>CM060831.1:73930000-74210000 GCA_030762175.1 Metallyticus violacea
GTGCAAATATAGAACAGTAGTTAGTAAATAAATTAATGAATATATACGTAGTTGACATTGCGTTCAACACAGACAGAGCTTTGCCAAATTAGGAGTCGTTTCCTACAAATTAAAGTTGGAACTCGACATAACGCAGTTTGTTTACCCCAACCTCTCGCGGAATTAATGAGCTTGCAGTGTTCATTTGAACCACTGAAAGCTTCTCTCGCGAGGTGGGTTTCAATGTCATGAATGATATCCTTTCACAAGTCATGGTGAGTGTAACCAATGGTCATTGTTTATTCGCTCAGTGGGCATCCTATTGTCAACACATTAACGTAATGAACTTCTCGACGGAGTATGGATATCCTAGAATGAGTAAAATTAAACTCCTTAGTAAAATGTCAACTGACATTCCTGTAACAAGGAACGTTTAATATGCTATACAACCATATGAAAAAGTGATATTTACTTTGTGTTAGTACGCAGCTTAAAGGGACTGTGATACAACTGTCTGCTGCTTAATGTCAATTTTCGAATCTGCTATCATCTAAAATACTCCAGAGATGTCAACAAGAATTTACTAATGCTATACTCGTAAAATTAAAATTTGACAATTTTCTTAATATTGTTTTGTTTATGTATATATATATATATAGGTATGTGTATATATATGTGTATATATATTGTATTTCTAACTGAAATACAGTATTGTATTTATAATTGAAACGAGTTTCAGAGAGAAAATAAACGTTGCAGAATGCTTTTCATAATATACAGAATGAAAATGACAAAGATTCAAGCTTAATACGCAGTGATAGGCTTCACCCTTTTCCTTCTTTGGTTATGACGTTGCCCTTCAGGGTTTTTCTCAAAAACAGCGTTTACCACTAATTGGTTAGAGCATGTAGTGGTATCCTATAAGAAAAGTACATTAAATAACGAATATTTCATTTAGTAATAAGAAGAATAACAATGTAATTTAAAAAGATAGGCGTTTCTAAGTTATAATCACCAAAAATAATAAGAAAGAATGGAAAGTTGGAATTGGGTATATACTCATGGCGACAATAGCAACAAGTCAAGAAAAATAAACTTGGATTTTTAAGAAAAATATCACCAATATTCAGGGAGATATAATCAGAAATATAGTGGTTAGAGAATTAATAAACGCTTAGCAGTAGATGACCTAAAACATGACAATTTAAAGAATATCTACAGAAAGGAAACAGGTAATTTAGTTATTGATGAGAGAAAGAGAGTTAAAAGAAGAAAATTAACAAGCGAGAGTATGGTGTAAAAATTTTGTTTTTATTTTAAATCATTATAAATCTGCAATAATAGTGTAATTTTTAAAAACATTATATTGTATTGTAGTGCACTTAATAGTATTTTATTATAGCTTTATAGCTTTAGCAACTATAAAATATATTGAGCACTTTCTAAATAAGAAATAAATAGAGATAACCTAATAAAGCAATTAGATACCGCCAAACTGTTCCCATTAGCATTTATATATTTTATTATCAATAAAATGTTTATTTAATTAATCTCATATCAAAGAGTACGCTGGGAATATAGTATAAAGCTTACTATAAATATAAAACTCTTTATATCTTAAAGAAACGTAGTTAAAATAACTGCTATCACTGCATAAAACAACCCAAATTTGATTTTGCATATTGGTTTTGTATATAAATTGTTTTACAAATTATTTTTTCTTCATCAAATGTCACAAAGATCTTATGTAATAAAAATGGTATAAAAGATTTTAAAATTAAGCGTTCTATTCACATATATTTTTTCACCTTAAATGAAATGCAGGTCTCAATTTAAAGGATGAGTCTGATTGGAAAAACAATCAAAATCAACGCTGGAACTCGAAGTAAGAATATTCCGCTTATTGTACAGATGTCATGAATCTTAGGATCAAAAAATCACCTTTAAAATCCTATAACAGCGAAAAGGGGCAGGATTTTTTCAAACAACAACCTGCCTAAGTGCAAAATTGTTAAACATAATACTAGAAAAAGGAGGAAACCACACATTTTAAGTCATTTTTATGATATAAACAAAACTGAAAATTACACTAGGCTTCGCTAGATGTAGTTAAAAATCAATGACTTAAAACAAAGCTACAACATGAAGACGTCAAAAATTTTAGAGTGTTGGTTATGGAATTTATATTTACATCATTATTAAAACGTAAATAGTGTTGATGATTAAAAAAAACTTAAATGTTTGTGTTTATAAAGACCAGTAACATTAATCTGATATTTGACACCCTTCACCAACAGAAACCGCGCAGAATGAAACGTGAAGAAATAATAGAGCAAACAAACGACTCTCTGACAGTTAATTGGGGGTAATTATGCAGCCTAAGGCGAAAATCATTACAAAGGAAATGAAAACGCAGGGTAGTTCATAATCTATAAAATTTTAAGGGTTCATTAGCTCCCATTTTCAGACATGAACTATCCATTCCTCAGTGTAATTTTAACAGGAACATTAAAGTTTTGCAGATCATTTTCAACAATGCTCTTATAAATTCTGCGAAATGCGTATATACATTTACAGAGGAATTAACTTTATGAGGGGCATATAAATTCAGGAATAAATGTTTTAGTGACTCGTAATTATGAGCTGGAAGCTTATTGGTACTTTGCAGCAACGAGAATGTCTGCCTTAATTATAATTTAATATGTTAATAAAAGCGTGATCGCACTGGAAATTTGGAAAATAGGTTAATTGTCTATAAACGAACAATAGCTCCGGGTGTTTCGGTTCTGATAGTAATTTTAAATATTTAATAAAAATAAAGTTGATAGTTTGTTTGCCTTTACTTATAAAAATAGTACCTATTGTAGTAAGTCGAATTGGTTTATAAATAAAAAGTCCAGTTACACTAGTGAAATGCACTTTAAGTTTGATTATTTTCATTTTTATCTGATTAAAACACCTTTAGCTCTTTTCAACTTGAAACTGGAGAAATGGTTGTTTTTCTCAACAGACATGGCTGCGCTTAGTGTCCATAACCGGGCCAGATGACTGCAACCTTAATAGTTGAAACGTTAACTTTCTAAGAGTCAGATTACTATGGAAGCAAGTCGTTAACAGTATGGAAGGTCTACCTGTGTTTCCGGTACTGTGTGAAATTCCAACCAATGTTTTCTTAGAATTTCGGAGCTTTTTCTCATTTTTTTTCTTTTTTTGGGGGGAGGGGTTTGGTTTGGTTTACTTACGGACGCTCTTTAACATCTCAGGTCAACAGCGCCCCATTCAATTTAGTGCATGAAACGGCTGATAAATTTTGCTTAGGCTTCTTTTTTCAGGCTTGAGGTTCTTTATCGCACCGTAAATGTATGACTCGGGGCCCACGGCTTTATTTCCCTTCCAAAAGAAGCCATACTTAGGATTTTTTTCGGGCGTAAAAATCCATTGATCCTGGCCGGGATCGAACCCGCGATCTTGGGTTTAGGAGGCAAGGACCGACAATGTAGGAGTGACTTTAATTTCCTTTAATACAGTGATAGTATTACTACAGATTAAGTTCTAAATAAAACAAAAGAAAATGTTAACCGAAATTAAATCTATACAATAAATATCAAGCAAATCATTGTCTGGTAAATTATGTCAATTTATGTCTATGTCCATTCCATCTGCTCAAAAAGGGGTTAGTTGTGAAGGACGCCTGACTGAGGCTATTTGATTTTGAAGTAATAGCAGATTTTTTGATTTGTTTATTTAAGGACGCTCTTTAACATCTCAGGTCATCAGCGTCCCATTCTATTCAGGGCGTGAAACGGCCGACAAATTTTGCTCAGAGGCCTCTTCTTTCAGGCTTGAGGTTCTTTATCGTGCCGTAAATGTACGACACGGGACCCACGGCTTTACTTCCCTTCCGAAGGAAGCCATACTTAGGATTTTTAAGCCCGAAAAAACCCATTGATCCTGGTCGGGTTGGAACCCACGACCTTGGGTTTAGAAGGCAAGTATGGTTTACACTACACCACCTGGACCGACAGTAGTAATAGCAGAGTAAAAGAGAAACAAAACATGTGTATAAAGTTTATTATAGAGAATATGGAACCTTTTACACAACATAAGCTTCTTTGGGTAGTAATGATACATTTCTGCTAGCACGCCACATTTCGAATAGGCCTGCGGTTTATTTTTAGTCACTTGCCGCGGAGTACGCGTCGCAAACGTCTTCACTTCTTCGGCTGAAACGAACTTCCGCCCCTTGAGCAAAATTTTGACTTTCGGAAGCAAGCAGTAATCAGTTAGAGCAAGTGTACAAAGGCAAATACGAACATCTTGCTCCTGAAGCTACTGGTGTGGTGGGACGTTGTGGTGATGGAGAACCCAATTCTTTTCTTGCCACAAACGAGGCTTTTTTTTCATCTCACTGCGTCATGAAGAAGCCTAAAAGTGATAACTTACGTCTTCTTAATGACGGTTCGATCTGAGGAATAAAATCGAAATGTGCTTACGTTAGTCGAAATCGATCAAATACTACTGGGAGCATATACTTCATTGTATTTCATAAAGCAGAGAAATTGCCTGGATCAAGTAACTCCTGAGGGTATATATTGCACTGTATTTTATAAAGCAGAGAAGTTGCCTACGTAGCATGTGTGGTCTCTTAGTAGTATTTTTCTGATAAAATATTTCATTTCTTAAGCATATGAATACTTAGAACAAGAGGAAAACGGTTAAAAAATCCTCATCGGCCATCCGCACCATATACTACCTTCATAGGGGATACTATTTATTTATTTGGCAACGCCTATCCGTCGCTGTTCGGCCATTTGATGCCGAGCCTCCCAGTAGCGCAGGGTAATATCATCGAGCAGATGTTCCAGCCTTGGACATGTGATTAGATGATCGCTCTTCGTCCTTGATGTTGGACAAAGGGAACAGATCGTCATCAGTCAAACTTATGCTGTGTACGTGGGACAAAGAGCCTCATAGGGAATACTATAACAGATACGGCCGATGAGCAGGTATTGTAAGCAAAGTGTGTCGCCGAGTATACGATCCAACAGTCTCGTTATATAATTAAAAGTTCTTTTTGTTACTTTTTTAAATTTATAAAAATTGGGACTTCTATATTTTAACACTTGCTAGGTTTATTCTATATCACAATTTATAGACGGAGAAGGAGGAACGAAGCTCAGGAAGATAATAGAAAAGCATAGAAGGATAAGGAAGCAGGAAGTTTGTGCCACCACGCGCTTACGGAAATTTCAGATCAGTATGTGATGGATGCAGTGTCCCTCCCACCTCACATCCAAAAAAAAGCATACATATCAGCCACGTAGACAATAAAATGAGACAAGAAAGAAGCATAAAAACAAAAGACGACCGTGATAAAAGAAGCTGAAATCTTGTAAGGTAAAGGCAATGCTTTTGGCGATATGCAACTTTCACGAACAGATGTAAAGAAAGTTGCTTACAAATCAAGGCAACATACCCAAAAGGCAGTGCTGAGTTTTACACACATACCACCTTTTTAACAACGATAAGAGACATGCTTCATATTCATACCATTACTTTAGCAATGAAAAGTTAATTTTAATATAAATTCAGTGAGTAATTGTCGTTTCATCATTTATTACAAACATAACGAATTGATGCATATTAGTAATGAGCTATATTTCGTTCTTAAATTAATTGCAATGGAGGTATTCTCCAGGCAAAATGAAAATAGCTCATTGTGGAATACTAAATACGTATTTGTTTGCTTTATTTGTGCGATATTTAATAAAAAATGAATTAAAATACTTCATAAATGAAAGATAAAACATATTTATAATGTTTAAACGAGGATTTGCCGGTAAATAACAAACCACAACTAATGAATATTTTATGTATGTTTCCAACAAAGATAATGTGCTGGGTACTGGACTTGCTCAGCCAACAGAGTATTTACATAGTTATAGTACACCTACTATAACAGAATATAAAAAGTATATAGGAATATTAAAATAAATTTAATAACTGGTGCTGGAAAAAGTAAAAAGAAAAATAGTTAATATAAGGATTAGTGGTGGAGCGTGGTTGACTTCTCTTGGCTATTTCTATACACGACTTTCAACTGTACTCATAAAAATACAGGGTACTCTACTCGTATTGCATCGAACTCCACTGCTCAAGGAAAATATTTGTTTATAGCTTGTCGCTACAGGAAAATAACATTTGATTGTGATTAACTGATTAATCAACAAATATCTAATAAAATAAAAGACAAAACATTATGTTTTCTCACTCCGTTTCAAGATATTATTTTAATTTAAATTAAATGTGTTTTAATTAACCCTTTACGCAAATAATTTTCAAAAGTATTTATAGAAGAATTATAAGTACTATAAAACAAATTTAAAAATAAATTAATACTAACAGAACCCAACTATGATAACTCACACTTGAGTCTATAAACATTATCACACATACATATATTAAAATAACAATGGTATTTAAGTATAATTACATTAATGAAACTTTTTATATAAAAAGAAACAAACATTAACAAGAACAATTTCTTTTATCTTCGTTTATTTAAGCACAATCCTTAATACATTTAGTCATTAGCGTCCCATTCAAATAAGAAAGTGAAATGGTCAATAACTTGCTCAGAAACCTCTTCTTTCACTTTTGAAGTTCTTTTACGTGCCCCAAATCTTTGATACGAGACCAACGGCATTACTTCCCAAACTAACGAAACCATACTTAGTACATATCATCAAGTTTCAGGACACTAGCGTCCTTTCTTCTATTACACACTACCATGCAAGGCAGCAACGAGAAGCCATTAAAGTTGACAAATATCCCAACAATTTCAACAAGAAAGAAGAAGCTCTCAAACGAAACAGGAACTGGTATCCAGTAATTGAAAACAAAGTACAGCACACAACACGTGAAAACATAGCGAGTCTATCACAAGAGAGCAGCAGCACAGAGAAATAAGCTCACGATATCCACTAAAAGAGATAAGATTCAATATTTGTCTCTTAGGCCCAAGGTCCTCGGTTTAATCCCGGTCAAGGTTGATGGGTGTATTTATTCTATGTATGGGAGGTAAAACCATTGCCTGTGTCGTAGATTTACGGCATACAAAAGAACCTCAAGCCTCTAAGAAGAGACCTCTGAGCAAAATTTATCATTCGTTTCACGCCCTAAATAGAATGGTGACAAAATATGTTGAATATCTCTTTAATAACATAAACCGAATTGTTAAGAAAAAATGTCTTTCATTTTGTTTGGATCTTGACTCTCCGTGCGGTATAGGCAACTTCTCTTTCATCTCTTAGATTGCTCATTGCCTACTTGCAGGCGTTCTGCAGTTGTGTGAAAGTCTTGGTCTACCTTGCATTCTCCTTTGTTCTACTCGGTTATTTTTTTTTTCCCTGATTGTAATGGTTTCAAAAATGAAGATAAGAGATTTCGCTTAGGCTTGCGTTCCTAGAAATGTACAGAAAGACGCCGGTAAATCAATTAGATTAAATGCTACTTCTTTTCTTTTGCTGATCCTCCACTTATTTCCCCTCTGTTTGATCTGATGCTTCAGTTCCCCCCCCCCCTCCCGGCCTTTCTCCGTTTTCCTTCGTGTTTGTTATTCTTCTTATCTCTTAGTGTTTTCCAGGATTTTGTTTCAGTCATTATCTTTTAGTTAGAAACCCCTCTTTCCATTTTTTTAAAATTAGCTTTTTTTTTAGCATATTGTTAAAGGTAGGACAATTTTGATCCAACCAAACCATTGGTTGCTATCTACTTCAGAGTTATTTGTCTATGTTTTATTTCTTCAAAGAGTCGAAATAAATGTATCTCCAGGTAGTTGGGACTTGAATACATAAGCACTCTCCTACACAAAGTGTATAACGATCTTTTTATATAATTAGGAATACCATGTGCACCCATATTTCAAAAATGTATATGGAATTTACATTATTATTTTATTTATATTTCTTTTAACTACGGTACAGCTGACTTGTGTAAATCTTTTGAAGAGGGCGAATAGATAGATCTTTTGTTTGCCAATTGAGGTTTGCCAAAGATCTCTTAAAAGGACAAAATGTTCCACGCGACTAAGCTATAACTTTTTTATATTTAAAATAAATTCGTAACAAAGCAGGTCAATGGTTATTTACTTTCATTACTTACTTCTCAAGAACAAAGGCAAGAACAAACGACAAGTGTGAAACCATCTCTTTCTGGGTGCAAGTGTGTTGATAAGGCGAACGATGTTCACGGTAGGATAATGAGAGTGCCAAATAAAGTTAATTTTCGAACTGATGGAAATTACACGCTTAAAGTTAAAAACAGAAAATTATTAAATTTTTTTTCATACTCAAAGCAATTCATTTAGCGAGAAATTTATAAATTGTAGGTCTAGTCATTTACTAGAATAAATAGAAAGGTATTTTGAATATAACCTTAAAAGTCTTTGGGGGAAATCATTTATGTTGAGGCACATAAGCAAAGGGGGAAAAAAAGGTTTGTGTTTTTATAAAATGCTGAATTGTATGTATAACATTTTTAACATGACAACGCTAAAAGTAAGTATTATATAAAATAACAATAATATATTATACATACTTAATGATAAAATAATCTTATAATGAATGAATTTTGAGTTTTTATTTTATCTTTTTTATTTTTTTTAATTCTGTTTCAACTAATTTCCACAATACTCAATACCAAAGGCAAAGACAAAGAGATTAACCTTGGTTACTATTCTTCAATTCGCTTTAAATGGGTAGTTGGGTTTTTAATTTCTGCGGAATGATTTTAATATCACTCTGTATTTGTGATGTAATTTTCAAACCATGAAAATTATAACATGTGACCCAAAACTGAAGGAATCGGTTACTTTCACTTGCTCATTCTTTGTCACATACTCAAACGCTAACGTCTTCTGTCCAAGTCTTAACGATATATTGAAGACTGTAGGAGGAGAAAGGGCCGTAGGAGTGAAGAACGGCGACAACAACATAATGGAATCACGTATCGCCTTGTGGAGATTGCACATCCAGGAGGAGGAGGTGTGGGACAAAGAAGAGTGACGCCGCCGAAAGAGAAAAGAGAACGACATCGGCGGCTAAGATGGAGATAAGAGGGAAGGGAGATGAGAAGTATCAAGGGAGACGACACCACCCCCTACCCCTGGAAGCAAGCAGCAACAAGAAAGCCCGGAGGGTCACCATGCCTTCCACGTAAAGCTTTGTAAAGCCTCTCCTGGAGTGGATCTCTATCCAATCAGATACCTGTGTACCCTGCCACGCCCAGGGCCAGATCCCGCGTACGCCTCGCACATAAACAAGTAGCTGCAGCAGATGGGGGAGGCTCTACCGTGATCAAAATTGAAACAAAAGTGACACGCTGTTGTAAACCCTTAACGTGACATCACTTCTCGCCTCCTTGTTGTGGGCAATATAAACACAACACCTTGTTAAGCCAAGAACGTATGCACTCCTCTGCAAAAGCAAAGAGCAGATGTGTTCTAACGAGTTTTGGGAATTAAAAAATCCTATAATTTATTTTAATTTAGTATTGTTCTAACGTAGATAGCAGTAAAGTTCATTTCATAATATTTCTGTGTTAATTAACATTAATGTTAGGGGTCACTAGAGCGTTGCCAGGGTAAAAATAATATATTTTTTGCTGTTAACCTTAAAAAAGCTAGAAACTATCAGTTTTTCAAAATATATGACATATTGTGGTTTTCTGTCCGTAAGGACCTTTAATATGTGCACTAGCTAGGCCATGGCCATACCTTTCAAACAATATACCACATGACGACATGTTTCTCAAATTTTGGAACTGATGGGGGCTAAATTTTGTTTGTAAAGCGCTACCTGCCTTTAGGCTTCAGTTTCTTAGCGTGGAATTCAAGCAGGCTTGCAGGTGTCTGAAAAAAGATTATTTTTTGAAAAAATGTCCGCATGATCGTACCCAGAAGTCAAATGAAAGTTTTCAGCTTGTGCACCAAAAGTGTGTACAATGGAATCATCACACTAAAGCTAGGTAGGTTGGATGTAAGTATGCTTAAATGATGGCTGCAGCAGTAAAGTTGTAGTATATTAGCAGTTTGAAATACTAGTGGGACATACAAAACATATTTAAGGGTGCCAGCGTTAGAAGGAGTCAGAAAAGATAAAAAGAAAACGAGTAAAGTTCACAAGATATAGATTAAGGGCCTTGAATATTCTGAATGCATAAGTCTTTGCACATATCCAAAAATGTATCTTTAATTGTAGTTTTCAGAAACTTATTTTTCATATTTGAGGTGCAATTTTCGCTGTAATACTTTAACAACCTGTTTGTTTTTGAGTATAAAATGTATGTGCAATCTAAATTTATTACTGACTTAATCATTACATTTTGTTTAAAAGTATATGTGTTATAACTAACTTCTTTCTGAAATCAGAAGCTAAAAACTATTTAGTTCAAAAGTGAGAAAATTAGTTGAAATATGTCAAGAGAAATATGTACCTGAATACTCTCCCAGCAGAGATACTTTAAAACGCTCTATCTCATTAATTTAGGTATATCAATAACTTACATGATATGCAATTATGTAATTTTATATGGATTATCTATAGAAGGAATTGTTGTGTTTAGTATTAATTTATGTTTAACAGTATCCGAAAAAAATAGGTTCTAAGATTAGCTCTATTGAGCTGTGAGAAATGAACTGCCTACCGACTACCTAGTGTCTTAAAGCACTGTAACAGCTTTTAAGGTCTACCCCCACTGGAACATAATCATATATGCCCAGTCATATTTTGGCATTTTAATTAGCAATACAAATATTATGTATATGTGTTTCACAAGCTATAACGACGTAAGAATTATACAAAAGAAAAAGTCTGGTGTGTTTCGTTGCAGTAGCTTGGCAAGTAGACAAGATAATAAAACCATACAAAAGAAACCTGAGGGTATTTTTAAACACACAGTTACTGCAGGTTAATAAGCTGAACAATTTTTAAACCGTTTGGAACTTTGTCCTCGATAGGCTGTTGTGCTATTAGTCCTTCAAAAAGAGCCAATGCCGACAAAATATTTCAAACTTTCAAAAAATAGCGAGTGTCAGGTGTAGTAGGGGAATTTGAACCAGCCAATGAAGAATGTATGTTTGAACTTTTAAAGATAGGCGCGAAGATTGTGCCATCGTTAAAAGCAACGATTGCTTAATATGAAATTCGGAAATACTTTTAAAAACTTTGGTGGCGGGTTCCTCACACCAAAACAAGAAAAAAGTCCATTTAAACATATGTCTGTAAATCCTTAGTTTTTGAGTGATTAATGAATGTTTACCGAAACAAAAGTAAAAAAAAAAAATCATATAATCATAGGTCCCGAACTATTAGTTTTATGAGTTATTAATGAAATTTTACCAAAACAAAGCAAAAAGTACATGTAAACATATGTCCGGAAATCCTTAGTATTTAATTTATTAATGAAAGTTAATCTCATAACGTTTCAATGTGCAATCTAACAACTTAAGTCGTAACCGAAAATAAAATTCATTTTGTTGAGTAATCGAATAATGTTATCGATACAAGTCTGCTGGTGCACTTGGCGCATCAGCATTGCATACTTATATTACAAAATATTATTCGCAAAATGCAGTAATAGCACTGTTAAAGGTTAGCCATTTATGTGATTTGGTAATAACCCTATTAAAGATGTGATAAAAATAGTTATTTTAATTCACCGTGAACTTTCCATTCATAACTCAAAAACAGGATTCCCGGACATGTATTTATAGGGACTTATTTATCATTTTGTAAACTCTTAAACTAATAATTTCAGGGACGTATGTTTATATGGATTTTCCCCCTTGTTTGGTAAACTGTCATTAATCACTCAAAAACCAAGGTTTTCCATACATATGTTTATATGAACAATTTTCTTATTTTGGTGTGAGGAACACGTTACTAAAGTTTGTAAAAATGTTAGGCTGTATAATGAGAGTTTTCTCGGTTGAGGCACTCAGTTTAATATAGAACCAACCATGCCAGATATTCGGTTCGCATAAGCAGTCGACTCTGTTTCAAGTTTTACACGTCGCGAGACGCATTTACTCACTCTTCAGTTCGCTCGAGTCAGTTCAGTTCAGTTCAGTTCGCCTCATTCCTCAGTTCACATTCGCCAGTTCGTTACGCGGCAACTCAGTTTATAGGCTATCGTACGCAAAACACCAGAGAACACGAAAGAATTCGGACTTAATAAAATACTAATTATATATAATGTCGCATCGCGTGCTTCTCCTCTCCCGGTCCTGTTGAGTCCCAATCTACAAAATAGCAGATTTTACTCTGAGATTGTTGTCACTGAAGCGTAGGCAACAACGCCGAAGCAACCAATAATCAATCTATTTAACCCGCTTCAAAATTAGCACTTGGGGCACCGGAGCGATACCAAACCAACACAAATTTTGGCGCCCAACGTGATTGCCATATCAAACCGCTTTATAATTTGGCTCACCAACGTGAGGCATATAACTGGGGGCCGACTAAACCGCTTCAGCACTAAGGTTTAACTGTGCACCTTTATGACCTAGGAAAATGTAATTTTAATTATACTAAGATTTGAAAAATTTTCAAAGCATTTATAATAATATTTAATAATATATAGTGCATAAATTGAATAATGTACTTTCGTGGCCCATTTTAGCTGATTTTGTATCTAGAAAATTGAAGAAAAATTTAGAATTGCAAAGTGCTTATGGTAAAAATACATACACAGGATGATAAATCGACGCACTAACATTATATTTTCGGTAGGGGTGCCAGATGCTGTTGACGATACGTTATTAAATGTGATATGTGTATTTACACCAACCAATCAAATAAAAACTGAAATTGTGAACTCTCATTTTTCAAGCATTTTTGGCAACCACTAACTGCAATTTCGTTTTATAAATGGAGATTATAAAGGTTCACCTCATATATGATTAGTGACATGCATCTTTTATACTTATGATTCCACCAAATACAGCTGTAAATATATTTTTTTCTTAGACTACTTTTGACAGTGATTGCACCATTCTGTTTCATCAACATAATTCTATGTTTATTTGTACGGTCTCTCGGTTATAAGACTACAACACTGCTGCAGACGAGGAAGGGCGTTAATGACTTTCTAATTGCATTATTGAGTTACGAACAAAATTAGTTCCTTTACCTCATTCAACGGTTTTCTAGTGATATTCACTCATGTTAATACGATCGAGGTCGGTTGAGGATAATGCTCCCATACTTTAAGATTCTAGGTTCTAGCACAATGCAAAGGGGCGGGGGACAAAATCAACATAATTGCAAACACGCGATTCTTATTTACCCCATTTACATGACGCCTTTTACTCATATCGGCCGCTTTGACCTTTGAAAAAAATTGATTTTATTTCACGAAAGTACAAAGGTACAAAATTACAATAATTTCTTTAGCTACAAACCAGAAATGACTATGTTTCACAAAAATATCTCTATGATTGTAACAAATATTTACGAAATCGTTTATGTTTAGATGTTGTAGGTCAAGAATTCCTCGAAAGCAATTTCTTTGCATATCTGTAATTTCACTACCGTGCAACAGACCCCTGGTGGTGTATTTATATGCTTATGTTGATCTATTGAATGTTAAAAGATGGTTGAAACAAACAAACAAACAAACACATATTTATTCTCGCATTCATATCTCCAGACCGTTTGAACTTTGACGCTCATATATATTATTAACTGCACGAACTTTAAATGCTATTTTCTTTGCAATAAAACCGTTAAATTATAGTTATAATTTATTATCAACCTTAAACTTTTCCACATTACATTTATTAGATCAAATAATATGTCTAATTTTAATTTATGTTGCATAATCTTTGTGACGCACTTATTTTAAATCGTTATGTGCTTCTTAGCCATTTCTCTGAATTATTCCAGAATTCTTCGTAAATAGAAAAATGTATTTCAGAAATATCTGTATGAATTGAAGTAACGTTCTATCCTTATCCTTTACCAATGAGGAACGTAGGAATTATATTAGAATCGGTTGGCATTCTTTGAAAATGAAATTTTAAATTGCTTCAAACTCAATGCTGATATACACGCAAAGCATGCACACGTCACAAAGAGAGTGAAAGAGATAGCAAATCAGAATCAAAATAACATCTGTCCATCTACGGAAAAAGGAGATGAATTCAAAGTTGAGTTGAATTATTATATCCTTTTACCAATCTTATTCCAACCATTTCAGCCTTAATAAATCAAATATGAGAACCTTTATAAAATGTTTCTTTTTCAACATTTTACGATCGCCATTTCAAAAATTCTGAAAACTGTAAGCTGCGCATGCGCGGCCAGATGGAGTTGTAAGCCAAACTGTAAAACATTCAGAGTCCTGTACTACCAACCAGAACTGTGAAATACGAGAAGGAAATGGCTTATGTTTGGTCCTGCGGAGTGGCTATCGATTTTTCATCAGAAACAAAATTTACAAAGTAGATTCACAATGTTTGAGCCTTAGAGTTCTAGCATGGCTTGTCATAAAGTTTAGAATAACTTGTAATTAAATTTTGTAAAATATATGATTGGATGACACAAATAATTTGATGAATTAATATGGAAAACATTCTGAATGTTAGTAGAGTTGAGTTGGCCTGCAAATGTGTTTCGATAAATAAATTATATTTTAATAGAAAACTTAGCGTTTGTAGGACTTTGGAATTTATCCTAAGAGACATAACTTTTTATTGCATCAGTTACTGTTGTGTATCTTGAATTAAGGTCCATGCAAATTAAGCTTGGTACTTAAGCCACAAGAACCGTTTTTGCATTATTATAATCCTAACTTTGTAGTTTCAGATGCTTTAGTGAGCTGTAAAAGTTTTCCTATAAACTTAGAAATTAAATATCCAAATTGAAATGTTATTTGTCTTTCCAAGGCTTCACACTGCAGCATGCAGGGTTTGCAAGGTACATTTTCAACCTCTAGGTTATTATAAAATGGCCAATATCAGTAGTAACAGATTTCCTGATTATATTTATTCAATAGGTGTTTAGCCAGAATGCTATTCGAAGTTTTAACCATAGAAAGCTTTAAATACGCATTATTTACATATAATGGTACTTTTCATTTTATACGAAACCTGTTTTTAAACTAAGTACCGATATTGTTTTACAAAACAGAACATCATTTTCCAAATATTTTATTTCCATTCCTTTCCTTACACCTTACATTGCTTCTCCGCATAGTCTAGGCTGTTATTGAGGCATTTGTCATAACGTATAACCAGTTGTGCGCTTTTGTCAATGAATGATGCCGTCTATGATGAAAGCCAAGTGTGCACATTTTCACGACGTCAACCCACATCCTCGCCATTGCATCACTTGTTATTGTTTCTCCATAAACCCCTCACAGTTAGCGATGAACATTTGACGTAACATTTCTCGCATTTAAAAATCCAATCACTGATCACCTCATTGTCAGTTCGATTGTTTTGAACTCTTCGAAATGCTTTAACACGAACAAACACAAAATGACTGCTGCTTACAGCTACGTCCCTCTTTCCTGCACTGCGTATGCTTAAAATTGCTACCGAAGCACTGACATGTAAAAATCGTGAAACGGTACTTACTTTAAAAACACATGTCTTGTACCGTAGCCATCCGCCCCTTATCTCTTTGTCGAACTAAGTACTTCGACCTTACGAACATTCAATAAGGAATCAGAATCCGGTCGAACGGCGTGGCTGATTCTTGGAGTGACAACAAGAAAGTCTAAAGGTACGTTTACTACTAACGTTAGTGTTTACAATAAATCTATCTATTCTAGCTGTTCCTTGCTATGTCAAAAGTATTTCTTGTTAGCTGTTTACTCTGAGAATGTAACAAAAATATTCGCACGCATTAAGTAAAAAGCGCCTGTATTTTCAGAGTAATGGAGAATGTGCCATTAATGACAAATAAAGAATACTTCAGAGTTTTAATGAATTCGAGTTGGAGGATTTAGAGGAAGAAAAAGATAGCGTTGAATGTTGTCTCCTCTAAACTTGAAACGGAGAAACTTTTAACCCTGTTTCAATCTTCATGATGCCTCTATTCAAAATCAGAAGAGTTCTTGCATACAACTAGGCCAAGGAAGAGGTCGATACTGTCGATTAAATGTGTGTCAGAAATGAATTGTGGTCCGAAAACACAAAAGCGACCCGTGTGTTTGTTTTGCAGAATTCTGAATATTGCATCAATAAATTCGTATGTCAATATGCCCATCAATATTTCAAATACTTCAGAAACAACTTCGTTGACAAGAATGAGCATCATCAACTTACACATCAGCGGTTGCTACAAAGAGCTTCCATGTCCTATCTGTGCAAGAAACTAAGCATTGCAATTAAAAGAAGAAAAAAAGACAAGCGGGTGCTTGTAGCTGACAAATTGTTACGGGGAGTTATTTTTTGCGCCTTTTCCCACCACACTAGAGATCCTAAGGTCTCATCACTGAACTTACAGCCAATAGCACATACTGCATGTATATATATATATATAAGAATGTGTCTACTGGTCATAAGTGAATGCCTTGCTCTGTGTATGACAATTTCAAATCAGTCTCACATCAAGGACGCTGCTGGTTCTAATCATTGCCTTTAAAGCACAAGGGAAGTAAAAACATTTGTAATATCAAGTTTATATGTTTAGATGCAAGTATTGCATAATAAAGATAAAATATTAGGGTTACTGTCAACTTTGTTATGTTGTTAATAGCCCCATATTTTTTTTTCTTTCAATGGATACGACATAAACAACTGAATTCGTTTTCGTAGCATAACATTCTCCAACAAAAAATTGAAATTTCTGTTTTTATCTGTATTTTACACACAATGACATCAACCTTGTGGAATTGAATTTAAGACTATTTTAAAGATATAATTCTCACACGCTTAAGCCTACAAATATTTATTGAGAATATTAGTGTCGAATTTGATTGAAACTATTGCTAATTATGGAAGAGGATCACAGAGGAATAAGTAAATTGATACAGGCTCAGAAAACTGTATTACGTTTCGAATCAGTAAAATTTGTTAGCTTATCCACAATTATCAACTTGTAAAATCTCCAGACTTTGGCCCTAATCTAATTTGCCAAATATACGAAATTGCATTTAGTTCCCTTTCTTAGGAAATCAGCCATCTATTTTGAAAGCTCAAATTAGTTTTCCGTTTGTAAAGTATGTAAACCGGAGATATAAAACTTCTAAAACTGCTTTCTCAGTCAGTGTTAACTAAGAAATAGATTTAGTTCCATACATTACAGCACCCAAAAGACTCGCTGGAGTACCGAAAGCAAACTAGCTGCGAAACTTTACAGAAGAGTCTGTATATACATATGGGTTGAAATTGGCACAGTGCGTACACACACCGAGTTCAGTTACACAAGCTGCCACATTATTCAGTAAACACTCATACACAGCTCATTTTCTATTGCTTAGAACTCCAGTTGTGTACATTGTTAGAAGGTAAACGTTGCTAAGAGAGTTGCAGAAGTAGGCTCTCCCTAAGAGTTAAGGTTTGAGCAACATTTTCTATCAGAGATTAACACAAAGTAAAGTGTTAGCACTCAATTATAAAACATCAACGATATCGAAGATATTGCAAAAATAGATATTATTTCTGAATGTAGCTTAATATAATTTTCTCCTTTAAACAAAAGTATAAAAAGTATCTAGAGAAACAAAAATAATCTCTAGTTGTGCGACATTAATAAGACATTATTGTTATAACTCGATAGTCCTTTTTCCCTTTTTAGGATCCTTCCTAACATTTTCTAGTGCTCTGAAGAAAGATTTTGGAAACAAATTACTTAAAATAGCACCAAAATGTACAATATAGAAAGACCCATGCAAATGTTGACCACTTGCGCTGCAACAAGCTGGCAACAATGCTAACGAAAATAAACAACAAAGCTCATAAAAAGAAAACTTCAACAAGAGCTTTGGTTAGATACGCTTTAGGATATATACTGCGCGGGAAAAGTATTGTCTATTGTTTTGATATGCCCAAACTATTTGACAACGGAAAAGTTAATAACATTATTACCGAAAAAAATGTCATTTAGTAAACATCATGGTCAGCCGGTCTACCTATATCGACATTTCACCTCCGTCATCCTAAATTTCCTACACTTTCTTGAATCATGATATAGGAATAACCTCACGAAGAAGCACTCGCCTATTGCCTAACACTTCTTCCCTGTAAACAAACATAATAGGTTGAGCGAGAGCAGACTTTTTCTAGCTTTCTTCCGAAGTAGAAGCAGCCAAATGGCTTTAGAGGGTAATATTTGGCTTTCGTAATGGAGCTATCTGACTGGGTATCCAGTGATCCAGGTAGTGTGCTATATAATGTATTTCTTTGGATTTTATACGTTTTATTAATATAAGGTTTTCTCTTTTAGATAATTTTAGTAATAAAATTTTCTATTTTAGATAATTTTAGTAATGTTTTGTAGGTGATTTTAAGAACTACACGTCATGTACCTAAAGTGAATTTGTTATGGCAATGAATTGCATAGTCATACCTTTCAAAGCCTTTAATGTTATAATTTTCATAATTTGTTATTTTCATAGCTATTGTAGGTTCAATATACGATATGCCAATATTTATTATGCTACAACTTATAATCACTGCTTTGGGTATTTTTAATAATGTTTTATTAAATTGTATTAATGGATATTTATGAGCTTTATAACGCTATCCTCCTTCTACCGTAAGTCATCTTTCCAGAATACTTCTCAGAGTTTAATTTCAATACGTTCCATATTGTGACATAATGAAATCTGCTAGCTTTAAAGGATGTAAGAAATCGAAAAAAGTAGCAAATGCAACAAATGATAGCAGATCAATATCACAAGGAGCAACACAGAAGGTAAAATTCTGATTTTTAGCATTAGAAGGCATGGGCATCCTCTGATAAGCACACCATAAACAACTAGTTGTACAAATTTCAAACTATTGCGTCTAAAGCATATCAGAAATGCAAATCAAGAACTGTGCAGGCGCCGGAAAACATCGGTTGTAAGAATTGATTTTCAACGAAATCCAAACAATCAGCACGCAGACATGCGCACGGAGTACAGTTCTCAAGTAGGCCACTGGGTCTAGCACAGCTCTTAAGTAGGCCACTGGGTCTAGTACAGCTCTCAAGTAGGCCACTGGGTCAAATTTGGCCCAAGGACATGGTTTTCCACTCATAATAGTTTCAGGTGGTGGACACATAAACTTGCATCCCGCGATTATACTGCAGGACAACATTCCATGAGAATTTGTTGAGGTGTTAACTTAGCAGCCAAATTTCTTCTAATGAAGCAAGTTCTTGGTTAAGTAACAAAGTTCACAAATATGAGACACTGGAATGATACGAATCTTCAGGGACTCCATTGGAAACCTATCCATACTCAAGCGGTATTGGTTTTTCAGCATTTGAGATAGAGTTTTAACAGCTTTAAAAGTTTGATATGTACCTAGCATTAGTCTACTTTCAACAAGATGGGCCAACGGTTCATGCCACATGGGCACTCTAAGGACAGTATTTGGAGGGGAGTTAATTTAATGGAATGGAAACACTTCTTAGTCGTCTCGATCTGCAGATCTGTCACTATGTGCTTTTTTCTTCTCAGGATATTTGAAAAACAAACCTATACCATAGGACCAGATGACTTAGTTACATTAAGACTACCCTTTCATAGGCCCTCCATTTTGATCGATGCCTATATAAGAACTGAAATTACATTAAGCGAATTTAAGACAGAAATAGGGATTAAATTCATTCATATCAGCAGCCATCTGAATACACTGGCTTTTATTAATATGCAATTTATTTCCATTTAGCCTGAGATAAAGCTATTAAAATCATTTTCGAACTTAATAAATCCACTCTTGTCAGTAAATGATAAATATTCATAGTGCAATAGAAAACATATGTTGAAAATGAGACACTTGCTCGGACATTGAAATTAATGAACATTTTCACAGAGTTATTGGCTACTGACTGGTTCATAATTACCACTCTCTTGTTTTATAAACACTCAGCAAGCATTGGAGAAAAGCTTGGCAAATGGTTGATGCTTGTATAGCTCTCCCAGCAGCGCGCGAGAAATTATACAATAAGAGCTATCCGGCAACGCTGCTCAACGTCTCCCCAACGGTAAAATTAAACCATAATTTTCATTAAACTATTTAAGTAAATCTTATATTCATATAGAAACAAATTCTCTTTTCAAAGTCAAAAAATTTAAAGGAAATCAGTGCAAAAATAGTAAATATTCATGACCATACCCGCCCACTGTACAACATACATCTGAATATATTAATCCCGTTGAGTATGTGTAAAGCTGTATAATTACAGTATAGCTAAGAGCAATATAAGGTATGGAGACAGTTGATTGTGTTTTATTTACGACGAATATGTGATTACCTGGTGTCAATATGTCCTAAATGAATTAAGTAGGCACATATCTTTAGCAATTTGACGAATTCCTATTGTCGAAACTTGTGAATATTTTAAAAACAGCATTTATGGCTACAAATTTAGTATTTAAGCACTAATTTATGTACTGAGTTTACATTCTTTTTATTGTTATTTAGTTTTACACTTTGAAGATAAGTTAGTTAAGTCAATAAAGGTAATGTCCTTTCAGCGTAGTTATGATTAAAATACCAATAAATTTTATGACCCCAAAAATAAATAGAAATGATACTTTCATACGGGTATTGAGGAAGAAACATAAAACAGAAAAACTGATTTAATGTGCTTAATTAACATATGTTGCATAAACCGCAGAAATCTGAGAAATCCAATGCAAATGTACTACAGTGTTTTGACACCGACTACTAGACAACTTTATATGAAGGCGGTACCACGCAGTGAAAGCAGAAAGAGTTGAGAAGTCACAGGGGAACCATGTTATTCCGTCGCAGTTTATTGCTGACCCGGGACCGGCCTCTCTCAGGGTTCGCACGGGGAGCAAACCCCGATTTGTGGACAGTAAAACGCTCTATACCTAAGGCACTTTACCCTTTACCCAGTTGCACGAGAAATATGGGTAACTTTAAAGGGAAAGGGGTTGAATTATAGCCATAGAAGATGCGCTCTCTACCATTCAAATAATGAATTGTAATTCGGAGGAGAAATTCGAGATTAACTAAAGTTTTGTACAGTGTGATTTCATAGTGGAACAAAAATGAAAATAATTCCTTTAAACTGGTACAGTATTGGCAAGAAATATAAACTAGGGAGCTATATTCTTACAGAGAGTCCATAGACGAATTCGCTAGAATTACAAAGGTCATTGGTTCATGTTCATATTCTACTGATTTGAGTATTTAATTCCTCTTCCTTTTTTAAACAAAAGGTTTTTAGGGGAGCTTACTTGATCATAATTTTATACAGTAATAAACATTCTAATCAAGATATTCCATAATTACAAAATCCAGCAATACTCGCAGAATAAAACGGAACTTTATTTGTACTAATAAGCTTATGTTTGTCATCATTAATGTTTAGTTATAAAAAAAACAGGAAGATGACTATTATTGTTTTAAGTTCTAAATTATATATTAAATTTGTTGTTATAAAATACTAGTTATAAAACTGTATACAATTGAGAAACAATATTTATTTTAAGACCCAGACAACTAAAACTTCCCTCTCCTAATTATCACAGATTGTATTCCATTGTTCATTACATTTTAGTTTTCCACAGATAGCAATAAAACTAAAGAAATCATAATGTAGTTCCCAATAGGGTAAAACTTTATATTTTCTTTCCAAAATAAATTTGTCCTACTTCTCAATACCAACACTTACTTTGAATATCTTTAAGACAAACAGAGATGAAGGTACTAAATTTCTGTAACGTAATTCCTTACTGCATAACCCCCTAAATGTAAACGTGTCTTGTATCAGTCATCTATTAGAAGCCTGCTTTTGCTCACTTTGGATATATGTTAAGTATTGTCAATCATAAAAGGTTCACTTTGAAGGGAGAGCATGGTCTGTAAAAAGTGCAAGTTACAGTGAAGGCGCCTCTCCTCTAATACCTGCAGGGGAACAGAGTAAGTGGGGTGGTTAGCCGCCAAACAATACTGCATGCACAGTTACACTGATGCATATTGCTTGATGCTTCTTGGTGTCTATATACGCAGAGTTTAGTTATAATAGTAGCATGTTGTCTAAACACCATGTCTGTATGATCCAATGTAAAAAACGTCGTTTAAACAAAGGAACATTCGCAATCTTTCCGGGTATTAACATCCAATATTAAACTACAATTTAGTAAGGAATAGCTCCACACAAACCTTAGGCAGATAGCTTGACATAACCGAGAATTGAACCCAGGATCGCCAGATTTTTAGTCGAAAATGCTGCCATTAGACCATAAAGGTGGTAGTCTAATTTTGTCCATCCCTAAAACCCTTGCAAGATGCAACCAATTTGCCATGGGTACAATGAAAGTATATGAGTGTATATCTTGAAACATTAATGGTTATTCTCGGATAACATGTAGCTTATTATATGCAGATGAAACTGATAATTCAAGAAAAATGACTTACAACACTATAAAAATTGCTGACGTAAAGTACCCAATTGCCAGGCTAACCTTATTAGCTACAGAAGGTTCTGAAATGTGTTGGTATATTCTGCTGCACCCTGAACAAAAATATGGTTAATACTGAATGTTACTGTGCTTCAAATTTTATGTTGGTATAAAATTAATGAATTATTATAGGTAGCTATGTAAAGTTTGAGATTATAATAGGACATTATCAAACATGTTTATAATATATATACATATATATAGTGTATGTCAGCCATTAATATACATACTACCTTGAAACTTAGGAGCATTAAAAATTGTCACCAGAAAAGTAAGGCTAAGTGGCAGTAATTATCTTCACTTGGGAGATAAAAATAGTTAAACATTTCAAATTTTGTTGTGACCCATACAGAGCGAATCTTTATCCCTTTCATTTCCAGGTATACATTTCTTAGCAATGTGTAAACTTGCTTTTTAAATGAAAAATATACATAGAACACTCACTACCACAAAAATACTTGATGATAATAAGAACAATATAAAAATCTTGCCACTTTTTCTGATTTTACAACTTTTTATAAAAGTCAATTGTTTATTATAAAAAGTTTGGCAATATTGTAGTTGCTACATCTGCTCTGCAAAAGCACAGGCTTTTTCCATCTCTAATTAGAAATTTGGTGATTAATATAAACACAACTTTCTCTACACTCTACGAGATGTAGCCTACATAAATTACTACAAAACATTTAGTCCATTAGGTCTATCATTAGAAACAGATATAAATGTTTTACTTAAATTTACGCCGAAACTATTCCATCTTAACTGGTAAATTATACGTCAATTCAACATTTCTTTCCATTCTGTAGCAAAAATGCTATATTAGGAGTGTTCTAAAATTTTCTGCCTGATTCAGAGATGCCATAAAGATGGCCAAATTACTATGTTAGTGGTTAAGTAACAACCGTTAGATAGCGTGTCGTAAAATTTCGGGCGCGTAAGTGTAATCAGGTGTGTTAACCTTTTCTATAAAACTGAAATACGAGCTATGGTAATAAACGCAACAGAAATACAAAAGCAGTTAAATTCCACATTCCTTCGTTTTTGACGGTTAAAAAGTGGGCTGCTGAATTTAAGCATGGTCGTACATTCATTCAAGGTGGGCGCTCAGGGTGTCTCAAAACTGCTACAATCGACGAGATTGCGATAAAAATTCGCATTGAGCGCTGAATGAAGATACACAAGTTGCCTGATGTTGATAAGACCTCGATAGTCCGCGTCCACTATATTTTACACGAAGTTTTGAGTATGAGAAAGCTCTCAGCTCATTGGAGGCTGCCTTTGTTTACAATGGATCAAATATGAATTTGAACATTTCACAAGAGTGTTTAGACCTTTTTAAACGCAAATACAGTGCGTTTCTCCGATGATTCATAACAGTAGATGAAACATTGAGGAGGTAGGTTGGGCGATAGGATAGGAAAGTTGATTAGGAGTGGCCCACCAAATTTTATCGATATTGAGGTTGGTGACGTAAGAGTTTCTCGTCATCGCTAACACTTACTTGGAGACTCCGTCTCACAGGTCTATTGTGTTTTTCGTTGATGGAGCTCAACGGAGATAAGATGGGAATTAACGAGATGTGAAAGAACACTCGACGTGACATACGATGGAATTGCAATTTATTAACTTTACAGTCTTTTAATAATTGATGGTGAACCTCGTCGCTTAGGCTGCAGATGCGAACACAACGGTCACGAGCAATATCAATGACTTGAACTCAAATCTTTTTACGTAAAACCACGTTGACTTCTATGCTTCTAATCGAATGTATATCGGTTTTAGTCGCCAGATTCATATTAGAAATACGAATCAGATGATTGGCTTGTTTTAATGTTTAAAGAGACGACCCCTCCACAGGTCGGTGTCCTCTGCCAGCTCTCAGTTTCCCACGAAGCGTTTGGTTCGCATGGCAAGAGGGGAAGGTTCTAACCTTTTAAGAATCGTTCTCTGGAAGACTATCCCTTTTCCATTGTTATGATTTTATAGCCTTGTTTTCGCAGGACGGCAGCCTAGGCAGGGTTCACCAGAAAATTTTTCTATCTACAATTTCTGCGTCTTTCTTACATTGCAAATAAACTAAGGAATGATTAATTACACCATTACTTACATTGATTACGTTTGGTTACGCAGCTGTAGAGATATGTTCATATCACTAATTACATTAATAAAATGATAATACTCATCTGTAATAACATACACAAAACAAACTAAATAATATGAAATATAAAATATAAAGTATAAAATTCGGGGTAGTAGCTATGTGCAGCTACAACATGGCTACCGCCTGTGGTGCCTCAGTAGTAAAAACGGGCGTTAAACACTACTCAAAAAAAAAAAAAAAACAACATGGCTACACGCTAGAGACGAAGGAGCAGTCCAAACAGTGGGATGCTACAGATGAAAGTGCATCAAAGAAAGCAAAATGGTTCATTTTGCAGAAAAAATCAACAGTTTACCTCCAGAAGAGTGGAACGTTTCGCGGGAGTGTTACGTTTCACTATTCGCCCAACTGAAGGATGCTATTAAGGTTAAATATCCATCCCTTGCGCAAAATAAAACTCTCTTTCATTAGAATAATGCACCTGCGCACATGTCTGGGATTGTTGTTGCTAAACTGTACGACCTTCCTAGTGCTTCCATATTCGCCATATTCGACGGATTTGGCTCCCAAATTTATTTTTCTGTTCTCGAGCCTGAAGAAATGATTGGATGGAAGGATATTCACATCAAATAATAAGGTTGAACCTGAGACAGACGCTTATTTGTCACAATTCGACAAGTCTGACTTTACTGAGGGTATTAAAAAGTGGGAAATTCGTTGCAGTAATTGTATTGATTTACCAGTAGGCTATATTGAGAAATAAAAAAGTCACATTTCTTAAATCTTGTGTGTTGTTGATCAGACCGAGAACTTAAGAACACATTTCATTACATTAGAGGAACGTACCAATATTCGTAATGAAAAACACATTAATTTTAGGGGGGAAAAAGGTCTATAATGAAATGCCACTCTATCACACACATAATTTGACAGAGAACAAGAAATCCAACTAAAACGAGCAGTGTAAGCCTACTCTAACCAAAGAACAACACAAATACAGGGGAGATAAATGCCATTTCTTGTACCGTGGATGCAGGTGTTACTAGAAACTCTTGCTGTTCCACACCCATCACTCACTTGCTCTCACCACAAGTCTCACCCACCTGTTCGACAGTGAGATGAATGTGTGACGTCACGTAAAGCCGTGTTTTCGGCGTTGTCCGACAGACAATCTCTATACATCATGTCTTGCCTCTTGGAGTGATGCCGTTTCGCTCTGACAAATTGATGTACATACATTTGGTCTAATGCCAGTGCGGCAGCCCTAACTGAGCAGCATAGCATTTCCTTTCAAACAGGATAATTGTTGCCTTATATGTGTCGGAATGTGTTACTATTGATTAGAAGATAACTCCTTAGCTCAGGGCCATGAGTTTGAGTCCCATCACGAGAAGAGATTATGTGACATTTTTATTACTGCATTTATGAAAGGGTAACTTGAATCATCTTCCTTTCAAAGAAAGGTTTCCAACAGAATCTATATAAATGAAATTGTTAAGGCATATCATGTTACACTATTGTACTACATTATATCTAGCAACATCAATGCACAGATGACCTTTTGCTAAACATATAAAAGTATTATTTTTATTTTAGAGCTTTAAAAACATTAACTTCATACTTTTTCAAAGGACATGTTTTTAAAACCCCTTAAACAAGCGCAAGAGCTAATACTTTAAAATGTTTATTTTTTGAAAATAAATTTTATATATTTTCTAAAACCTTTTACGTTCAATTATCCACTTTATTTCGTATTTGTACCATATAATAAGAAAAGAGAATGGTTATATAATTTTCAACACTTTTATATTACTCAATTTTTAAGATAATCGACTTAATCAATTATAAAAGCTGAAAAATCTAATATTTGTTTTTCTAGATACTGTCACGTGAGTGTGGACGCGTCGCTTTAGATTTAATTTTATTTCAGTACACATATATTGTCTTAAACGCTTATTACCTCATATCAGAGACTGTGATGTGTTTTCTCTTCTAAGCTGTCGCAGTGATAGGACGTAGGTAAGAAGTTTCCATAGGAATAGGGGGGTGTTTGGGTTTTTTTTTTTCTTTTTTTAATAATTTACAGGAGAGTTTCTTGCCTACTATGGTGACCCATTTTAATACTATATTTTAGCTTAATTTTATGTATTTATTTATAATAAGTTGTGCTTATATCTCATTCTTCATTTTTGGCAACTATTATAATATGCTACTTGATTAGTTGTGGGATTTTAACGTGATAAAGAACTGTTATTGTAGGTTTTATTGCACTTTCATGCAATTTGTTTAATTCTATTAAGTAATATTGCCTGCTATAAGGTGAATATACAGTTTGCAAGCTCAGTTAGGTAGCTTTCTTTGTCTCTCATTCTCTATCAGTTTTGTAGCATATGAACCCTATGTGGATATAAAGTTTTAAATGTTTAATATGTTTTTATTCCTTGTTGAACATTTTAATTTATTTTACGTAAACTTAAATTACTTTATAAGTGGCACACAATTTTTTGTATCAAGTTTTCGTAACACATGATATTTGAATTCAAGATATTCATTACTGATTGTTTAACAAATATTGCTAATGTCGGCGAATCCTTATTTTGTTTTAGCAAACACACAAAAACACATTTTCTTTGGTCCTCTGGACCTTTAAGGAAGATTTAATTGACATTTCACAATGCTGGTACCCAAAGCGTGGTGATAAAAATAAAATAAATATTCACTAATTGCAACACTATTTTTCGTGCCATCTCCTTTGAATTACACCAAAGGCGCACGGTAAAATATAGTAATGTGTATACTCAATATCAAATTAATATATTAATATTGTATCTGATCAAAATTATAGTTTCTACACTATGTGTAACATTAAATACAAAGCATATGCAATTAAATAAATTATTTATATAAAATATTAAACACATCAGCATAGAATATTACCATGCACAAAGTATTCATATTTTCCATAAAAATGTATTTTATTATAATACCATTGGGATCCCACTTTTAAATGGCATACGTGATTTGTTAAAAGAAGTCAGATTAACAAAAAATATTAATGTTGAAAAAGCTACTTTCCGAAATTTTTAAAATAACAAAAGGACATTACATGAAAAGTGCAGTTATTTATATGCCTAACCGTATCGAGTTATACATATATATTAAAACCCATTTTTAGAATATTAAAATGGTACCTTTTCCAGCATTCTCTCATATAGTATGGATCCAAATTATAAGTAATTCAAAATTATTTCTCTGGTCATTTTTGAAATGGTTGATTGATTTTGTTAAGCATTTTTTAAAACGACATTGAAAAAATCTGCACTTGGAAATCATTTTCTCCATAGCTATTATTAGAATCTTAAATTTCGTTAAAATCTGTGAGGGCCAATTTGTAAAGTATACTTATTTTGGTTCCTTAGATCCATATAGTCAAAGGCTGGTACAGTACAGACATTTGTGAACACATTTACCTGAAAAGTGTAGGATTTAGAATTTACCTATGGGAACTCATATGTAATGTAGATAATTATTTTATGTAGCCGATATTTTAGACAATCTCTTGGTCTAGATCTGAATGACTTTTCGGCATCAGATGGGGCTCCCCGGTCTAGTCACTCCTATTGGCTTGCCTTGTAGACCGAAGGTTGCGGATTCAAACCCGGCTAGGACCGATTAATTTTTATGCTGTAAATGTCCTAAGTATAGCTTCCCTATTAAGGGAAGTGAAACCGTTGGTCCCATGTCGTACATTTACGGCACTTTAATAACCTCAAACCTGGAAGAAGGGGCTAAAATTGTTAAAGGTCGTATATCTGTATTGCTATAAAATTCTATATACATATTAACAATGTGTTTTATGCTTGGTAGTCGATTATACATGTTTAAGTATGATACACAATTAGAAAGAGGAACAAATAATAAAAATAAAATAATATTAACAATAATAAATAAAAAATTAAAAAATTGGCATTTAAAGATATATGAATGATAACAACTCACATATTATTAACAATAGTTATTGCGTTCTAACCCAAAATAACTTGCTTTTAGCTTCACGCACTTTGGCTAGGAAAATGACTATATTCAACCAATTAGTTCCCTAGTGTCCACTCTAGCAGTAAAGGGGACGTTAGGTCTTGGATCTTTGGAAGAGTCTATTATTATTATTATTATTATTATTATTATTATTATTATTATTATTATTAGCAGAAAGCCCCCTGACGTCACTATTCACATATCTAAATATAAACCTTGTAATGTTTAGAAATGTAAATGAGATAGAAAAGCTCAAAGTGGTTCTTAACGCAGGTTTTGGGCTTAATACTGAATTACCGTATCCTGTCGAAGTTGATTTGCATTTATGAATTTCTTATTTTAGGGTTCTAGCGCAGAAACCAACCTGGCATTTGCTTTCACCACAAAGAAAACCACGAATACACCAAATCAAGTTGAGTGCCACCTAGTACTTGATAGCAATGTTTCTCTACATATACAACATATATAAGTGTACCTACTTATTACATCTAATATAATTTTATAACAAAATGACTCACAAAACTGAACTATAAATGGCAGTTTTTTGCTTCATTTTGTAGTCTTGGCCCGTTTTCTTAGCATCTCACTGTAGCAGACCCTTCCTTGTCACTTGCATGCGTCTTCCTCAACCCTTCGTTCTTCTCATAGCTTCCCACCCCACATGAAAAAGCCTGCTTTAGATACATCCAAGTGGCTAACAACTTTTTCTGCAAGTTGGAGGCGGGATGTTAATTTCCTTTACTCAACGCTCTCTCACTCTCTCTTACAAACTTCTCTTCACCACAAGCTATTTGTCCCCAGCATCTTTACAAATCCTCTTCATAAGCCAGCCCAACTCGCTTATTGTGTTGCAAACCTCAAGTTGTTTAGGAAACCAAACACGCAGAAAGATGCTTAACTATTTGCATTTATTTCAGTACGGCTTAAAAATTACTAATGAGAGCTGGTTCCACACACATGTGTGTAGTATGTATTGTTCCGTTTTTGCGCGCAATTCCTTCTTGGCTGCTAACTTCTCACCCTTTCTTTGTTTTGATCACCTGGCCACGTCAGAATGGTTTGCAACTAATGATTGGTTCCTCGCCTATCGAACGTTGTACCATGCTATGAAGTAACCGTTTAGATAGGCAAGTAAATTCTCGTTTTCTGTCTACGCGGAGAGTCGTCTCAAGTACAGTGTGAGTTATACAACTTTTAGGCCTTCTCTTCAAAATTACTAGGCCCGGAGGTTTCTCCATACATCTTAAAGTTTTGTGTTATGCAGTAAATTATATATGGCAAAATTTCGTTAAGTTCTCTTATGCAATAATCTTAATGAGTAAGGTAACGGAATTTACAAGCCTATTAATTAAATTTTAATGTCATTTGGGGCAGAATTGAAGCCCATTTATTTGTGATTTAGTTTAACATTTGTGCCCATTAAATTTATTGCATTTTTTGCCGTGGATTATATTTTGAGAACTTGAAATTTTTTGCAATAGATATTTCTAATTTACGTAATCTGTAACTTTGTTATTGTTATTGTCATTGTTCAAATACAAATTTATTTTATGAGCATGTTATATTTACAATTTACAAATATTATTGCTTAATATTGGAAAGGTAACTAATTTTATCCCTATTATAACATACCTTTTCTATAGCCATATCTTGGGGATTTTCCTTTCAGTACACTTCTAAAGCTAAAACTTGAAGAGCATTGAAGGGAGGATGTAGAATCTTGATTAATGGGTTACAAAATCTTCACATATAGCGATATATATACACCCTCATAGCATTTAATAGGGAAATAAATGCATAGATCTAAAATAAAATGTTTATCATGCTTTAAGAGGAGTACGAGAGACCGATCCTTGTAACGTTAAATTTACCAAAAGTCAGTTAACATTTTCTCAAGGGCTATTAAAGCTTATAAATTGAAACTTTTATGCATGCATGTGAATATAATTGAACTTTACTGACATATTTTTACAACAATACCAGACTCTGAAGCAAATTAATTTCAATTGTTTGTTTTTTTCTATTTTTTTCCCTAACATTTAATTTTTTTACGTTGTCATATTTTTTCCTAGCCCTACCATAATATATCCACATCATCAGAACGATATGATGAATAAGTGATAAAAGTTTGAAACTGATAGTTCACACATATCCTAAAAAATGTGAAACTTGTGCCAAAAAGTAGTTTTGAATAATTGCAGCCAAAAAATGTTTTTATAGAAAATCTAACTTTTTGAGGGAAGCCTCAGCTAACCCCCCCCCCCCCCCTATTTTGAAAAATAAAGGATGATGTTATGAAAGAAAACGCTGCCAATTTATGAAATACAGCTTTTTCTATCATTCAATGCAAACCATTTAACTGAACAAGTGCTCGCGAAATAAAAAAAAAAATGGTTTCTGCAATGGCAAATTCAAACTTTATTAAATTCCTGATAACCAAGGAACATTAATGAAAATCACATAAAATAAACAGAAAATTCCAAAAATCAAAATGGTATAAAAAATAAAAATATGGTTTTTATTCCCTTTCCCTTTAATACTCCACTTAAATTCTACACCTTGTTGTTTGGCAACTTATCTGTCCAAGCTGTGCAAGGTCAGTGCACTTTCTTAGAGTTTTATTATTTATTTGTTTGGCTTATTTAAGGACGGTCTTTAACAACTTTGATCATTAGCGTCTGATTCAATTCGATTGAGACAATAAATTTTGTTCAGAGGTCTCTTATTCAGGCTTGAGATTATTTTTCGAGTCGTAAATCTTAAGACACGTGGCCAACGGCTTTACTTCTCTTCCGAAGAAGCGACACTTTGGAATTTTACGCTCTAAATAGTCCATTAACCCTCGCTGGGCATGAACCCGCGACCTTAAGTCTACTATGATAGGAGTTGAAATTAGGCTGTTCCAGAATCGGCGCATTAACACTGTGCTATCGTATTCTAAGGGAAAACACATAAATCAATGTAAAAGTACTATCCTCTAAGTGTGGTACCGTTTGGTGCTATTTGAGTATAAAGTTAGTCAATATAAATAGGAGCATTCGAGGGCAATTAGTGTTAGCCATGCTTTAGCCGCGACTGATGCTATAGGGATGTTTACAGCTAACACTCGTAATTTGTAGGGACCAACTTTACAGTTGCGCCTCACAGAAGGTTCCAAAGCCAAGGAATGACCTTGTCTGCCATATATTCCAAAATGTAAACAGTAACGAAACAAAAAATAGCTGGACAGACTTCCAGGCTAAAAGCAGTTTTTACGTGGAAGGAAAGCATTCTGTTGTTCTCTAGAAGTACTCCACTGATTAATGAGCATACACAATTCACATCTGTTCGAGAATCGCCGCATCATTTAGAACTTGTGAAAAGAATGAATGCATCTTTGTGATCATTTATAATGATATGTTTCAATATATTAGATTCAATTTTATTACATATTTTAATATTCATAATTTCAAATAATAATACTAGTAGTAATAATAGTACAGTATTAAAGCATAGGTTTTTGAAGTCGGAATATTATAAAATTGAATCTAATTTATATGTTCTTTAATTTAACATGGAACTAGTAAGCTTCGTACACGGGGCAGACTTTACTGCATTATGTTCTTACAATGAACAAGTTACCACAACGCGTTATTCTCGGATAGAGGTCCATTCCCAGGTCTACTTTAACCATCACTAGTTCGAACACTGCAAGAGTCGAGAGTTATGTGGTGCCGAAATATGCTAGGCCTCTCTAATATGCCGAGAGACATGATTGGTACTAAGGTAACATGAAACGCTTTCTTTCTTTCTTATTGCCTAATTTTATGCGTTTATATTTGAGAACTATGGCACACAAAGAATTATTTCTTTTATATTTCAGTTTCAGATTTTTCATACAAAACAGCAGAGTTGTTCAGAAATCTTGGAACAGCCTATATAACGAATTTATGAGCTAAAGCTTTGCCATACCTATGAGCTTAAAATACTCATTGCAACATTTTAACATAAAAAATTTCCGGGTTATTAAATATGTTTTACCCCCGAAAAAACAATAAATGCCGAGTTAAGTTTGCTTGTTTGCGCGCTAGGTATTTATGCTTCTGTGAGGAGTCGCATGGATGCGGTTTGTGTTTAAACAAATGATATGAGCATTTGTCAATAAAAAGACAATTGTCATGCAAGAGATCCATAAATCATCATTTACTTAATAGTACGTTGTCCGCCTAACCCTAACTTGCTTTAGGTACTCTTGAAATAGTGATAAGATATTATTTGTAAGAATATTTCTTATTTAACTATCTCTGAATGATAACACCACATTTTGCATTCTTTTGTAATCGCTTACATGTAATAAATGTGTATGCATCTCGGTACACTTAAGCGGGAAGCGATTCAGTAATTTAGGATACGGGTTTTTCTTACTTTCTTCCTACCTTCCTTCCCATCTTTCCTTCCTTCTTTCTTCCTTTTTCTTTTCTTTCTTTCCTCCTCCGTTTGTTTTTTCTTTTTTCTTTCCTTCTTTCCTTCCTTTTTTCCTTGTTTATTTCTTTCTTCCCTATTTCTTCCTTTCCTCCGTACTTCCTTTCTTCCTCCTTCCTTTTTTATTTTTTCTTTCTTTCTTTCTTTCTTTCTTTCTTTCTTTCTTTCTTTCTTTCTTTCTTTCTTTCTTTCTTTCCTTCTTTCCTTCTTACTTCTTTCTTCCTTTCCTCCTTCCTTTCTTCCTTTCTTTCTTTCTTCCTTCCTTTCTTCGTTTTTTCCCACCTTTCTTCCTTTCTTTCTGTTTCTTTCTTTTTCTTTCTTTCTTTTTCCTTCCTTTTTCCTTTTTTTCCTTTCTTTCTTCTCTCTTTCGTTCTTTCCTTCTTATTTTAATAATGTTTAACATATGTTAATCTTCTATAACATCATAGGCAGTGAACGCTGATGATACATAAGATGAAATATAAAATTGGGAAAGCTTTTATTTTAAAGCAGGAAGCATTTCAGGTCTAACAATTCCGTATCGGTGATGGCTGGAAAAAAAAAAATTCAGTTAGAATTCGAACTGCAGGTTTCCTAGTTAACAGTGCCTTAGCGATCTCGGTCATGAATCTCATGCTGTGGAATTATGTCAGCTTAAAGTAATTTATAACATGAAAAAGAATACCTTAAACTTTTTGGACGTTTACGAATTTTACATACTTGGATCTCCATCCAGCGGTGATCCAAGTATGTAAATGGAGCTGGATGGCGTGGTGATAGTCCGCCTAGATATTAGCACATCCTTTTTTCGTTTTTGACACAAAGAGCCCAACTGGAGGTTGAAGCACAGGCTAAGAGAACTTGAACGCAAAATTATTAATTCATGCTTGTTCATTTAACACAAGATATTCTCGTTGACTTCCCGTAAAATTTGACATCATTTTGTTCTATATTCAAAGGATGTTCAATATAGCAGCCGTTAAGCGAAAAATGTCGATTATGTATCACAGGTATTAAAGACGTTTTCTTTATATGTCCGAGCACAACGTTCCTTGCGATGTTGAACACAATCTGGAACAGTCATCATGAGGCACAAATGTCCTACCGCGATTTTCCAGGGTTTCATTCACACATATGATATCGGTTGTCGTTTTACAACATAAGAACCATCGTAGAGTCATATGGCACACTATTTTCCAGAATGCATATCAAGAGACTGCAAGTGTTGGTACACAGATTGGGACAAACACAAAGCATAGCAAGTGTGTGTAATTCCTGCCTAATCTGTTATAATATACGGAATGCTGTATAACATTGTTCAGTTTTAACGCTATTTTAACGAGGCACTGGAACCTTCTGATATGTCCTTATATTTGTCTGGAGATTTCAACTGGAGCCCTTGTGACGGCTAATGATGGCTACCGCTTCTCATGTTGTCAGATTTTCATAACTGTGCAAGTATTCCAACCATCTTAAGCTACAATGTAGAGTAAAATACATCGTCTTCCTAAAGTCCGAAGGTACCGTGCAGGGTCATTCATGCAGCAACGCTTGGGGCTTGCAATCGGGTGATTCCAGGTACAAATTCTTTTGGTATCAGTCATCATGGCGTTGGTTTATTTTGGTGGCTCCCTTGGTCGCTTAGGCAAATGCTGGTATGGATCTTTCATTTCAATGAATTTTCCGTTCTCCCATTTCAACTCATTTTATTTCGCTGGTTCTGTTACAGGGTTAAAATTATGTATGGCGACTTGCGCTTTGGAAAGATTTCTTCTCCGGCGAGACTTCGAGAGGCCTCTCAGAAGTCAGAGTGTTCTAACTGGAAACATGTTACAGACTCAGTGCCCCTGGATTATGATTGCGAGGTATATCCCTCACCTCATCCCTTCCTTCCAACTGAAGGCATATGCCTAACGGCCAATCCAAGTACTGAAATATCCTCCCCTGTTCTTACTAATCCAAACCATCGATCTGCAGTATCCAGTATTCTGTTTGGCAGGACAAAGGAATATTTATATCTAAGTAAAAAGTCAACTAATTAATTAATAGCTATAAAGGTGCATGTCTCGCTGTAATATTTTTCCTCATACAAATATCAAACTGGAATCATTTTAGTTTTGCTTCTGTGTTTTTTAACAGCAATTTACCTTTTCTCTTTCTACTTCTGAAAAACTCTTGCTATATAATATTTAAGCATAACTTCAATGTCCAAATCCTCAAAATAGGTCATACAATAGTTAACTTAAATTTTGACAAGGATGCTTATGCCGCCAGAATGCAGAAATGAAGTCATATTTGATTAACCTTTTTATCTGCAGAATGTTTTTGCTCTCCTTAGTTAAAAACACCTCTCTATGCAAATGAAAGAGAACCCTCTATAGAGCTGGTTCATGTACGAGTAAACCCTGTTTTAATAAAGGATGAATTCCAAAACAAATATGTGCTCTACAACACACACACAAAATTATATTCCATCTAATTATAAGTTGGGATTTTTTCTGTGGGCATCTAGGCAAACACAAGCGCTTCCCTGACAAACTCTAAAGCCCTTTCCAATTACGCACAGAAAACTGTGGGATGAAAATGTTTGCAGATAAACTTATTGATATTTTCAGCACATTTCTCCGGTTTTATGCCGTGCACGCAACAACTCCGATGAGCTTAACTCTAATTAACATAAACCTAAAAATTCAAACCTTTTTCTCCACAAACCTCAATGCCATAGTTACATGTAAGAACTTTTTGTTGTATGTGCAATTACTTTTAAAGAAAAGTATTCATTTGAGCTAAGTAATAAGTTTCAATGCAGATTTTCTGTAATGTTACCGAACTAGTAAATATAATTTGCATAAATAAACATATAGTATTAATATTGGGAGAAAATTATCAGAAAACTATTTCCAATACACCTAAGTAAAATTGCGACATTCCATTTCCTGTCATATTTATTTAAAAGTTGATTTGTACCGCATGATCTAATCATAGAACTGATGTCTGCTAGCAATAACTTTTTAATGGCATGCGCAGAGTCACTTAGAAAAATAACTGAAATATTATTAGGCCAATTAACGATCGAAAAGATATACAAATCCAACTTCGTCTAGACTGACATTAAAATTCTTTATCAACTCGAGTCAAGCATGTGATATTTTGTGGAGAGCAAAATAAAAATATATCTAAAGAGCAGTTAATTTTTCGTTTACACTTTAGCAGTTGACCAATATTGAGATTTGTCATGCTTCCAGGACATAGCCACATGGTAATCGATTTGATTATTCAGTGACTGAAAGAAAGAAAAATAAAACTAATATTAAAAATGTTGTTCTTCATTACTAATACCAGTGGTTGAGAATTAACAACATGCGATTCACAGTAGTGGAAATGGAACAAGAATAGTTCTTCGATTATTGAAAGGTTCATTCATCCTGAGGTAACGGGATTAAAATAACAGTACATTCAAATAGACTTGCTTGGCTCAGACTAGGGGCATGGCGGACGACAATAAGCGGAGAATTTGCCCCATCTGTGAATCATGGACACATAAAGAAAATCGAACAGAGGAAAATGGTCATGCAAGTTTCTAATAGCAGGAAAGGAAGAGGAGAGAGATTAGATTAATTTCAGATGAAAATGAGATAGGTCTAAAATGGCTGATAACCTGCAAGGGAGGTAATACATTTATTGAATCCAGCTGTGAGTCACTCTCAATGGATTTTGTAAACGTCATATGAACTTTTATTATTTTTAAACCTATTCTTCTTATTTATTTTTTCCTTATAAAATATCTAATCTATTGTGTAAAATCAAACAGACACATGATATTATAAAAGCACGTACACCGGTTGAAATTATATTGTATTACTGCCTCTGTAATAAATACATCACAATCACTACAACCTCTTCTACTATTACTGCTATTAACGAGGGAAGAGGTCAGTGACAGTGCTGGACTTTGCTGGAAGAGAGAAAGGAGGAGGAGGGAGTAGGTAAAATGTTATACAAAGCAAGACAGCTCAGATAGGAAAAAGCAGAGAGTTGTGAATGAGAACAGGGGAACATCACACACTTTATTTCGGTGATTCTTAAGTATGGATATATTGGAGTAAAAACTATTTATTTTTGCAGACTTGTTTTCTCTTTTGTCACTTTATATATGTATTCTTAAAATTGTATCCGTTTTATAATTTATTTTATTTTTATATCAACTTGTAGAAGTTCATATACTTCTTAGTGTATTGTAAAAGCACTTAAGACACGTGTGACATGGATAACATTTGTAACAAAAAAAATTTGTAAATAAATACCACTACCACTACCACTACCACTACCACTACCACAATCACTACCACTACTATAAAATTGCACATAACTAAAAGCTATATTGCCTATATATGACTGTGATAAGGATTACTACCTATTAAGTGAATTTTTTTACGAGTTTATGCTATAATAAGATCTCAAAGAACGAAAGACTGAGAAATAAAGAGGATGAGAGAGAAGTGAACTAACATTACGGGTAAAACTTAGCAGTCGTTTTATATTATTTATTTATTTATATATTTATTTATTTATTTATTTATTTATTTATTTTTACATGTTCCTTGTCTAAAATGGCGAATGAAGGTAACTGAGATTGTGTTCCGAATTCGTTTACGTAATCATGAGTTTCTAAGAACAATTATTGGTCTGATTCGTGAAAAATAGACAATTTCATACACACATCATTAACAATATTCAGGTGTTATATAGTTTATTACAGTAATTAGCGAATGGTATTGATTCGAATTTCATGTTGGTTTGAAGTTAAACTTTTTTCGCGTAGCAGAAACATACCTTCCATCACTCCTCTTTCCCGCAGTCGATTTTGACACACCCTATTGGAAGCAGTTCTTTACTGAGTTATGTGTATCAGAGTCGCTTTGTAACTTGTGTTTAAGCTGAGCTATGATTGTTTAATTCCTAAACTGTAATTTGATTGCAAATTCCCGAAGAACAGAGAAAACCTATCATGACTCTAGGAATCTGACCGGCTAAGAGGGGATTGCCACTTTTTGAACCTGCAGACTGTGAAAAAGTGCCAAAGGAAAGGAGACTTAGAAAAAGTCTTAACATCGCATTTGAAAACATATGCACAGAGTGTAGCAATTCTTTATTTGAATCCATCGGATGCCAATGTTGCCTCATATATACATATCAAGATTTTCATTACATAGAGCATATATTTTAAATAATTAAACACATACTCGGCGTTAAAATTTGTAGCCTTGTCCCAAAGAATAAAGGTTAATTGTTGAGCATTATTTAAGTAAGATGAGAAATAGGTTAAAATGTTCTTTAATAATGAACCAATTTTGTGTAACAATTCATGTTACATATAAAATAAATTGTAAAAGTATTCTTTTTACATTTTATGCCGGATGGTGAAAGGGAATGCAACTATTGCGGTTATACCCATGAAAAGATTTTTGGAAATTTTCTTAAAATCTCAATCGATCTATCTAGGCACCAAAATGACGAGAAAAAGATATATATGTATATAAGCATATGCATATATATTGTGTTATCAATTAACAAACGATTCATCGAGTTCGTTAACCAGAACAAATGGAACATCGGGTTGGGGGTAAAAATTGAAAAATTGCTTTAACGCTGCAATTTTTGTTTTTCTCAACAAAACTCGGTATATGTCATTAAAATAAAATTAAAAAATAATTTATGAAACTCACAAAAAGCATATTACTATAAGTGGGGTTTACCTAACACCAAAAATTAAAAAGAAATATTTTCTTTTTGAAACTAAAGTCGATATATGCAATTTAAATAAAACACCAAAATACATGCTGAAAAATTGCTGAATGGGGCCATTAGAAGTGGAGTACACCTAAAACCCGAATTTTTTCTAATTGCCGAGGACGCCTTCAAGAGGGAGGGGATGTAGAATACGGAGGGGGATTGTTATTGCTAGCATTAACAATTGAGTATTCTCGCCTTGCTATAAACTCGGTATGATGTGAAACAGTATGAAGGGAATAGTAATCGCGTCACTTACCCTTACAGACAGCGACCGTCCTGCGGCTTCATTACCGAACGGCAGCGGAGAAGGGGGAATTCCAAGAAATGCTGGAGGGATGCGGAGAAATGTACAAATACAAATCTTAAGCGGTAGTTATTGTACTATTTCAACCTTGTGTATACTGTACAGTAAATGCAGGCGGAGAGAACGGCTTCGGAACACAGAAAAGCAAACAATCGCATACCTAAATACAGCTAAGTACAATTAGAAATATTAAGCTAGTAGTATAACACATAAATAAAATAATTATGATATGAGAAAGAGCATATACTGTTAAGACTGAAAATTATGCTTTTTATTAAAATATATGTACATCTTCAGTTAGTGTTACTTGATTTTTATTACAATCTCTGCTCTAGCGCTCTGTAATAATCTCACAAATTTTACATGCTGAGGAATTCACTTGGTTTACGAAGCTCTTGTGTGACGGACTTTTTTTTTTAATATTTACATACACTTTTATGAAATCTTAGCACATTTTACCCCAGTGCTCCGAAATTAAATTTTTATCTTAATTAACATAGCCAAGCATTCATTACCCGTACTTTATTCAGTAACCGTCTTTTTCAAGTTTTTTTTTTCAAACCACTAACATTATATGCATGCTTCGGATATTTATATTTTAACACAGTTACACATACTGTTCACAAATTATTGTAAGATATGAATCTTTTAACTTTAGTGCAGATAATCTCTATCTTGTTCAAATTTAGATGTTAGAGGAAGTTTAAATGGGAAAGAAATATTTTTGAAGCTGTATGATTGTCCATAGAAAGTTTGTTTTATTACCAATTTTAAATATTGTAGATTGTGCATTTATGCGTTTATTTTGTACTGATATTCCCATATTGGCATAAAATAAATATTAGCCATGTTTCGTATAACTATAACGCAACTATTCAATAATATTTTCATTTTTATTCATAATTTATTACAAACTGACTGAAAAGATTGATCATCATCAACCTCATTATTACAAAGTTTATATTAGCTATCTGTTCCGTATCCAGCAATTCTTCTTCATACCATTGCCTCAGTGATTGTCTTAGATTTCGGTGTCCTTTTGGTTTATATTTCAAGGTCGTTTAATAATAAAGCTTGGGTGTTTCATGACATCTGAATACTTTAGAGAAACTATTAACTATCATGGAAGTACTTGCTTTTACAATACATTATGCCCTACAAGATATATTAGATATTAGATATTCGACACTGAAATATAAAAACACATATTTAACAATAAATAAAATAAAAAAGATAAAAGATCACAAAAATGTGATAAAGCTGGATTCAGTTAACTTGTTTCCAACACTAGTGGGCCATGTAGAAGGATGGACCAGGGGCTTCACTACATGACATCCAAATGGCGTAGGAAAAGGTCGTTTTTATCAAGACTTACACCCTTCCCTGATATTCTCTCACAACTGCAGCGCTATTATATGTTTGTGCTATAAGCTTCTTGTTTATATGAACTCTTGTAATTCATCTGTTAAAGTATGCCTTAAGCCTTCGGCATTCAATTCAGAAACAACACTGATGTACCGTAATTACACGACAAACCATGACTTGCATGTAATACAAGTAGCTGTCTTTTCGTCCTGTATAGAAAAGAATTTTTCTCTTTATATTTCTCATCTAATCTCATTCCTATAGCCAAGACATGTTTCTCACTTCATACGCTTTCAGTCAAGATGTTTTTTCGAACCATAAAATAACCTTTTTTAATTGTTTGTCGTCTTGCTGAGCAAGCTCCTATAGCTTTCGGTTGATGAGGTCCAAATCGTTTCACTTTCAACTTAACAGTTAAACTTAGGCGCGAAAACGGAGTATTTATTAAAACGTTCACTTTATTTATTGGCACAAAACAGATACGCTTTTTGTAACTTAACAATTAAAGCTGTGAAAGTCAACTTTCTACTGACAAACTGCGAGGAAATCACCCAATTTCAAACAAAGTGCGAAAAAACTCCTTGTAATCAGTTCGGCTGGTGTCAGTAACGTCTCAACATCTGGTTCCTAAGAAAAGAAAGAATCCCGGCGCTGGCTATGGGTTGTATTTTTGCGAGCGCAAGAGAATAATAAGCAGGGAAAAGGCTAACCTTCTTGGAGGAAGGCAAATATATTTATTGTAAATCTATACTGGCCCATAAAGGTATAAGTTTAAAGTCTAAAATTTTCCGGGCTGACCCATGAGCTGCCTTTGCTAATGGAGGACCCACATGCTACTGCTACTACAGTAAAGAGGAAATGCGCTTATTGCTTAAGATATAATTAAGAGCAAATAGCTTATACATAGCTGTTTTTATGCATTTGTTTTAAAAGTTGACCAGGAGAAGAGAAAATGGTAAATAAGTGTGGCATTTTCTTTGGTGAAGGGCGAGGCCCATCCGGCCCTTAATGACGGGCCGCTCCTGTCCAATCCCCTGATATTATCTTTTCATAACTGAGTTGTCCCACTTTTTATTCCTCCATTATCTTACCCGCCAACAGAGCCCACCATACCCATCTCCCTCTGTTCAATCTGGTAAAGGGAGTGGTAGATGCTTTTTCCGTGCTTCTTCCGTACTTTTAAATTTTTCCAATTTACTTATAGTATCACAGATGAGGAAATTCATAACTCGTTTTCCTACCTATCCTTAAACATCCGCCATGCCCCTTGTCTGAGCCTCAAAGACGCGAGTCTCAGCTCAGAAGCACGGCTACATCCTCCATTCAGAGCTTGGTCCCTATTGAGCATACTCAATTGTATGCTGCCTATCCATATTCTTCAAGCAGCTCTTTGCTTTCCTCCACCTATTCCTCTAACCCGCTACTCAAATGGAACGCAGATATATCGTTTTCTATCCTCGTTCTTATTTTGCATGACCATACTGTACATTTTCTCTAATAATTTTTTGTTTTAATAAAATGCTTAAGTCATCTCTTAATTCTGTTTCCTTTTTACCATTTAAAGCATATATTTCTACACTTACTTTCAGCCACTTGTATTCTTAATTTGTACCTTTTTCTTATCTTCAAGCTTCCATATCTATATGATGTAGCTCGTACTTTTTCTGAACTTTGTATAACTTTATAAATGTAATGTATATAGGATGAAGAATTAGAATAAAATATCAAGAACAAGATATGGAAACTAGCACTCTATGGTCAAAAATAGCAATGCAATTGATATTTAGTTTCTATACAATATTTAGATCAAAAGTATTACTTCTGGGGAAGATTAAATATGTAAATAATCTTTTATCTGCTGTTTTATCGTTGAAATTGTTGGGATCAGAAAGACGTAGTAAATACACTAGATAATATAACATTTCGTTGCCAATTATTTGCGAGTGCGTGGTCCACAAATGCAATCTCTTTTTGTTTATTTTCTTGTGCAGTTTATTAAGTCGTGCTATTACTTCTAGTAATAAACTAATATTGCCGGATTTAGAATTTTGTATTGCATTATACATTTTCTGGTGCAACTTTTTAATTTAAATGCCAAATGTTTAAAAAAATAAAACATTTTAATTCTAATTTACATCATAAATTAAACCAAGGACCTTTAGAATGACTTTCTTAGGATTATCCATTAATAAAGTTATTATAATGCATAAGAATTTAAAAGAATTATCTCTCGCTTGCTTCATAGTTTGTGGTCCAGCATTATCTACGAGAATCCGATTTTCACCACAAGTTAAAATACTGTCCTAAAACGAATGGTTTTTGTCGTAAAAAAGAGTATAAAAACTCATACCAATAAAATTTCAGATTTTTGTTTTTAATTTTCTCCAAGTGAGTTCTTCAGAAATTTCTCGAGAGCCTTATTTCAACAATATCCCTCCGTTTTTTGGGTAACCATTGTTTACTCCTCTACATCTTTTTATCCTTAAGAGTCAGGAACCTAAACTGAACTTTTGTTTTTAAAATGCTACTTTTCCTCTCTGATTCAAAAATAATTACATTGATTGTACTAGAAGTGACAATCGTGCAAAACAATTATACCCCAATACCTGATTACGAAAATAATTATAAGTGGCTAAATATAATGTTTTTTTTTTATTTTAGTGACGACAGTGGTGAAACAAAACAGAAGTCTAATGCAATTCAAATTTTAAAATACCATGCAGAACAGATACTGTTTTCAGGTAAAATATAAAAATTACTTTATTTCTGAACAACTTAACAATATTTAATGTAATTCAAAGAAGGAAAAGTATTATGCATTCTACCATTCGTTTCAAGAAGAAATGGTCTCTGCTATGGATTTTTCTTCGATAATTATTCGATTGAAAAATAGAACCTTTTTCTTTAAAATTTGCACATTTCTTTTTATTTCCCTCATTGTTTTACCCTTTAGTAATGTGTGGAAACCAGAGAGTGATTCCCATAGTATAGTAAATAGGCAAGGTACATAGAGGGACTTTTTGATTGGGGAGTCAGAAGAAGCAGGCACACCCACATATAGATAAAATGGAAAACGCTTCTTGGGACAGAAATACTAATCCGGCATTTGCACCTTATAAAAATGTACTGAGGAAACTTCAGGTCAGCCGGCCGAAGAATTGAGTCTGCAATCTCCCGAATGCGAGTTTCAAAAGTTACTACACGAGTAACTCGTTTAGTAAAACCTTCAACTCAAAAATAAAAATTAAAATTTGAAGTGAAAATATATTTTAAGTATTAATAAACTTTGGACACTGAGCAGAAAATATTGTTGTGTTTTTGGACTACTTTTTCAAAATGAATTTCGAAATATTTTCTTTCCAGTAAACCGTCAATTGATTATGCAATGCTTCAAAGTACGTTATAAAAGTAGTTTCTCCAGCTCGCCATATAATTACTTTAATTCCCCTCTTATAACATGGCCAATATGGAAGGAAGGTTTCCACATATTACGTAAGAGAGATAATGGGACACTTTCATACCGATAAAAAGATTGGTGGGTGCTGCGGTGCTTCTAAACTTCCTAGCCTTCCTGGACCGGGGAAGGAAGCGATGCATGCTTGTTTGGAATTGAAAACTTCCGCGGCAGTTGCGATGGCGAAAATCAAGACGGAAAAGCTCGCACCGAAGAAAGTGACAACACAAGCGAAAACCTTTCGCATCAACCCTGAGGGAAACGCGCACCGCCGTGTCATTTCCTTTTTTTCCTGTACCTCTTTCTTTCTCTTCCTTTTTTCCACGTTTTCGCTTTCATTTAAACTCCGCGCAGCATCCAGAGAGATGTGGATCATGTCGGCCCCTGTCTCTTCAGCCGTGAAAATAAAAAACGGAAGCTGAAGGGAGAAAAGGAAAGTTTTGAGACACTTGGCAAGTCTTAGCTAGCTAGCTATACTCCCGTCAAGATATCTGAACTGGACAACCGAACTAAAAGACGGCGGCTCTTGCCCCTTTTGGTACGGAAACTCACAAAGAACCAGGCTAAAGGAAATGAAATCATCTGATAGGAAAAGTTTTTTTTCTTTTCTTTTGCTGTTCAGTTCCGGAATGGAATAGAAGCAAATAAAACCAAGAGATGCGTTTAGTTTTCGGACTTAGTCCAGAAAAATATTACAAAGTAGCTAGTTCTTCGCCCCCTTTTTGGATATTAAATACTTCCAAAGATGAAATAGGCCGTGTGATTTATTAAAGTATGTAGAAAAAGTTTCAACCAAATCTGCCGAATTCTGTTTATATTCTTTTAAAGAGTCTTAAGTACTTCACAGTTGCATTTTCTTCGAAAAGTTGTGGAGTTTTCTATAGTCTCTCAGTAAAATATAAACTTAAATACTGATTTCTTGCATAAGATAGGCACAAAGCTAGCAGATTTATATATTGCCATGGCATATATAAATATTGATCAAACGTTCAATCTTTGATAAGCGTTCTTATTTTTACACATAAATGAATATCTAATACATGTGATCCATTTTTGGTAGGAACATTTCGAGACATTTTTCAACGATCTGCCACTCAGTTATGTTGGTTTTGCTTTGAAATTACATCAGTATCCTATCCTAAATCATTGAGCATTTTCCTGCAACCAAAATAAAATAAAATGAGATAAGAGCTATGCACTCTCATTCTGGAGGCCAAACCTTTGAGGTCGTCCATTCCGGCTTTAGTTTCTTTACTTATTTTTTGTGATTTCTACCGGTTACTTAGGCAAATACAGTATGGGTTTTATCTTTCAACGAATTACTTGCTTTCATTTGACTGGTTCTGTTATAGGTTCGAAAGTATCAGGACGAGTTGAGTTGGTGCTGACTGTATGCGCTTCGGAAAGTTTTCTATCCCAACATTTGGCATGGAAGCGGACCTTATGCGGAGCTAGAACTCTTTAGAGAGAGAGAGAGTGGGGGCTCCGCCAGATTTGGGGTGTTCTATATGGAAACAATGTTAGATATTCCACCGGTGGAATCTGGCCGCTTGCTGTATCTCCACTGGAGGCATAGGTAAAAGGGCCAGTCCTTATGCAAGGCAGGAATAAAACAATATCCTTCTCCGTTCCTATCCATCCAATCCAGTTCAATTCAAGATCTGAGCTCCAAGAATGGTAAGGCTATTTGCACTTTTACGGATTTAATTGTTTATATTTAAGGATAGGGTGGCGCCGTGGCCGTGACTGCCAAGTTCGACCAGCGCAGCGACAGTAATTTCTGACGAACGAAGCGGCGACTGGGCAGGTTTTCCCCTCCCACTCATTCCGTGGTTGCCCCATAAGTATCTCACCCACATCTTCAACTTCATTATCATTCAATACAGTGTAGTCTGCCGATTATTACTGTTGAGCACTTTACGAAAGCTCTCTAACATCCGTATGCAGAATTCCACAATGTCCCGATAAGGCAAGCGAGTTGGCATTATAACGCACACACACATTTAGAGAAAAGTGTAGAGGTAGTTGGGTCGGAGAGGATTGTTCGGCTCTTCGGTCACTTTAACAGAGCCTTTTGTACCTACTGGGACAGGACTTTTCTCCTGAGAGCAAACCACCGCCAGGTTCCACAGGTGGGGATTCAAGCAATGGAATGCATTGAGAGCGAACAAATTACGGAATGTAAATACCCGTCCCAGCATTCATTTAAGTGACTGCAGAAATCAGAAAAAAAAGAAAAATCAAGGCCAGGATGAGCAGCTCTAAAGGAATTGATCCTGACATCTCTTGAATGCGACCATTTACATTACTGTTTTACGAAAGTGAGTAGGCATCAAAAATGAAAGACGCAAACGTTAGTTTTAGCTTTAAAGAGAGAGAGAGAGAGAGAGAGAGAGAGAGAACAAAGATCAACTAACAGCTGATTGAAAATGGCTGCTTCTGAGCAGACGGCGGTAGCATTTATTCATATCAAAGTGCAGTAACTAATTTGCTTGGAGTAATATAAACATTGATAGCTTAAGTAAAATCCAATTAATATTTTTAAGAGATCAAACTTTCATTGATACGTGTGAACTTCAAAAATTTTTTGCATGTATTTATCTCTGCTATATGCTAGATCCCTGTTTCTCTTCCTTCCTGTTTTCATCCCTACTGTAACCGACTTCTCGCGCCCTTTCTTTTGATTTGTCGAGACTAGTGTGTAGCATGATGATGTCATAGCCTTACTCCAGGCTTACTATGAGCGTTCCTGGAGTAGTGATTCCGATGGGTGAGGACATTTTCAAAATTGCAGGATCGTTGATCCTTCCCCACGCTTTAACCACTGACCTTGTGACTGTGAGTAAATTCTGTATTATTCATGATAACTATTTTTCATTTCAGACATTTTCTTCGTTTATCAAATGGGATTTTAAGGTTTATACATCCGTAAATAAAATGCAAAAAATGTTTTCATATTTATAGTTTATGTTACTTTCTATATTGTGTCTTGCCATTAACTAGCTTTATTTTTTATGTTCAAAATTAAGGCAAGAACGTGCCACTAATAATATTTGTCTCACATTTTATTGTGATTTACCATTAAATCTTTGAATTGTGTCTGTCTACCGCAATTGTTGAGTATTGTACGTTTTATTATCATTTACATTTTGCACAACCTTTCTCGGGTACATTTAGGGTACCTTCCTTAACGTGTTTGCTAAATTTGACTTGAAGCGCAGGATGATGTCGTACAACATCTTGTATTAATGTTTAAAAAAAAGGAGTGAATTAAAGTGCATGCGGCAGAACACAATACTAAAAGACATGAAGTTTCCAAAATGATGGCACCAATGCATAGGATTGCAGGGTACTACGTTGATCATTTCTAAAATTGTTACTTCTTTGCTAATCGTTGTTGATTTTTTAATTATTATAGACTCAATCATTTTATATAATTATGTTTAGAATGATTAGGATATGGTTGTTATAAAATTCTTCCCATTATGTTTGGTTTTCTCTGAAAATTAGTGTATTTTCAGTAAAAAAAATGTGAAAATATTTTTCTTTTAAAGAAAATAACAAAATTTAACATAATGACACAGTTCTTGTCCGCATAATAATATTTAATTATACCCTTAGAAAATACAACAACTTTCTACACGTATGAGCTATCACAAAAACTAAACTTTTCAAATGTTATAAACTTTCTTTTTAGTATCTCAGTCTCTCCTCAAAGAAAATTCGAAAGGAAAATAGCGCGAGGCGTGAAGCAATTAGCTACGATAAACCTCGGCTAATGTAAACAGAAATTCTTTTCCTCTTCCTCATTTTGGTCACCGTGACATTAAAACAAAACGAGAAAGAGGCACCGCAAACATGCAGAAGAACGAGACAGACGGCTATCCAAGTAAGGAGGAAGAGTTAAAAAAAAAAAAGGATACTTTTGGAAAGCCGTAGCGAAACTTTCAGAAAGTTTATTTTCCAGCTTTCATTCTTACGTCCGTTTTAAGGCTTTGAGCTTAAATCGACTTAAGCCACTAGAAAGCATCAAGCGAAGTACAATTTACGCTGCAGTAGAAGTTAGTTAATGGAAACAAAACATTAGAACCCTCTCCTTTCGAATTTGTTGCATGCACAAACACACACACACACACACACTTAGTTGTTTCAATCTACGCTGCCTCCGAACGATTCCTACACGATCTGCTTCCCTTTCTTTTTTGTATTTTCTGGTGTGGCTGTTCCAAATGAGATTGTATTGCAATGCATTTGTTTTATACAGGGCAGGGGAGAGCGGTTTTCTACTTCCCTCTGGTTTCAGTAATGGCTACATGACTTGTACTGTGTAATCATTCGGCCTGGGCTCGCTATCGGCGATTCTTGTCGCTGCAGAACGCTCGTGCACATGCGATCTGTAAACGACTCGCATACGTCATTATGCCTTAATGAACGGACAGAGTTGAATTCGTAGAATAATTGTAAATTAAATGTTTTACTTTTTTAGAGAAAATGCTGATGTAACAGTTCCATTTCTGTAATTTGTAGGGACGAAATTTTTTTAATAATATCACATTGTTCAGCCACACCTACCGCTGCTTTTTGGGCTGACTTTGAGAATAGTTTTTGGGTCATTTTCTCTAATAATTCTCAATTTCTTTACTTTTGTCGCATAACAATACAATAGTTTTGAATTTGTTGACTGTTTATGAATTGAATGTCTTTAAGGTGGAGAAATTACAGTAAAAATTTCCCTTAAGTCCTCTAAGATGTTGAACTACTGCTTCGTTTTTTTTTTTTTTTTTTTTTTTATTAATTTAAAGCAAATGAAAAATAAATTGAGCAGCTATAGTTGCTGGCTGCTAGCCAGGAGTTCCCGGTACTTAGAAAATGTTCTGAGCTAGGGAGGCCTGGAACAGCGTCCAAATATATCTATGATGGCAACTAGAGAAAGCGATCTGATGGTGAGATAGCTTCCTTTGATCTCGCAAGCCCATGCATGATATAGCAAGACGGAAACAGAGAATGCAGCGATTGTGCTGTAGACCTATGCCCTCTATGGGCTGTTCGGTGAGGGATTATTATTATTACTATATTCCTGAATCTGGCTTAAACGGAACACACCCAAATGAAATAACACTAAACACAGACAAGCATAAAACCTTATCAACAGAGCCCGTAGATCTAGGAATTTATTTTTATCAAAATAAGCAGGCAAAAAGACACTTAAAATCTAAAAATAGTCAGTAATATAATTAAAATAGGCATGTAATAAAAGTGAAAACAGAGAGAAAGATTACTGATTATTAATGAAAATAAGTATTTAAGCTACTTAATTTTTATCACATAATTAAAGTACTTAAGCTTACTTTCCTTGGTATAAGCAACTTTTCAAATTATCACAGATACGCAACGGTTTCTGGTCGTATTCATTTTCTGTTTATGCGTTTATAGCGGTTAGTACATCTCTTACTTCCGTACTGAACACATTGTAGGGACGATTTATTGCACAGCTGTATCGTTCTATTCTTACTCACTTGCCATTGTTTGTTACATTTACGTTGCTGTGAAGTTACCCGCACCACATATTTCCTAAAAATTCTCCTGCAGATTGATACAAGGTCATTCACCAGGACCATTCAAAACTACAGTGCTTCCTTCATTCTCTTTATTTCTTGCTATTCGTATGCCCGAAGTAACGGTTCGTTCCTATTTAAAGAACTTGAGTGAATGGGTTCAATAGAAAAAGTTGACTGCTTAAGAAATAAATGTATAACAAGATTCTCAACAGACGTTTTGTGAGGTGAACATACCATTTAATTTTTGTAGTTTTTTCACTTTGATATATTGAAATTCTTTATGTGTTTTTTAAAATACGTAAATAATCGCAGAAAAAAGGCATAACGATTCAAAACAGAAAAAAATTAACATTAAAATAGGCAACAGAAGCCAAAATAGGCAAATAGGGGAAATAAAAACCGACCCTACCGACCCAAATATACGGAAACATATTCATTTCTATCTGATTCTTATATATATATATATATATATATATATATATATATATAATCCTTATAGAAAAGACACTTTGCATAACTACCGGGCTGTGCTTATCAATGATTTCAATGCAGTGCACTGACTAGAAAACACCTGCTGGCTCTGTCACCACTATTCCGCCGAGAGCAAGCCCAGGCAAAATGATGACACGATATAAGCTTAAATAATTAACAAAATTATATATATATATTCTTTCATATTCCCCAAATAATACCAATAAGATGAATATATTTAACAATATACTTTATATTAATACGTCTTCGTGTAATTAAAATTGTTTGACAACATACACGATTTTACTGAGAAATTAGCAAAAGCCATAAAATAAAACAGCATACTTTTAAAATACATTGTACCGTAATAACCAAATAAAAATATTGTTTTATTCAAAATGTCAGATAACATCCTCAGTGATATCCCAGTGTCCTCAATGATATCTAATATAACTACTGCATTGAAAATCGTGTTGTTAAGAGAAACGTAGGAACAACAGAATATTCTTTCGAGATAGTATCAAACAGAGAATAAGTCAAAGAATTTATACAAAATCGACTAAGCAATATCCAATAGTTGGAAAACAAGCAAAGGCAATATTGAAAAAAATCAGCAGGTAAGGTTTCAAATATATCATATAACCCTAAGGGAACTATGCCAAAAAAATGGAATAGCCACAAACATAACTAGAGCAAGAGATACGAGATAAATATCTTACATAACCAATTAGCATTAAAGTTCTAGCTCTTATAGATTCAAAGACGAATTTAAGTATATGACTGCTACATATTCAACCTCCAAACCATTTTAAAATGTTTCTTGATTAAAAATGGTCTTTTTATTCTTTTTTATCTTCGATTATAAAATACAGTTTAATATTATGGAAAATCTCTGGAGAAAGAAAATAATAATCGGTACAAATAACTAAAAATTATGTGAGGTTTAGTTCGCAAACTAAATATATTAACACTTTCTTATGAAACTATTCTTCCTATTAGAAACTTTCGTTATGAAAATCAAGCAGACAAAAGTGTAATCTGTATAGACCTATTTGTAAATTTGTTATGGCATTTGTGTTCATAACGAATTCATTAGAATATATAACTCTCTCAATTTGATTTCAAAGGAATTATTATCCTGTATTAGAGAATATTCAAATACGAGATAATATATGTTATTTCCTTGGGGAATAACAAATGAATAATCCATTATGTTAAAAATTATTCAGTTTCATTAAAATATATCTATTCTGTTGTTTTGCTTTGTATAGCAAACGACAATGCATTGAACGCACTGCTTCTATTATCATTTACACTTTTATTTAACACAAACATGTACTGTAAAACAAATAGGAACCTCTAAATTGGTATTGCGATATCACGGATATAATATTTTCTTTTACACTTTGTTTATTTCGCGTTCTCAAGTACATTCACTGTACAAGAACCTTATGGATTGTAAATAAATCTGAGCAAGCAATGTACTCACAATTTCCTTAACTTTTATATCAAATACTTCATTCTAGTAATTTAATGTATAAGATTTTCAATTATTAAAATTAGTCACATATTTACATATGAAGTTTAAAAAGAGCTCCTTAACAAAAGAGACCTGTGCATTTTATTCATATCCAGGTTCTTTTGGCAGAAATTAGGCTAGTTAGGAATTAGACTTCCCTAATACTACGTAATAGGTGAACGCGAGGTACCGGCATACTGATCATAAGCCCCCCGCAGCACTATCCCTTATCAGTGACGTTGCAAGACGGAGTTGAAGAACGCAGCAGTCGCTGCGACATGCCAAAACCCAAAATCGGACTGTCAAGCCATAGCGAAGAAGGAAAGTTAAAGATTGTCTTGTAAATTCATGTTCATAAATAAACAACTAGTATGATAATTTTGGGTCTTTACTTAAATATAATTATCATACAATAACAGTTCATATATCTTAATGCCTATAGGTGGTTTCATATGTTTATATGCATATTTTTATATAGTTTCACAGAAGAAAGTAACTTGTTAATATCTATACAGAGTGAAGGGCAATAGAATGAAACTGAGAAATATTTTAGGCCTTTTTTTAATAAGCCACTGCACAGAGATATTCGGTCCCGAGATAATTAGCGGTTTATTTTTCGCAATGTTGTAATGCAGGAAATTCAACCGCTTGAGCTTAGTTTATGCTGTCATAACAACGAATAAATGGTCGTTTAAACACACAGTTGCCAAACAATTCCTCATTAAGGTTCTATTCACAATGAAAATTAATCATAATGTGATGTAAACAGATCAGATCATTTAATGTAACGTTTCACAATAGCTTACTCAACATACACATTAATACCAACATTAAATGTTAATTGTAATTTTGCCCAAGCTCTATGATTATGCATACATAGTTAAAACGTAACACAGTCTACTGGGAATAATTAAAACAAAAATATAAATGATTGGACTACTTTAAACAGTCATTCAAAGTATTCACGCGCCACCATAACGCGTCTTGGATTGTTTCGAAATTTGTATTTAATTATATTATTTCTTCTGCTGGGCGAAATAGAGAAAAGCTTAGATTTAAAGCCATTCCAAAGAAAATTCTATTGAATGTACTTATATTTGAAGTTCTTGGTGACTGTCTTAGCACATTCTATATACAGAACGCTTTTATAAAATAAATCCCTGAAATGAGACACTTTAACTATACCAATTAGGTTCCTTTGTTTCATGTAGCGACAAAACACAAAGCAAGGAGTGAAAGCAGAGGCTCTCTCCAGATACCTAGCAAAATTTCAGATGTACCTATATGTTTACTGTAGACAATTTATGGGCCACCACTCTATGGGTTACACATTTGGAATGGGAACAATTGGTGGACCTAGATTCAATGAGGAAACACTTGGAAGTTGGGAAGGTCACAGAAAATTTCAGAATTAAGAGAAAATTCAGGGATTACAGAGAGATTATAAGAGTGCAAAATCGAAGTACTGAAGTATTCCGTTGGAATTAATCATGGAATCTAAGTTTTAATTAGGGTGCTGTACCGCCATGAGCAGCTAATTTAGTAGGGAATATGACATGCGCATACAAATTAAAAAAGGAATTGAAAATGATAAAGCTGGGTTCCATTTGAATAGCGAGTCAAGGGGATAGAAAGATTGCACGGGGAAGGCTAAGAATCACTTCAGGGATATGGATATGCAATCTGAATTGGAGATGGAGCAGTACATCAAAACATGAATAAACTCGCTCGACACTATTCGCGTGGCTCAAACTAGGCGCATGGCGGTTGATTAAGGTTAAGGACGAAAATGAGTTAAGAATTTGCTCCATCAGTCAGGAATCATTGAATTATAAACTAGCCGAATGTAAAAATACAGAATAATGGAGGGAGAAACATCTACCATGATTCTTTGGCTCTTTATCTGATCGAAAAGAGGGAGTTGGTTATGCTGGACTCTGCTGGCAAGCAAGGAAGTGGAGGAGAGAATAAGTAAATTTCTGATAAAAGGAGAAAGGATGGGGGAGCAAATCCAGTGAATCCAGCTGTGTATATGACATGCCTACTATAATTTCCTGTTAATATTAATTTTATTTATTTGCATTTTATTGTTAAATATACGTGTTCATTTTATATTTTATTATAAATATCTAATATATAATTGAATAACTTAAATTAAATCAATACCCTGTGTATTATAAAAGTAAAATTTTCATCGTGAGTTGGTACGGTCCGTTGCATTCATGCGCTGTTTGAAGCTTTCCTATATTGGTATCACTGAAATATACTACTATCTCAACTAGAAAACACTTGAGGCTAACTAACAGTTAAAGATAAGTTATAGACATAATAATAATAATAATAATAATAATAATAATAATAATAATAATAATAATAATAATAATAATAAATCTCGGAAATTATTCTTTCAAAAGATAATACTGTTCCGTCCTGCGGCATAAATAACATTCTATAAAATTTCTCACATAATTAAAAGTTAACCTATAACCATAATTTTCTATAAAACCGATTAAAATAACAATAATAACATTTTATTTAACACAAATCCTCCTGCACAGGTAAAATTATATTTAATAATAATTTTATTTTATATTAGTCCTTAAAATTAAATGTACCATTGTTTTCATATTATTTTATAGACATGCGTTTTGCTGTAAAATAACGTTGTTGGCGCTCATTCAAAAACATGTTAGGCTTTTCATAAACACTTAAAACTATGGTAGTTTCTTAACATTTGTGTAATGTTACGGACATTTTAATTATTTATTTATTTATTTGCTCATTAATAATCTTCTTCGCTGCTTTTGTAAGATACGGGACAAAACTCAAAGGAAATATTCTGAGTAATTCATCAACGCAGTTTTTACATTAGAAGGCTAACAATGAAATGTTTGAAAAAACATTTTATAAAAGAAAATTCATACATTTTATAGTTTATTCTGTCAAATTATCCCATTGATATGATTTCTTACATATTTTCAAAACAAATCATATTAAAATACAAAGTACTGCAGTAAATTTCCGGAAAATATATCCTACTCTTCTGTGAAAAATATAGTGTAGTTTTGAGAAAGGTTTAAGACACTTTGATAGCATTCCAGCATTTTATCACCTTGTGTCTAGAGAAAGCCGACATTTTGACTTCAACTTATAAAATTTGTAAAACTTCAAAAAGAAAAGTTTACTGAAAATTTCAGGTTTCAAAAATTGGGACACTATTAAACAAAGGATTTTACATGTAATTTGTAGAATTTCGGCCTTTCTAACTGTTATGCATAATCTATGTATTACCATTAAAAGAAAACAATAATTAAAAACTTTATAGTTGGTAAAAGTAAATTATGAAACACATGAATTCCAAGAAATTCGTTTAATATAGCTTAATGCAAAAATACAAATATGCGTGTGAAATACAGAAATGAAACAGTAAAGAAAACCAGTATTAATATGGAAGTAAGACGAAGGTGTTAATTTCACCTATATTTAATTTATATTCATGTAATGAAATTCAAGAATATAAAGAGCAGCATAAAATTATACCAATACCAAATTAATTGCATAAAATTAATTTTATTATTAAACTCCAAAATACGAATGATCAGACTATCATTTCAGATCATAAGGATATATCACAAAAAGTAGTATTTGAAATGTACAAAATAACTGATGAATATAATTTTAACATCTCCATAAATAAAAACGACCGCTTCGTTGATATAGTGGTTAGCATTGCTGACTGATGATTGGAAGGTACCGGTCTCGGTTCCCTATACTTGCTCAGGATACCCCGATATAGGAGGCATATCCACACCCGCTCTCCTTTATGCGGATGATCTAATATTGATATCCAAAACAATTGGCGGTTTGCAAAGGGAACTGGACTGCTTAGGGGCGTATTGCCAGGAATGGGGAATGGGGAAGACCAAAACAATGACATTCAAGAAGGGGGTGGTTTACAGAGGAAAGAGAGGTGGGAGTATGCAGGTCAGGCTCTGGATAATGTCAAGAAATTCACGTACCTGCGAATCACCTTAACTATGAACGGGAACTGGGCAAGACACATAGACAACACAAAACGCAAGTGCTTAATTAAAAATATAGAGGCATTAAAGATCTTAGTGAAAATACCGGAAACTCCACTGAGAACAATGCAGATGTTGTACAGAGCGGTTGTAAGATCAACTATGCGTACGGGGCCGAAATTTGCGGTTGGGAGAACACCGAGGAACTTAATCAGGTACAAACAGTTCCTTAAACAGTTGCTACATGTAAGGAGAAGTACAGCAAATTGCGGGGTTCTTAAAGAGTTTAGTATAGCTAACGAAAATGTGAATTTAAAAATAAGAACAATTAATTATTGGTTACGGATAATACGGCGGGATCAAGCACTTCTTCGAGCAGTTTGTCTAAGGAAGCATATAAGGGAAGGGTGGGATACGGGATGGGCATCAAAAATATGGAAAGGCTTAGACGAAATTGGATTGGGGTATATTTGGTTAAGGGGAGAGAACATTACACGAAATAGTTGGGAAATAGTTATCAGACATTTGCGAGATACAGATAGACAGAATATCTGCCTCAATGCGCAGAAAAAGTATCGCTGAACCTGCAGGCTCAAATACATCTCGTGTGCGGGAGGGGGGGGAGTAGATTATATATTACATATTATACGTATAATTTCTAACGATTTTTTGATTTAGCTTCCAGATGAAATTCGTTATGCATGCTGCAATCATCTAGTAGATATGGCTGATAACAATTATCGCCATTGCGGAGTGTATGAAAAATATATTAAATTGCAGTTCATTAAGTACAACGTTGGTCTTCAACCTGAACGTCACTTTATCCATTTCCTAGCAAAAAGACGTGAATTGCCGAAACTCATTATGGACACAAAATCTTTGTTTTTAATTGAACTAAACTATAAGTATAATTTTTACATTTTATTCTTGTTTATAAGTACGTGATATATATGATTTACTGTTTAAGGTCTAGCGTATGGATATCATATATTAATACAATTACATTCAATATTGATAGACGAATGAATAACCGTTTGCTTGTTTATATTCACAAGTAGATAGTAAAGCTGAAAACCTACCAATGAATTTAAAAAAAAATGAAGTTAGTGCATTAATTAAAATGTATAGCACAATGACAGTATTGGAAATTCTATAGAGCAGTGAAACAAGAACAATGACTACCAGAGATAAAAGCAAATTAGTGACAGCGGAAAGGAGATTTTTAAATTCAGTTGCAGACATAATTATGAAAGACAGACTCATAAACGAAGATATACGAGTATAAGTACAACTATATAAGCACAAATGATCGAATAAATTATTATAGGCAAAAGTGGCTAGAACATGACATATCTATAGATCTAATAAAATATACAAGATTTACAAAGCAAATAACTCTCTACATACATAAGGTAAAACGAAATATCGGAAAACAGAAAAACAGATGGACAAACTTAAATCTTGAAGATGAGGAAAAGTTTTTTTTTTTTTTAATGTTGATTAACGGCCGTTTTTACTACTGAGGCACCAGAGACGGTAGACACTGATGATACGTGAAACGAAATGATATATTGATAAAGGATTTTTAAGGAATGAAAGTTCCAGGCCTAAGTTTTAGGGTACCTCCCCGGCATTTGCCATTTATGAGGACCAAGCAAAACCTGGGAAAAACCTCAGCCAGGGAGGACGGTCCTGGTGGGATTCGAACCCCTGACCTCCCGCTCACGAGTCCGCGTCTTAACGACCTTGGCCACCCGTGGCGGTAGAGGAAAGGATGAAATCATTGCTTGACCTTAGACACATTATGAGAAGAAACGAATATCCAAGATATGATGAACATCACCAGCAATCATTTAAAACGCCATACTTCCATTATGAATTTATTGCGTCTACTTCTAACTATTCCTAGGGCACACACATTTATTACCATGGTAGAAAAAACCATTATTACACATTATTTTCATTACTGAGACAGTTAATGATCACTAATATCCTATTTTAATATCAGTTTATGATAGAAAGAGTATTATGTTATATGTAGAGTTTCATGTCCCTCTGTAATACCAGTAAGATGGGCTTGTTAACGTTTCTCGGTTGTCCAACAGTACAGAAACCATCCTGAAACAAAAGCCGTCGCATACGAAGGAAGTATTTTAACGGACAATTCCTTAAGCTAAATAAAGATACTGCATTAGGGGATGAAAGGAAAAGGGACTGTAAATGTAATACTTGCCCTCGATGTAATTTTAACACCCTCTTGTTCTTTCAGCAGGAAAAGAAAAAATTGGCTAACCTTTAATCTCTTAAAAGAGAGAACCTTTCATTGGCAACTGCATAATAGCTTATAAACAGACATGATATACAAGTGATGGCTATTTTGAGATGAAAGATTTCCTCGTTTTATTGCTTGCTTATGGTTGTGTAAAAGTTCACGAAGATATAATTTAAAAACGTCAGTAATATACACCTGTTACTTTTCCTTATTGATATATTGAGATTGCTATGCTATGTTGCTATTTAAAATATGTTGGGGAGAATTTAAAAGGCAGTTGATATTGTTTCTGTGCTGTAATCTAGTGTTTAGATGAATAATTTGATAAAGTAAAATAAAATCTGAGGTCACGACAGAGACTCGAACAACAAATCTTTGGCTTGCTGTGCCGAAACTCCTACCGTGTTAGTGACCGTGTCTTGCGTAACTATGCCCGCAAATCTTCCCCACCTAAGTGTATTTTATCCTAAAAGTCTCTAAGGTCCGACTATGGTCGGGCGGGCAATGATTTGTTGTTCAAGCCTCAAATTTGTGAGCTCAAAAATTTTCTTACGGCTCTGACTCCAAACTTAACAAATAACTATCGACATTTAAACTTTTATAAAAGAATCTTTGATTGCGTAAGAAAATAGAAGAGCAATGGCTATTTAAGCTATACTTGTCTGTATTAGGGTTTTCTCGGTACTTCGGTTTAGTTAATTTGTTATTTTAGTGTTCTTTATCTTGTCCAAATTGTGTTGTCCATGCGCTTTTTAATTGTTTCTGGCTTCTCTGTATGTCTATTTATATTTTATATGTTTAGTTTCAGGCTACAATGACCTCTTCTTAATTTTGACATTTTTTAATTTGTTCTTTATTTAAATATGTTACTATTTTTGTCTGCTTTACAGTTCAAGACTATATTTGGTTATATTTTAAGCTCGTTTTTCCCTTTGTTACTAATCTATGTTTTTAAAATTCGGATTATTTTCTCTCTCCTTTTATCATGTATTCACGATTGTTTCTATCAAATTTTCTTGTCTCTTCTTGGATTTCCTATTTTTTAATTTGTTCGTTTACCTGTTTATGTGTGCGAGTTTTTTGTTACTCATTTAATGTATGTTTAGTTAATCAAGAGTACCCCCGAATATTTTTATTGTTAACAGAACCTTTAATTATGGTTTACGTGATTATTTCCTATGTTGAATGGGTTATATTTATTGGGATATCATAATGAAGACTATTAAGATATATTTTATTCAGTTTTTGACATTTTGTGGAAAGAAAGTGTCTATATCCTCTACTGTGGCTCCTGCCCTTGCGTATATATTTGCTACATTATTGCAATATAGAACTGGATCTCTTATTCACGCACTAATACTTTTAATCATTTCACTTCTTCTTGTTCAGCTTAGAAACTCTTTTATGGGTTATTTATAATTCTTATTTAATTGAGCGTAGGTCACTCTGCCCGATTGACACTACGTGAGAAATCTACTATACTATGCTGCCTGGCAGTTGGCGGTTATTGCAAGGGTCAGCTCAGCGTTCTATGCACGTTTCGCGACAAATGGCGAATTGGGAATAAGAGTGGCAACTTAAAAGAAGCGATTCGTGTAAAAGATTCAAGCTCTCAAATTACAATGAAAATAAGCAAGTAGAGTAGTTTTGAATAGTCCTGGCGAATCATCAAAATATGCGCAGTGGTTTCTGGTCGAGTAGATTTTCTGTGTATGCGCTTATAGGGGAAACAGGTTAGTATCTCTCTTACTTCGAACTGCAAACATTGTAGGAACTGTTTATTGCACAACTATACCGCTCTCATCTTTCTCGCTTGCAAGTGTTTGTTACATTTATACAGTTGAGAAGTTACCCCCGCCCAAATTTTGTAGAATTCTCTCGCGCAGATTGATACAACGTCATTATCCAGGACTATTCAAAACTACAGTAATTATGCCAATATTGTTTAAAATGTTGTCCTGCTACATACATACATTTATGGCAATTTTTACAATAGCCACCCATACATTAGAATACATCAGGTGATAAATTGAATCAATTCTGGAAGATGAACTAATGCGTGTGAATTGACTGTTTTCTAAAAAGATGCCAGGAATGGTGTGTATGCAGCAGGTCATTTCCAATGTCCCCTGACATAGGGTACATGCTTATTTTCATTGTAATTGTAGTTATAATTGCGAGAACTTAAATCAATTTCACGGATATTACATTAACTTTGCCGGGAGTTACCGTTATAACAGTCGGAAGTGATAGAGCTACTGTATAGATTTTGTTCTACTGAATAACTGGGGTTTATAATGCTCGTTATTAAATATCGAAGTATTTTAAAGTCATTTATGTGGTCACACATTTTAATTTTAAACAAATGTGATCGTGTAGCTCTATTAACAATTTGCTATTTTTTTAAATAAGGAAATATAACTTATATAATAATATTTTGCATAAAGAGAAAAAGATATACTATTATATCTTATATAACATATTTTAACGCGAAAAATTAAAGCTATAATGGTGTACAAATGGATGCTACACCATGATATATTATGTGTAAATTGATTCCTTGTAATAAATAGAACAAAACAGTAGTGTCGGCCTCGCCGATAAGGTTTATCGCCTTCACAAAACCCTTATCTGTTAAGTAATAATTGCAGCTACAACTTCCCAAGATTGTGACATGTTCAAAATGAAATTTCGAGCTGTTATTAAGTTCTTCACGAAAGAAGGACTTACTCCAAATGAAATTAAACAACGATTAAACGGTAAGCATATAACGGGAAGCATCCCCCTCATATTCTACCGTAAAAGAATGGGCCACACTTTTTCGAATGGGTCGTGAAAGTATTGAAGACGAAGAGCATGCAGGTCGGCCCTTGGACGTGCTCACTTCTGATAACATGGCTCTTGTGGAAGGATAAATTATGGAAGACCGGCCGCTCAAAGTTACAGAAATAGTAGCAAGGATGGGCCTTTCCAAAACAACAGTCCTTCGAATTATTCATTAACATTTAAACATGAATAAGGTTAGTGCAAGATGGATGTCTAGACTTCTTTCCTCAGTCCAAAAGCATCAACGAGTCATCTCTTGTCACAGGCATTTTTGGAGCTCTGCCGTGGTAACGAGAGAAGTTCTGCAAACCATTGTTACAGGAGTTGAAACTGTGATCCCCTACTATGATCTCTTATCCAAAAGAGAATCAATGGAGTGGCGTAAACCTGGCGATGCACCGCCTCTAAAGGCCAAGGTCACTCAGTCAACCAAGAAGATCGTGGTCACTCTTCATTGACTTCAAGGAGAGAAGAACAGCGCAGTAAATGGGGAGTACTATGCTGGGCTACTGCACAGACTACGTGCTTCCATCAAAGAGAAAAGGCGAGGAAAGCTGAGTGGTGGTGTGCACCTTCTTCACCACAACGCGCCTGTATACACAGCTCTTGTTGCAAAGGAAACTGTGAAAAAAAAATGTGGCTTCAAGGAGATCGACCATCCCCCACACAGACCATATCTAGCTCCCAGTGAGTATTTTCTCTTCTCATAACTGAAGAAGGATCTTTGTGGAAGGAAATTTAATCGTGACGAAGAAGTGATGGATGCTGTTTATGCCCATTTTGCAGACAAGACTTCTGACTATTTTTGGAGGGATTGAAATTCAAAGATGTGAGAAGTGTATTGCAATAAAGGGCAACTCTATTGATAAGTGAAATATATTTTTTGTCTTTATCACACCTAGAAAATGGAAACTTACCCTCGTACCTAAGCTATTGCTTTGCATTCTTTGATCATACACAATGATTATTTTGACAATGTTGCAACAGTTCCAAGAATTAGATATGTTACATATTTCTCTATGAAACAAAGGAAATCAGTTGTAAATGCCATGGTAATAATTCTGAGTACAAGGACATGTCAAAAGCATAATAAGAGATTGCCGCAAACCAATCTAACTGGAAAATTTCCCTGAAGAATAACGCCTAGTATTAGGACTTCGTTTACGTTTGTCAAAGCGTTTAGAATTCAGGAAGTGTAACCAGCGTCTGGGAAGAGCTGTGAGAGAAAGTCTCTGCACATAGTAGAAGAAGATTCCAAAAGTAGTTATAGTATAACTCGTGTTGTATTGTCCCAATGGACTGCTTTGAGAACATTATGAAAGTCACAGCTGCGGCCCAATTGCATGAGCGTGTCCAGGATCTCTCCAAAGCAGATTATGCTCCAAGTGTACTCTATCCCCGATTGCTCCTTCATCAAGAAGCAGATTTTCGATTTTGAATACTAGTAATGAATGAAACAACTATGATAAGAGATAAAGGCTCTAATTTCAATAATATGCATACTTACGAAAATCCACAAAACGATTTCAAAACTACTTTTTATTAATGCTAAAAGAATATTATTCAAATAGTGTGAAATTTAATGCAATAAAAGTGTCATTAAAACGTTTGTAAAATCTCTCTTTTGACTGTAATCTCAATTAGAATATTCAAAGAAACTTGTAACAAGATATTGCTAATATCTCATTCCTTGAAACGGCACAACAATACGTGTATCAACATTAATTATACCACATTTCGATTACTGCGACATTCTGTTAACAGACATCGTATTAATCTTGGACAAGTAGTAGTGCATTTATTTGCAAAATGTTTGTTACACATTAATCACATCCATGTCGTTCTGGAACCGTGCGAACTTTCACAATTACTCTAAAAATTACATGAAAGATTACAAGCCACACTTAGCTTTTAAGAACAGATGATACACAGAGCGTAACAAAAAAGTATGTCAAAACTTTGGGGAAACATTTGTCATATATACGGGCTAAAACATGTAAGATGACTTTAGTTCCTTGTTTGATCCCTTTTTCTACACCTTATCACATAGCAGAATAATCAAAAACAGAACTGTGGGAAGCATGCAGAATACAAGTACAAAGGCTCCAGTCATCCTGGTGGTTCAATTCCGGGAAAGATCGATGGATTTTTTCGGTGTTAAAAATACTAAGTACGGCTTCCTTCGGAAGGGAAATAAAGTCACGGCTCCCATATAGTAGACTTACGACATGTAAAAGAACCTCAAGCCTGAAAGAAGAGGCCTCTGAGCAAAATTTGTCGGCCGTTTCATGCCCTAAATTGAACGGGACGCTGATGACCTGGGATGTTAAAGAGCGTCCATAAATAAACCAAATCAAAAACGAAGACTCTCAAAACCTTCGTATAATACATAGATCTTATGAGCATCTGTCAACTTCGCATTCGAATACCTCATTTTATTGTACTTGGAACAAGATCCGTAAACACACAGAACTGACACTACATGCTCGTTGCTACGTCAAGCAATGAATTGAGTAGCATAACAAGCGGCCTACTTGGTACAGAACGACCACAAGACGATGAACCTACGAACTTAAGAGTAGTTCAAACATCCACACCCCACTTAACCAAGGGTAAAAGTAAATGAGCTATGCTGACATTCTAGTTTGTATGTCACCCGTGTAAGCAGAGTTGTAAATAAATAGCTCTAACAAGAAAATAAAGCATTTTCGCACCCATGTTCATATAACACATTTGTACCCTCTATATGCAAGGAATGCTTCCGCAAAACATTAACGTATTTTTGTTACATTCTGTATCCGATAAAAATTACAGAAATAAATGTATGAGATATTGTAAAAATAGAAAAATAATAAAAAATGAAAGAACATAAAAATACAAAAATTAAATAACTTGCCAACACTCACAACTCCAAAGGACAAAGACTACAACGTGTTCATGATGTCTTCATCCAGTATGTATGAAAACTTCGTAAATTAGATTACATCACTGCAGCTTTCGCAATGTAATCCTGGTCGATTGGATGCTAGCACGCCCTCATTCTTCTGCGTCGAATTCTACGCAACACAACTACGCACCTGTTTTCACCCCTGAAGCAGGAAATAATGCTGCCTTTATTAATTTAATATCTAAAGGCTGCAGAGTTATATTTATAAAGGCATTGTATTTGATAAGGATAATTGTTATGTATATGTATAAGAAAATCATTTTGAGATAGGTATAACAGGAATCGAAATAATTTGTAACTTGTAACTTACAAAAGGGTTTTGTATACATTTTGTGTAAAATATGTGAGAAAGAGACAGATGTATACCTGACGACTCGTCCGCAGACCGCTCCTCAGACAAGGCTGAAGAAAGGGTAAACTATCTTTTGTTAGGTCACGAACCTTCTACCCAGGAAATACTTAGGAGTTGACAATAAGAGAAACATGTGGCCGTAACGGGACAGTATTTAACAAAGTCAGAGGTAGCAATAATTTAAGAGAAAATGAAAATGTCAGAACGGAGACGAAAATGTTTTATTGCAGGAAAGCCGAAAAACAGCCCATCAACACGTGCCGTATTTCCGAGAACATTTGGAAATCTACAAACTAAGGAAGGCAAAAGAGTTTCAATAGAAATCAGAATATAAGGAAAGTGCCGAAATTTACGACAGGTTGTTCTGGGAAAATTCAAGTTCGTGGGAAGACATTAGATCAAGGGGGAAAGAATAATTCTAGCCAATGGTCTGCGGATAAAAGTTAACGAATCAGGAGAGCTTAGATACAAATAAATAATTTTAGGATAGCCAATGATGAAAGTACAACACGAAAATAGGATAAAATACGAGGGAATTTAATTTAGCGAAAGGCGTGGCGATGTAGTAGAAAAACTAGAGTACAGAAGTCAGGGGGGCACTCAGTAGGCACATAGTCATACATTCAGACGTTCACGGAGACATTCTCTCGCACATTCAGACCTTCGCAGAATTGAGATTCAGACATTCAAGAGAAACAGGGACATCATACGAGAGACGCGAAAGAAATATACCGAATCAGGCAGTCTGAGTCATCTGAAAGTAATCAGTCTAGGTCATATCTAAAGTTCAGCTGAGGGCAGTGTAAATCATTTCTAAGGTCAGTCTAAGTGTGTAGTGAGGTCAACTACGAGCCGTCAGGAAGTAACCTGCCAAGTTGTTAAATAAATCAAATGTACAAACAGTGCCGGACTTATTAATACACCGAACAATCTCCTTCCCCCCCTAACGACTTTCAAGTCGTTAAAAACAGTCCAAATTTACCCTGAGAACCCATCAATCCCCCTAAATTGGAACAACCATATTAATCTACCGCAAAATAATCGAACAACAGTGGAACTCCCCCAACAATACCGTTCCACCCCTTAACTTCTATTCACAATTTAAATACCCGATATAATAAAAGTTTCACTCTCAATACCCATGCAACCTCTCACTTTTCTTCATCCTTAGCGGTTGTCGCTACTTTTCTCTGGGACTATGTGCCGACTGTTATAAAGAACTGATGATAATGGCAGTTAGAACATTGCTTAAAGATTATTTATTTGGATATTATTTAATAAGTGTAAGTTTCAAATTGTTATCGTCATTTAGTGTATTAGATACGTACATAATTCCATGTGATAATATAAGAGAGGACCTTACAATCTGAATTAATATTTTTTTTATTAAGCTACAACTTAATGTATTTATAGATTTTTATTTTGTGTTTCTCCTTTTTTAATTAAGAAAACCTACCGCAATTAAGAATATTTCTATGACAAACTCATAGTTATGAACAGATTTATAAAAAGTACAGGTTATTCGAAATAACTAATATGATAATCAGAAAATTACCGGATCTATATGTATTAACTTTTTGTTAAGGTGTCTTCTGTATTTAAATCCAAAGAAAATGAAACTAGAAATAGAACTAGAAATGGAAACATATTGAGACATGCGCGAAACGATAAAAGAATTTCTGGTCTGTCTCAGAAGTTGTTCTGTTGAGTAATTCTGTTGTGTTAGAGAGCATATTGTAATGTTATATTTGTGGGTAAAATTCTGATGCAGAGGAAGATGCAGAAGTGCATTGTCGATTGTCAGAAAGGCAGGACGTTGATCAGATGCACGAGTACATACAAAATACTTCGGGGACCTCTGTCCTATCGCAATGCGATTGTAAAATTGTGAGTGAATAACTTTAAATATACAGACAGTCTCTCAGTAATGAACAATGTTCAAGATGTCTGAGGAGTATCCACATACGAGAACATCACGACAGTGAACATAATCCTGGCGGATCGACGAGTGACAGAGCAAACTAGTGTAACAAGAGCGGACATTTTCAAGGAAAGTGTGCATGTCACCGCTCATGAGCACCTGGAAGTTTGAAACTTGACGGTGCTTATGAAGTTATGACCCACGATGACCCACTTTGACCCGAAGATAAAACCGTCGTCCAAAGAAGTTTCTGAGGCAAACGCAATGAGGTCATGGGCCTACTGCAGCCGCCGCAATCAGAAAAAGAAAGGAAGTCGTGCGAAAAGTTAATAATTTTATTTTAGTATTTACATTTTTCTGAAAGTATAAAGTGATACTGTATTTAAAACTGCTGATAACAATAAGCACTAACCTGTGTTATAGGATGTGTTAAAAATTAAGCACCTCAGCAGCAATATATCGAAAGTACCAAAAAATGTATACACCCTTTCACTGTATATATCTATTTAATATATTTCAAAGTTGGACCGAAAAACAACAGCAAGTGTAGTATGATGTTCTGTAAACGAATGCAACTCACATTATGATATCGTTGCTACGTGACAGGTAAATCAACATTGAACAAATGAAGCCAAGTTTATCGTATGATGTTCTGTAAACGGATGTGACTCACGTTACGTTATGCTAGCTTTGCTACAACAAAATGGACCCAAGATTATCGTTAGAATAGCAGAAAGCAATTTTGAAGTTGTATTGGAAAACCGAGAATGTTGTTGAAGTTCAAAGGTAATGGAGACGTGTGTACAGCAGAACCGCCAACGCGAGTAACAAGTGTAAGGTTTAGAGACATATTTGAGACTCGTGGTACCGTATGTGATGTTCACAAGGACAGATCTGGGAGATCTCGTACAACAAGCCTCGCGTCCAAGGCAATGGAAAGGGCAAAGGGGTCCGATTGAGTTTGCACCGCGTTCTCCGGATCTAATTCCGCTGGGCTTCTACCTATGGGGAACTCTTAAGGATGTTGTATACCGTAGAAAACCAGCTACACTGACAGCACTTCGGGAAGAAATTGAAACAGCATGTGCTGCAATCGCTGAGGACACTTTCGCAAACGTTGCTCAATCAGCAGTTCAACGTACTCAAAAGTGTATCCGCCGATGGAAGACATTTTGCAACTGTTGTAACTGTAAAAATCTAAGATGATTAGTGTTCATTTTCTGTTTGTGTGAATTCAGTTTTCTTTGTTAACACAGTTTTTTCTTCTCTTGAAGTGCGGATTCATTTTTTGGCACCCTCTCTATTGCCGGTATTTGCGTAGGAAATTCCTTTATTTCATCTAAGCTTTCTTCTGTAAGAACAGGGCTGTAGGGAAATCGTTTCCTGTCATTAAGGGATCTCGTAACTTTTTAACAAGTCGGCCAACATATGCATAAAACCCCCTTATTCATGGCTACATTAATTTATTAGTAATGAATGAAAAATGATTAGCAAACAATTTACTCACAATGAAAGCGCACGAACAAACAAACATTCGCTTAAAAATTTCCCTCAAGCTGCTATCTGCATATACATTATACATCCTGGATGACTGGTTTCTTCCGAAACACAAACACGCTCTGCTGGCCCATAACTCAAATAATCTCACTGTATTTGGAGCAGTACGTAGATTGCACATTAATGAGAAGGAAAGTAGATGAGCGAGAAGAACGGGGGTGTGTGGTTAAGGAGTTCATAGCTGTACCATACAAAAGTTGTAACTCCATCTTTAAGTTTTAAAGCTATCGAAACGTTTATGGTTCTTTTAATTTTTTCTTCGTTTCCAGAGAACTGCTACCATATAAATATACTCATAAAGTCCTATATATATATATATATATATATATATATATATATATATATCCCAAGTCCCTAGACTTATTTTAGTGTATATCATTTGTATTAAATGCTCCTTAATATTACGTTGAAAGCGACAATTATCTGGCATTTGCCCATGAAAATCAATTGTTCATTGCTATAACACAGAAGCTATTAAATTACCAGAGAGAACAGGTAAATTTCCAAAGCTATAATATTTACCTAAAGAAATATCTATCAACTTCATGTGGAAATATAGATATATCCACTTAGTTCCATTAAATATAACTAGTTATACAAACAAATTAAAATATTTTAAAAATACTGATTTATATGTGACCATAGGATCATAGGACCATAGGAATAGCCCGTGGCTTGCAGTCGTAGATGAGAGAGGGAGAGAAAGAGAATGACTTCGTCTTTGAATTGCGCTATTCTCCAGAGCGGTAGGATACAGGTCTCGTTACCCAGCGTTTAATTAACTGGGTTCTGGGCAGGTGAATGTCGCTTCCCTTTGTCGAATATCCCAGTTTATTAATCACATGCATTCAATGAGGACAGACGCACCTACAAAAATGAACATCCTTGTGACGTCATTTTGCTTTTAATTGAATGCAATTCATAATGAGAGACCTCTAGAGGTTATTAGATTAGGCTCGCAAGACGGGCGAAAATTACTGTTCCTTTAACTTTGATGAAAGGCTGAAACATTTGCTATGTTTAGAAGTTGCAACCTATCGTTAAATTCAAGGCAAGTGTCAAAGGTGTTATTGTCGAAGTAGACTTTGGATAGTCGTGAATTTTTAAATTGTTAAGTACGGGAAAACTAAAGCGATATGCTTTGAAGCCATATAATACACCACATCTGGTTAATGATAGATCACAAATAATACACGCATTCTCAATATCATAACATAAAATAAAGTAATTAACAGTCCCTATTAAGTAATTTTATAATATAAAACAATTCATGCACCCAGTTAAATAGATTCAAAAAAGAAATAATGTAATAATAAATGTGTTGGAAGTACACAAAAATAGTAAATTTTTTTTTCCATTATTTTCAGCACAGCGTTGAACCATGCTCTGGTTGATCGAATGTCGAAGCAGGAAAATTGAAATATTTAAGGTTTTGTGTTAGTTTCATACATGGTTCTAAATCGAAATACAGGGTGTCCATAAATGACTACTGTTATTTCAGATTGTTTCAAAAATGAAAATGGCACATTCGCTTTTGCCACTAGGAGCTCTATAACAAATTACTTTCAAAATAGGTTCAATGCAGGGAAAAGCCAGATGTATAGTTTGGATAGCACAAAAAAATCTAATTCATGTGCAGCGAAGATATAGTGCATATTATGGAAAGAACCCCCCTGATAAAAAATAATTTGGAAATGGATGACAGCATTTTTAGAAACAAGTTCAGTTCATAAGAGTAAAAGTATTTGCAGAACATCGCTTTCCGAGAAAGAATTGATACCTTGCGAACCAGCTTTACTCAAGCGATTTTTTTTCCATAAAGTGCCCCAAGCATGCGCTGTACAAGAATTTGAAATTTTATTTCCGTTAGCCACATATCGCATTAGGCTTATTCCTAATCTGAACGTAATCAGTAACAGTGTTCTTAGTGGCCTATGCAGAATACAGTAACTTTACGAGTGTCCACATTTACCTGCTACAAAATCTTCAGTAGGTTCCATCATTAAATTTTTATAGCCTGCTAAGGAAAACTGTTATGGACACCGGTATATAAATTTGTATCATCATTTAGTAGTTATAATAGACATGCGGCAAAATATTTGATTTCAAGTATGGGTTCATAAAAAGGGAGAATTTTATTGCTAAGTATCTTGAGCCTTCAGTGACAGACATGCTCCAGAAAATTACTATAGTCGCAACAGTTCGAATTGAAAGATATGTTCTCTCATATCTTTGTTTAAAACAATGATTCAATATTGTGCATTGGGCAAAAAACATAGAAATAAAAGACAGATATATTAAACTTGTACATTGCACTGCTCCTGAATTCTTACTTTTTGAAACACGGTTAAGAAAAGAAAGTTGAAATTTTTGTTCATAAAACGAGCTATAATTTTTACGTTTATTTCTTATGGACAAGTAGCATTTTTTCCAAGTGAGCTGATGGAAGATTAAATTCATTTAAGAGTTGAAAACTTTTTAAATAGATAGCTCTCTTTGTTTTAATAACAATATTTCTGACCATAAACTGAAAAATAATTTAAAACTCCTACTTGATATTTGTTATTTTTTTTTATTTATGGCATGAATTGTATCCTTATAAGCCACATATAGGCAACTCTTCGCAATTGATATTCTTCCTTTATATTCCCTACCATTTCCTAATACGTTCGCTTCGGATATGTTTGTAGGCCTCTTTCTCTTGTGTTATTTTAAGCATATGCATGGTTGTTTGTATTGTTAAGGTGTGGTGACGTCATTTTTTAATTTTTATTCTGCTGTATGGGCAGAGCAATCTTAGTTGACTCGCGGACATCGTAATAATGCCTCCTTGCCCGCGTTGTTTAGACAGGACATGACCCTCATTACTCAATACAATGATCTAGGTATTAAATATTTTGAAAATATAATGTTTTCCTAACTGAAAATTCTCGTTCTATTGGTTTATTCAGAATTTGTAATGAATTGTATTTTACTGTGGACATTCGTGCTATTTTTTTTTTTTTAATATGTTAAAATTGTTTGTTTCCTTCAGCTAATTTTTCTTATTAATGAAACATCATTATATTTCCAATTTAATGCACATTAATTAATTAGCTGCTTTAAGGGAATACCTTGTCAATCATTTATATGCTTGAATTGTTAAAATGTTATTATAAAAGTTAAAGAATATTTTGTTGTGCTGAGCAAACTGATTTTTCCTCGGTTCGAACCTTATTTCACTATATCTTCAAATGTATCGTTTTACTCTGTTAAAAATAAAAGACATGGTCAAATAATTTAATGTCAAAGTTTTAAAATACAATGACCCAGGCCAAAATTGATCTCATTTATAGAAAAAAATATTGCAACTTTCTAGCATAATTTTCATTATGATTAATTTTTAAATTAAAATGGCAAATCTGCAAAGAGGTTTAAATAAGTTTATTTGTATAAATTATGACTTTATCTCTTGATTTCTTTACGTAACAAACGCATTTGCCCCAGTTTTGCAATATAATTACTAAAGATTGGAGGTTCTGCTACCGTACACGTGTGCAGTATGCCAATATGAACAAAGGAACTCAGCGGGTATTAAGGGACAAACTGATTTGGATCGAAATCTCCGAGCCTTAATAATTTCGCTTGATAGCAGCCCGTAGTGCCCAGTAAGAACGTTCACTTATGACCAAGTGATTACTGAACCGGCAGGGATCAGCGCGTTAATTTTGTCTAGCTAATAGTTGCGTTGTAGTTTCTACTGTTGTAAACATCAAGTTTTTGCATGTGATAAATAAATCCTATGCTTTTTTTTTTTTTTTTTTGTTTTGAACTACCTCATTGTTCTAAAAAACAGAGATATAACATGTTACTCTGAGATGATATCTTCCCAGCGCGTGGTAACGAGAGCACCATGCTCCCTTTAAAGTATTACTACTTAAATCGAACGCTTCGCGACGCTTCTATATTTGCGTTTGAATTTAACAGTCACAGTAAATGGCTTCAGATCTTATGAAAACTGTGTCACTAATAATTTTCATAAATAGGCTCCAGAGAAAAAGTCAGAAACTAGAAAGGTAATTAACACGTGCCTCAGATCTGCAGTCAGGACTGTATTTCCATCTACAGGTCAACTGGACAAACTTAATGTCCAAGGAAAGTATACCCAAATGTTCATTGTGTTAATAAGGTGCGTTTTTTCAATATATATTACTGTTATAATAATCTCAGTGAAATTAAGAACTGAGTATGTGTATCAAATTCCTTAAAGTTCGGTTGACAATGAAGTCAGCCGGATCCAATAACATAACAGTAAAAGATAAAATAAAACATTTTGTGTGTTGGGATCGGAGCTGCTAATGTGAACTCGAAGAGCAGCTAATGTCATAAGAATTCCCAACATTTCATTTTCAGGGAAAATTTTTCTCCCTACCTTCGAGGAATAAGAAATTTCACAATGAGAAACGAGGTTTTGAAAGGCATGTTGTTTAGAAGGTGTACATCATTGAAAAAGATGATTGTGATATGATATTATTAATTTATTCTACAATTATCCATGGAGTAAATTACGGAAGGGGCTCACCCTTTGTAGCAAATATTTACAGTTTGCGTGGCATTTGATCAAAAGTAGCGTATATTCATTCACTCAGTTCGTGTCGTATGTCACTGGCATTGGGTGCACGACACTTTGCTAACCCCCCCCCCCACAAAAACCAAAGGCATAAGTTGGGGCCTTCCCGCAACACATCGTCATGTCGTTTAACTCAAGGAAGGCATAAACGTCTGTTCTCGGTGGATACTTGCATTTAAATGCGCGCGTATCGGCTACACAAAGAGGTGCACGGCGAGGACATGACAGCTTCACATGACATAGCTTTGGGACCAGTGCACATAAACGACCTGCATACTTTCTAAACAAGCATTCAAAAAAGTTCCTTCCTGTGAGATCTGCCTCTCCTCGGAATTTGTAACAGATGTCCTGCTTCTTCTTATATATTAAACCATACATGCTACATTAACTGTTTTGTAAAATTATAAAAGATACGCCATATGCAGCAGATGTTCATATTCTTGATAAAGCATTGAAGTACTTGTAGTACTAAAACTACATAAAATAGTTGCATCTACTACTTGCCAAAATGCCGGATGGTTTCTCAGGAAGAAGCCCAAGAAAAAGAGCTGAACTTACCTGAAACAAAAAACAAAAATGTCACCACATAATGAATAAATAAAACAATAATTACATACAGATTAATCACAGTGTAATAAATTGCATATAACGTAGAAAATTCCGAGGTTTAATCTATAAGCTGAGTTTTCTTCTATATAATTTACCAATGGATATGAAACAATGCTCTTCCGTTAAGTTTTAAGCCACAATTATTGTACACTAAAATATATTAATATACATGAAAATACTGCTTATATTTCACAATCTGCATGAACACTATAATCAGGAAAATTTACAATTCTGAATATGTCTGTATAAGTCCGTATTTTCTCTGATTTGTAGCTACAGAGATACATTTGTGAGATAAAGAAGATGATATAACGCACTTAAAGATGCATATGTAAACGAAACCGTTTTGCATTTGGATAGATTTTAGATAAGTGTATTATGGTGTGCCATATCCGCTTGTGCTTAAAATGTCATATGAAGTTAGTAGGGAAAGATGGAGGAATAGCGGTCACTTAAGCGCAATTGACGTTAAAATGATAATTATTCCGCCCATTTGTAAGTTTCTATATCTATATTAGCAAACTCAATATAGTTTTCGTTGCCAAATTTTTAAATATTAAACGTTTGCTTGTAAGAGGATACATTCAAGTGTTTTATAAATTGTGTTTTATCCATCAATTTCGCCGTAATTTTTAAATGGGAAAATCAAAATCGTATTTAAACATAAAATATATTTGAAATTTATTATAATTTATATACATTTTATTGGAGAGCAAACTGATCAAATATAATTATATTAAAGATGTTTCATATTGAGATAGTATTTTGTGAGCTTTTAATTTAAAAAACGTTTAATATTTTTCAAACAAACTATCGTAATAGTTCCACTAAAACAATATTTATTTTATAATTATTATTATTTAAGTCATCGGTAACACACAAAATCTTAAGCAGAATGCATTCCACTGCAAAGGGCCTGAACCGAAAAGCCCCATTCTCTGAATTTGTACCATTCTTCTTCATCTCGCATATGAAGAAAGCTTCTTCCTCCTCGCCGTTAAGATCATCTAGCTTATCGTCGTTATACAATTTATCAGTATCAATATCTATTTCTTACTAAAAATTATCATCTAGATCTTTTTTTTCTTCGTTACATTCTTTTTTTTCGACAGAAGTCTCTTCCTCTTTTGTTTGCAGTGCTTCTATTTTTTGATCCTTTCCCCTATTTATTCTGCTCTTTCTTCAACAATACATCTGCCAGCGATTAACACTTACGAATGCTGTTTCCCTGTTTGTACAACCAGTATTAACTTGTTGTTAATCCTACGTTGTCCTACGTTAACTTGTTAACATAGGACATTGGAAACGTCTTTCTTTACACTTAGTGAATTTTGAAGATGGCTTAGAATGATATTCAGGGGAAATTTACCAGTTTGATTTGGAGCTAAGCATATAGGATGGGATATATGGGGAAGCTAGTTAGGTTAAGAGGCATAGCTGATTGAAGGCAAGTTTGGTCTAGATGTATCAATTTACTCGTCATTATCTATCAAAGTTGGGAAAGGAGTTTCTGTACTACACCATAAAAGTCCTTAACGATGAAGATATTTGGATTAAAGGGACAGATTCCGGTATTCTGAAATCCAAACACTTCTACAGCAAAATATCACAATCCTTGAATAAGCAGAATAAAATATTCTGGCTAAGTTGCAAGGAGTAAAGTATAGAAGAAATGTATTCTTCTTGAAGAAGTTGCGTTTTGAGCGGTTGTATTCTGTGGGAAGTGTGGCCGATATACTGCCAACTCTATACAAATCGTACGCTTCTAACACTGCATGATATCTATGGACGTGTACAATAGAAGACCAACTGCACTAGCTCCTGAATACTTTATGAAATGTCTTAACTAGACAACGAATGATTTGACCAACCTTGACGATAATTCGTAGATTGCACAGGGCGCACCGACATTCTCTTTCTTGGATAAATAAACATCAACAGGATAACGTTTGCCGCGGCGTTCACTGGGCAAAAACAAGTTCTTGTCTTCCCCCCCACCAAAGATCCAACTCTATTCTTCCCCTTTTTCTCCATCATATGTCCGGGATGTGGAACTGTGGTAATTCCAATTTCGTCTGCATCATACATTCGTTGGCAGTGATTTGCCATTATTAATTCTTGGTTATTATAGAAGCGAGCGTTTTACGTCTCGGTTGAAGACAGTGATATGAATAGTGCTTATGGCCTCTGAGAATCTAACCCTTTCTGACGAAACGTGATTCTTTAGAAAAACTATTTTGAATTCCATTGGCCCCTGCACATTTCAAAAACAATTCTTCGCGTGACTAGGGTACTAAACCATCAAATATTAGTCAGCTAGGTGAAACGGTGCTTTTGCGCCGCAATCAAGGGTTATTCGCTTTTAATTTTTCGCTCTTACAAAGATCTGTATGGAATACCATTCCACCACTAGCCCACTGATCTAGTTGATACTGCACGCCATTCACATGCAAAACAAAATGCACCTAACACGCAATTTTAGATTCTAGCACACTGTTAAGCACGCGTTTTACTAACCGATATCTGCTATGTTTATATAGCTTACTAGTTAGCAGTAATGCTGAGTTCCTTTTGATGCATAAATGTGGCCAATACATACAGAAAAGTATACGGTCTGAACTAGAATAAACGGCAATTCACAGTGGTGGAAGTCGGTCCTGGTGGTCTAGTGGTAACCATACTTGCCAATATTGTGGGTTCAATCCTGGGCAGGAGCGATGGATTTTTTCGGGCGTAAAAAGTCTAAATATGGCTTCCTTCAGAAGGGAAGTAAAGCCGTGGGTTGTACATTTACGGCACGAAAAAGAACCTCAAGCCTGAAAGAAGAGGCCTCTGAGCAAAATTTGTCCACCGTTTCACGCCCTGAGTTGAATGGGACGCTGATGACCTGACATGTTAAAGAGCGTCCGTAAATAAACCACAAAAAAAAAAAATCACATGTGGAAAATGAAATATTAGTTCGCCAATCTGCATAACAACAAATATTACAAACTTTAGAGGAACTCATGCTGATCGCCATTTTCTATACATAATCGTGAAATGTTGTGAAGTCAAAAGAGGAAAATGTGTATATGGTTAGCATCAATGTTTATAAAAGGTATGTTGTTGTACCGAGTAAAGGGGTAATGTCGACTTCCTATAAACTCAACATTTAGTCATGTAGGCTTGCTCTGAAGTCCCTGCCCGCACACACCCACTTTGTTTGGAAGGAATTGGCTGACCTTCATAAGTCATTAAATTTTGCATCTATTAGAGATTACGCAATTAGTTATTCCTCTTCAGCACTAATCATGGGTAATGAGAGGTTTTTATTGATCTACTACCTACTATGAATTGCCGTATTTTTCACGTCTCGCATTGCCTAGTCTGTTATGCCCCCCTTAGTCCTGATTTCGTTCCTTGAGAGTTTCTTTATCGTTGATTAGGAGAATTTTTCACACTTATTGAGTCATCTGATGCTGATTTCAAAAAAAGACTTTGCTGAGTGCTGCTGGGCTAAATTTCTATAGAGCCCCAAGAGAGAATATTTTGAAATACGTTAACTATATTAAAAAATCAACGGTTTGATACATTCCATTCATACTTCACTTACTAAAACAACTATTTAGCAGCATAAGTATTTCAGAGCTATAGAACAAAATAAAGTTTCAAAACTATTTGTCTAGTATTGATCAATGTTTTCTTTAATTTGCGTTTATTTAAATGCATCATTGAGTTAATTAAAATAACAAATTGTTATATTCAACATTCTATGTATTCCATTAATATAATTACGTTATAAATTAATTTATATTTATAAAAAGTTTATTTGTATATATTTAGCTCGTGATTTTTATTATATACTTCTACTAAATTGAAATATTACAGCTCGTTCAGCAATGCAAATTTTAAGAAAGGTATAAGTAGAAAATGTAGGTGAATTTTATCACTGCTTATTTCAAAATGGCTGGGTGGAACAACACATTACGGCTTTAACTCTGCCGATAGTTAAATAATTTTAATCATTGTCGTTTTTGCATCTTTTACTACAAATATTCATCTTATTTTGGTAACTTTTCCAGTATATATTATTTATAACTTCCTTTTTATTATTTTTCCCTTACCTCATATCCATTCATCTGATTAATTAATAAAAAGATGCATTTATTAAGGTGTTTGGTTTATTTGCGGACTCTCTTTAACATCTCAGGTCATGAGCGTTCCATTGTATTCAGGGCGTGAAATTACCGATAAATTTTAATCACAGACCTCTTCTTTCAGGCTTGAGGTTCGACACGAATATTAGACTTTTTACGTCGGAATTGAACTCGCGATCTTGGCATTTACTGCAAATAAATATGGTTACCACTAGACCACCAGAATCGTCCTTTGTAATGTAGTCGTCATCCTTAACTTGTATCATTGAAACTGCTCCCCAGGAGAATTTAATTTGTTGACACTTTTTAGCTTGCATTCTCGTAAGTAAAGGTAATGAAAACTCCTAATTTTCTAAAAAATTCAATGACTTTCCTCACATCAAAGCTTGGGAAGCAACTAAGCAGAAAACTTGAGTATAGATTTTATTTTATTACGCCTATTGTGGCTCAGATTCGAGAGCAGCTTGACGCTCAGAGAGGTGAAAAATTTGTTTGATAGACGCTGTCTAAACTACGCGGAGAGAAGGCTGTTTTCCAACTGTGACGAGCATTCAGTGTAGTTTTATTTTCTCGCAATGCAAACCTATAATTTTTCTACCTACGGAAAACACAAGCACCACTCAAACTCTCGTGGCAAACTGGAAGTGGGTTAATTGCTTATGCTCGGCATAAAAACAGCGGTACCATTGCCGATAACTCTATTTAAGTGAACACGCTATCTACAATTACAAAAGTTTACCAGTTTTTAACGTCCATGCAATGCAGTTAAAACATATCGTTAAGGGGACACTAAGAGTTGTGGCGGTAAGATAAACTAGCAGAATAATTTCAGAATCGCCACATGTTGTACCCATGAGACATTGGTAATTCTCTCGTATTTGTATACTATACAGGGGATTTCAAAAGTAAAGTACAAGTTTATTAAAGTAAAATGAAAAACTGTAAATGGGAGAGAAAACACTCGAATTGACCATTACTTGTACTTTAAAGGTATCCAAGTGAAATTTTATATACGAGTACATCTTCAAAAAATTTAGTTTTTTTTTATTATTTTATAGCTTTAAAACAATGAAAAACTTTCACTCTCCCTTTATGTATCAGAAAACCTGAAACGTCACTGAATGTTTTAAAATATCGTTAAATTTTAAATGATCTGTTTTCCTAATTAGTTATTTTTAAATGTTTGCAAAATGCATCACGCTATGCGGGTTTTGTACAGTTTTCTTTACATTTTCAAACATTAATAAAATATGCTTTTTAGCAAATGTTCATATTACTCAATATATAGGATAACTATATTTTATCATAAAATTATGAAAAAAAATGTAGTATTAGAAATTAATTTTTTATGAGACAACCGAGAAAAAACAAAATATTCATTTGTAATTTTTTTCTCAACACAACATTAACCAATTAATACTTGTTTGTATATTATCCAACTAATACATGGTGTAGAGTGCATACAGATGGATCTCTTAAAATGCAGGAGCAGGATTTGTAATATACTGTGAAGAATTCTATCAATATACACCTTTGGGACAGTATGCTAACAATGTTGATGGTTAAATAATGGCCATTAGAGCAGCTTTACAAAATCTACTGTATAGAACTAAAATAAATAAATGAATTGTTATCTTAAGTGACTCTAAAACATCACTACAAAGTATAATGAATTGCAGTTACCCACCAACATACACTATAAATGAAATAAGAAAACTATATCATACAATCCAGATCAGAAATACAGAAATAGTTTTATAATGGATCCTGAGCCATGTAGGAATGAAGGGGAATGAGATTGCCAATATTTTAGCAAAAAAGGAGCACCATAAAATTAAAACCCCTTTTGAACTAGAACTTCCCTCTAAATTGAAACTGATAAAAAGATTAATGTCTGAACAAAAACAACAAATATCAAACAAAAACTTAAAGGAAAACACATGAGGATCTAAATACTTTCATTCCTTTTTTATTGAAGCCAAGAAAAATTGGGGTTACCTGGTTACGCTTAATTGTTGGACATGGTCGCCTGTCAGTGAAATTAATCACAGCCACTGCCCCCTGTGTAAGGACATGAGTACTATCGTTTACATTTACTGAAATGCAGCCAACTAGTCAGCAACAAACAAATGAAAAATAATTTGTAAGCTCTTTAATGGGAAGCTGGGGAAAACGGATCAAGATCAGCATCTCCAATGCCACTAGCAACCAACTATAATTTTGTTTGTTCATAATTAGAAACTCTGCATCATAAATGTAAAAATATGATGCACCAATATCTATATTGTGATTATACTAGTAGAGTAGCATATGACAACATTTTTAAGATCTTTGCTTGGAAATTGGTAGATAGAAGGAACACTTATGGATATCCTTTATACGAAATTTTTGAAAATTTATATAATATTTTAATTAAAGCATCTTTACATTAAGTCCATGGAATATATCACTCAATTAAATAATTTAGCATTTCAATTTCTTCATTACAGATCACAATTTTGTTGAAATAAAGTTCAATCACAGCATTTTAAGTTTTAAGTTCAGTATGGCAATTTGGAATTTCTAGCTTCTACACAAATGCAAGAAATAGTGAAAAGAATAAAGAATAGCTTAAATATTAAATGTGCCTATTGTAGTTAATTAGACACATGAAATATTTCACGACTTAGTACTGACATAAGTTAAATGAAGGCCAAACATTTTACCGGATTATTATCTGAACTTGCTTTAAAAACATCCGTTATACTGTCCTATGGCGTATTCCATTTTAGTAAATATTGCTTACATATACTTTTTTGAATAAATAGGAAAAGTGTATGACGTACGAAAAATAAAATCAAGAACATGCAGTAATTCGTATTTTGAATGCAGAAGAGTGTATTTCTACTGAAATCTATGGCAAAAAGTTTGTGTACATTGACAGTGTTGCTTAGGGAAATTAGTTGTTAAATATTGGTGTGGTCGGTTTTGTCTCTAGGGGACGATCCATGGCCAAGACAAACGAGCATGGTTATCATAATAAAAAAGAAAGTATGGTTTATATATCCTGTCCGAGAGAACAGGAAAATAACGCAAAAGTTTAATATTTGTCATGGAAATATTCATATAATTCTGCACTAAATCCTGTTCTGCCACACATTTGCAAGAAAGTTCTCAAGGGAAGCAAGTTTTTAATGAGCTAAAACGGCTCAACATTTCTAACCAAAATGCCTAAAAACCCGGTATAGGTCTCTTTATACTATTATAAAGCTTATACACTAGTAACGTTAACTGCACTTTCAGCATAGGGAGTACTGCAGTGTACGCAGGCGTGCAGTAGAAAGACAGGGAGAGATATATATACAAAGTGTAGTACGCTGCTGAGATAAAAGCAACATAACATGGAGGATAAGAAAGCAACTTGTTTTAATTTAATTTACAATTTATTGAAATGGATATATTTTATTAAAATTTTGACCACATTATTTACATTTGTGCACTGCTTAGAGGCGAACATTAGTTATCAATGTATTTCTAAGCACTACGACCAGAATTAATGAAGTTATCTTGGTGCTGACGTGTAGATAACATGTAGGATGGGTACAGAGGATCGTAAGCCTGAAGCTACAAACCGCCCTCTCCCTTCTCATTCATCAATTCTTGTTTACATGCCTGGCAGGGGCTCTTGGCTTTTGTTCGTCCTTTCTTTATATTAAGTGTGCTTTACTTGATGTTAAGTGCTTAGGAATCCCTTATAATATGGCAAATACTAAACAGCTAAAGTTTTCTGTTAGTAATAGTTGGATTCCAATTTACAACGTTAGAAATTAAATGTAGAAATTAAAAGGAAGGATTAGAATCGCTAGTTATGAATGAATTTACAAAGAAACATTTGAACGAGTTATCAGCAAACAAATTATCGTCAGCTTAATTTCAGATCATTTTCTTTGTTACTAAGGCTAAAAATTGTATACGCTTTTTCTAACGCTAACAGATAACTCAATTATCAGCTAAGAATAACAGATGAACGTTAAAATACACTAACCACGATTAGACAATTTAAAGAAGGTACAGACAAAACCAAGTAAAAGGAGTTAACATTCAATAAAATAAAAGTGAGGTTTCTTTGCTAAGCACTGCAAATTGCGTTTTGCCTTCGTTAGTAAATGCTTTCCGACAACACATTTAAACATCAATGAAAGATGCTGTGTAAGTGGGGAAGAGTTTATATTGTTCTTTATAATTACTTTTGCAGCCATCATGCAGCTATATCTGGTTCATTACTGGGATGAAAAATCTTATTATTCTCTTTTAAAAACTACTGTCCTTGTTATATAAATACAGGTAATCTATCATATTGTAATTGGCATTATAAAGTATCCTGCGCGTTTCTATAGAGAAGTTCACAATGTGATTGAGTTACTTTGCTTAAAGGTCAAGGCATAATTGTTTATATTTATATATAACAATTTTCATAAAATTCATACATAAATAACATAAAATATGTTCCAATACATACTAAAATTCAATGAGTCACTGGGTGAGCAACACAAATATTGACTACCCGCACGGACTTTAATACCACAGTTAGATATAATGCATCTGGATTTGCCTATAGTATATGTACTAGGATACCTAGCAGGGTAGATAGGGCAGTAACGATGGAGACTAGCATTTAGAAGGCCCCGGATTCAATTACTGTTTAGCCGGTCATTCCGACTTTGGGTTTGTTGTGGTTTCCCCTTGTTGCTTAGGCTAACATCTACTATCCAGCAATTTTCCGTGCATTTTATGACTTTTGGTTCTGTTATGTCAAAAGTGTTAGGGCGAGGTGGGCTGGCTCGGCGTGATAGTGGCTTGCAATATGTTTCTGCCTCGACATCTGGCATGGAGGAAAATCTTCTGAGAGGCTCGAACTCCTTGGGGGCGAAGGTAAAAAGACCAGAAATGTCGTGAATAAATACGGAAGCATTCTCCCCAGCCCAAAATAATCCAGCATAATACATTAGTAGCATACTACTATTTGAATATTGATTTAGTTTTCTGTTCCTTGCTTGGCCTTTGCAATTAAGTCTTTTTGTATGTAGTACATCTTGGAATGAAATATTTAGTGATATTGTCTAATTACCTCATTAAATATATTCTATATACTTATGAAATATGATTTTTTTCCCACAAACAGCGTGGTAGGCTAAGGTTTGGAACGAGAGTCTAATAGGAAAAATGCAAGCCTAATGCCAGCCAGGGCTTGAAACATTGGCCTGCGGTTTACTGTGCCGATGCGCTTACTGAGCTAATCCTACCATAACCGCAAAATTCTCCCATATGAGTATGCTATAACCTGTAAATCTGTAACGTTATCTCGATTTTTAAGATAATTTTCAAGAATGCTCAATCATTCTCTTGATTTTTTTCCCCAGAGATTTTACCCCTAAGAGGTGACTCAGAACCTTCGAGTTCCTGTGATCCAAGCTTCATAGTTAACCACATCATTAAAATCAATTTATACGAAATGTAAATTTTGCACACAAGTCGCCTGTTAAACTAAGGTTTGGAATTAGAAAATTTCTTATCTAGCACTGATTTCAAATATTTTACGGAGCATTCAGCTCCGTTTAACTTTAACTTTACTGTTAAAGCCTAGTCTACTTTGAAAGGGTATGTTGCAAATTTGATAATTCACGCATTTTCTTCATTGAGTTTGTAATTTATTGCAATTTATATTGCTTGTGTTTTTCCTCATTATGCAGTCATCTAATTCTTAGCCCAGTTTTTGAAGTTGCATTTTACACAGATTTGATTTAAATTTAAAAAAGTTATTTGCTTTTAATATTTACTTCTTGCTACAACAATGAAATCCATGGAGTGGTTTATTTCACAGCTGTTTAAAGATATACATACTTTATTTCCAGTTGTTATATAGTGATATATCTAAAAAAAAAAAAAAAAAAAAAAATCCTCGCAGTTGGTAAAGTTTGATTGTCTCTCGTTTTATAGAAGATTAAAATGATTTATTTTCAGACCTTCACAAACTTTAAATTTCAGTTTCTAAAAGGATATATACGAGGGTAGTGCCATAAGTTTCCGGCCTAGCCGATAAAGGCTACTGCCTTCACAAAATCCACAGCGATTGGACGGTATATATGGGGACGCATCCCCCTCATATTCTACCGTACAAAAATAAGCTAAACGTTTTCGAATGGGCCGAGAAAGCTTTGAAGACGAAGAGCGTGCAGGTCTTGAAGCTGCTCACTCCTGAAAACATCGTTCTTGTGGAAGGAGAAATTATGGAAGACCGGCGGCTCAAAGTTACAAAAATAGCAGCAAGATTGGGCCTTTCTAAAACAACAGTCCTTCGTAATATTCGTGGATATTTAAACATGAATAAGGTTGGTGCAAGATGGGTGCCAAGATTTCTTTCCTCAGTCCAAAAGTAGCCACGAGTCACCTGTTGTCCGGAATTTTTGGAGTTCTGTCGTGGTAACGAGAGAGAAGTTCGATAAACCATGAATTTATAGTCCTCTGCTAAAATCCCTTGTCCAAAAGTGATCGAATCAATGGAGTGACGTAAAACTGGAGAAGTACGCCTCTAAAGGCCAAGGTGACTCAGTCAACCAAGAAGATCATGGTTATAAACTTTTGGGACTGTGAAGGAATACTCCTCTTTGACTTCAAGGAGAGGAATACCACAGTAAATACTGGCCTACTGCACAGACTACGCGCTTCCATCAAAGAGAAAAGGCGAGAAAAGCTCTAGCCCAGATCTAGTTTCCAGTGACTATTTCCTCTTCTCAAAACTCAAGAAGGATCTTCGAGGGAGGAAATTTAAGTCTGACGAAATTGTGATGGATACTGTTTAAGCCCATTTTACAGACAAGACTTTTCATTTTTTTGGGAGGGCGATTGAAATGTTAATTCAAAGACATGAGAAGTGTATTGCAATAAAGGGTAACTATAATGAAAAGTGAAATATAGTTTTTGTCTTCATCATACGTAGAAAGTGGTTAGGCCGGAAACTTATGGTCCTACCCTTGTTTATTTTAAATAATTTTGGTTTTGAACTAAACTATAAAATAAGTCAAAAAACAAAGGCAATGCATTAAAATACTTATATCTATTGTTTGTTTCTTTTATTGTGATTTTTTTTAAATTTATTGATTCCAATGTAATAATATTACACAGTATATCTCAATTTCTGTTCATTCAAAATTAAAAGTAGAGCATTTTGAACGGATATAAAGGTTACCACTTTCAATTATATGCTTTTAAATCTGAAGTGTGTGATAAACAATTTGTGAATGGCTAAGTTTTTAGTTTCAACATCTGCACTACCAAAGTATTTCTAATGTTTTTCGATATAAACGTGAACCTCTACAAGAATGAGGCAGAACAACACTGCAAGTTTGTAAAGCTCCTGAGCTTTTTGTTACTATTGTTATTACCAAGACCGTACCAAGTTGATCACGATAGGGCGAGGCAATATTGAGAGCCAAGGTAGCTTAATTCAACATATAAATAGTCTGCAGAAACATATCCCTTATATAGGCGCTGCTGGAGAATGGGAAAGGGATTTGCCTGCGTTCTAAATCTTCATTATCCGAACGTATAAAACACTTGCTATCCAGCGAGGCTTTAAAGGGGAAAAAAAGTTATTTTCTTGGAGACTAATGGAGAGCTGTATTTGGGGCAAACACCTTACAGACGAGATCAATTAAGATAACTAAGCAAATCCATTGTGAGCACAGGATCGTTTATGTACCGCTGTTCTACTATAAGCGTGTTCTCAATTGTAAATTGCCACGGCTTAGGGAAAGATATAACTTTCGGAACATGTAACCCCAGTTCGACTGTTGGATAGATGTGTGCACCGTGCAGTTTTAGTTTTCCGGCAGTATTCTGTTCATTTAGGGAGTGTATATAACGAAATACCTAGATCGAAGCAAAATACGATAAATAGCGCTTGCATTGGCGAACACGAAACCTCTTAGAGAATAATTTAGACATATTATTAGCCATAATAGATATTTTTTAAGTTCTGTATTTTTTTCGCATAGGGATGAAACCAAGACGAACGCAGTTTTGTAAATTCCTCCAAAAACATTTCAGATATCCCATTTAAATGATCCAAAATAACCGTTACATTTCTTATTTGCCAGGCTAGCCATCAAATTTGATAAACTTTCAACCAATTCTATATCATTAATTTAAGAAACTATATACCGTTAAAAGCGATTACTTACTCGTGTATATAATTCCTAAGCGTTAGCAGACCTAGCAGAATGACTCAGAAGATAAACCTTAGGTCTCACATTCGGGAGGTCTCAGGTTCAAAGCCCTAGGGGCCGACCTTTCTGACTTAGTGTTATTTCGTGGTATTCCCTGAGACGAATGCTGCGGTAGATCTTTTCCCCAAATTATACGCTATTCAATTTCATATAATTTCATTCTATTGGCTAGTGCGAGACAGTCTGGTGCGGTGTGACGGTGGCTTGCGCTTAGGAAAGGCGTCTAGTATGTAAGCGACCCTTCTGAGGTGTTGCAATTCCGTGCTCACCTCACCGCCCGATGATTTCTTTTCTTCCAGAAGGGCGTAAGCACAAACGGTCAACCGTTGAGCAAAACGTTAAAATATGCCCTAAGTTTCTAACAATATAGTTCAAACGTTATCAGGCAAAAACTCTCTATCTCAAATGTTTAACATTTAACAAATTTTTTCTGTACTATTTATATACCCAGATGTTTGATGTGGATGATAACAAAGTAACAGCTGAGATACCTAGAGAACAAACCCAACATTTAAAAAACACCCCATCGCCCTCAGACCTGCAATGCAGCTGAAGGCTTCACAACCAATAATTAGAAGCACTTTTATTTTTTATTTGAAATCATTAATGTAATATAGTACAAAGATGCAAGACTCAAGATATGCAATATGAGTAAAATATTTAACAAAAATTAATAATAAAACATACCTAAAAATCGAACTAATTCTCATAAATTAGCAAAAGTGATTCATGCATCTAAGCTGGAATCAACTAATATAAAAAGTCTTCTATAATTCATTCCTTTGGTCGCAATGAGAAAGTGTCCTGGAACCAGTTTTCAAGACTGCCTACATGTTGAAAACATCCAGTTTTTGGCTTCTCCATAAGGGGCTAATAAACCCACGACACTCTCAGCAGAAATTTCCCAAACGCTCTGTCACTTGATCTTTGTCATTTGGACTATAGCATGCGGTCGAATTGAAGAACTCAGTTGCTCAAAACCCCCTTAATACACTGATATGGTCTTTCATTGTTGTGTTGCCCATTTCCCGACAACCGGCGAGTGGGAAGTTCGAGTGGTAACTGCCGGCGAAACGGAAGTAATATCTGCGCAACTGTTTCAAGCTCTCACAAGTACAGCCACTAATAACAATGAAAGTAAATGCGTTCCTTAACACAGGAGTTTTGGGGAATATTCTTCTATAGCCATACATTTTTAGAAAATTGTCATTCACAAGCATCAGTTCATATTCCAAAATTGAGTGAATTTAAACTTGAAAGCATACAAGGTTGTTGTGGCCGAATTTCAGGCAGGGAAACCTAACATTAGGGTAAAGTTCTGTCATTGCATATTCCTTCTCATTTGCACTACAGCGCGGGGCGAGCCTTGGCCTACCGCGGTGGCCTCTGCATCCGTCTTACGACTTCTTTGGTAGAGGGCTTCAGAATTGTTCTCGGAGCCTGGGTAGGTCCCGTTCCAGACTCCATAACTTGGAAAAAGTCCTAAGTAGGTACCGGGAATCTCCCGGACATTAGTTAGCAATGATAACCACTAGACCAAAGAGGTGGTCGACATTGTACGTTACAGAGAATCAATGATATAGTTATTGATTTATACTTAACTTTTTACTGATGGTCCCATTTACGATGCAAAATAACAGCTACTGAGGTACAGAAAACCCCAATTTAATACATGAAACCCCCTTTCATGATAATAAGATGCAGTATATTCATACAGAGTACTATAAATGCAGAAATATATTGCATTGATATCTTACACAATATGGTTTTTATTTATGGAAGAGTTAAAAAATAAAACGTCTGGGATAAACCCCCTAGCTTTAGAAAAAAAAAATCATGCAAATGAAAAGATGCCAGAAATGTGTAGATATAGCAGGACATTTTCAACATCTTCTTTCATAAGTTGTGATCACTTACGTGATTATTTTCGTTATATTTATCACTTTTATTACTGATTGAAATACAGAAGAGAAATTTCAAGGAGAAAAAAATTGACATTGAGGTTTATAATACAAAGAAATATATTCAAATGCGAAACGTTTTGGAAATTCAAAAGTAAATTTTAATAAAATATATTAATTGCGTTTCCTAAATATATTAAAGAAAACGTTACCCAAATATGAAGAATACGAAATTAAAGGAAAAATGCAAAGTCAGTTTCTAAATCCAAGAATCAAAAACATTATTTCGAAATGAAAAGCAAAACTATTATCGTAATAGTAACATCAAGCTTGTATTTTTACTTTATACAATAGAATGTAGTTTTGGTAATTTCATATACTGGTATAATAAAGAGTAAACACTAAGAACACCTTAAACACAACTACTGCAACTGAAATAATTTGAGAAAGTGCAGGGAAATTTTATTTTTGCTTCAGATTAAGTAAATGTTGCCAAATATTGAGTTATTTCTTCTAAGTTTCAGGTTCATTAATTACTTATCTTTGACTTTTACGAATTTTACGTGCAACCTTCCACAAGCCATGAAAACATCTGTGCATCACTACAAGGATACTCCGTGCTTAACATTAAAAGTTTAACAAAAATATCTCCACAAAAGGTATCCAGAATTATAAATTATAAAATACAATTTGCATTGCATAATTCTGTTGAAAGCATTTTCTTGGGACCCTGTGCACTTGTCCAGCGTTTCTTCCGCTTTCCAAAGGTCTCTTTCGGAATCGTCATCAGCGGCCTTGTCGCGCGGTCCTTGATCTCATTCACGGTCTAAAATTTCCCCTTTCATCGTGGAAAAGCCACAAGTCACAAGGAGACAAATCAGGGCTCCAGGGGGACTGGTATTTTGCCAAAAACCCTGCACGAGACGTGAAGAATGAGCTGGCGCGGTCATTGTGAATGCGGTGGTCATACAGTACACAAGCTCACTCGACGACGTCTCAATGCCGACTGAGTTGTCCTACAGGAAAGTGACCGTTGATGCATGAAAAGTGAAAATGCTCCAACTACTGCCAAGTTAAAATGTTGCTGAACCATTCATGAGATGTTCAAAATGACTGGATAATTTCAGAGTGAATCTCGTATGTTGAAAAAGCACCATATACCGGGTGTTTGTTTAACATTAACACCTTGATTATCTGTTAAATAAATGTTAATGTTGATACTTATTCGCAAGATGAAAATACAGAAGGGATTTATAAATTTAACGTACATATTTCTGGGAAGGGAAGAGTATTATATTAGAGTAAGCATTAAGTAAAATAAGATAAAATTAGAACCCTCCATGTTTCTAGTGCAAAAATTTGTCAAGGTATCACAATTGAAAGCTTACACTTCAGGTACAATAATAAAGTCTACACCATATTTGAAAGATAAGTGATAAGGGTTTAAAATCCTTGTCGATTCACCTAAAATTAAACTATATGAATTCAGAATAAGAAGCAATATTTGTGAAAATACTGCTGCATTTACCATAATTATCAATGTTAATATTCGTTTCAAGGTGGAAATCGAATGACTAAATTGGAAGTCTCTTACAATAATATGATACAGGGAGTTATGTTTTCCTAGACGCAAGCAGACGGAACCGAAGTCGCGCAAGTATCTAATTCCGCCACTTATTCTCCTTGCTGTTCTATGAGGGCTGCCCAGAAAGTAACGCCCCACATTTTTTTTTCTCGGCCGACAACAAGGTTACGAATACGAAACGTTAGGTATGACTTATTTGAAGTTTTCTAAGTGCGTGCGCAAAATTTCCGTTTCCTCCGACAGATAGCGTCGCTGCAGCAATGTTTCAAAATGACGTCTGAAGTGATGTACGTTACAAGCAGCGTGTCGTCATTGAATTTCTCATTGTGGAGAAAGAAACTGTAGGGAATGTTCACAAACGTTTGTGTGAAGTCTATGGAGCATCTGCAGTCGACAGAAGTACAGTTGGGGCTGGACACAGAGGGTGAGCCCGCCAGAAAGCGGTTCGCGGAGCTCCAAGATTTGCTGCTTGTTGCAGGGTGCTGATGTTTTCATTACGACTCGGCAGTTGACGCTGAAGCTGTCAATCAGCAAAGGAAGCGCGTATGCAATTATCCGCACTCTTGATTACTCAAGTGTGTGCAATATGAGTTCCGCACTGTCTTAGGGCGAAACAAAATCTCACAGAAAAAAACACTTCTTCTGAATTGTTGCAACGTTTAAAAGCTGAGGGGGATGCCTTCTTGTCCCGGAATGTGACAGGTGATGAAACCCGAGTTTATCATTTTCAGCCCGAAACAAAACGACAATCGATGGAATGGCGTCAGCCTCGCTCTCCAAACTCAAAGCTACTACTCCCACCCGGTGAGGTCATGATCATTGTGTTTTGGGAATGAGAGAGAGGGTGTGATACTTATTGATATGAAGCCAAGAGGCAGTATCATTAATTCAGAAGCATGCGTCAACACATTAACCAAACTCAAGAAGCGCTTCCAGAGACTTCGGCGCCATAAAAAACAGGATGTATTTTTGATTCAACACGATAACACTTGGCGTCACACAAGTTTGAGGACTTCTGAACATATCACGAAACAAGGTTGGGCAATGTTACTCCATCTACCCTACAGCGCTGTTCTAGCTCCCTCGGACTTGTACTTGTTTGGGCCATTAAAAGGTGGCATTCATGGAAGACATTATGAGGTCGACAAGGAGGGGATTCGCGCATTGAAGACCAGAACAAGGATTGGTATCAACAGGACATACACGCCCTTGAGTCTCGCTGGAGAAGGGCATAGAACAGGAAGGAGGTTATGTGGAAAATAGGGTGTTAGATAAAACATTATTTTTTCATGTGTGGAATTTTCTTTGTGTATAATTGTTAAAGAAAAAAATGTGGGACATTACTTTCTGGGCGACCCTCGTACTTGCACAACTTTGATCAATATTATCATGCACTCAGAATTAGTCTTGTCTTATAAAAAATATTAACTTGTGTTATAGGAGCAATTCAGGTTAATTTTAATACACTCAAATAAAAGTTGCATTCACTTCCTATAGCTATACTTGCAAAATTCCTCCAACCTGCTCTGATGATATTCTACAATTTGGAAGTAATCTGTAGACTTTTTTTGTACTAACATTATTCATGCTTAAATGTTTATAAATAATTCGAAGGACTGATGTTTTATAAAGGCCCAATCTTGCTGCTATTTCTGTAACTTTGAGCCGCTGGTCTTCCATAATTTCTCCTCCCACAAGAGCCAGCAATGCTTTCAGGAGTGAGCACCTCCAAGAGCCGATGTGCGCTCTCTTCGTCTTCAATGCTTTATCGAGCATTTCTAAAAGTTTGGCCTATTCTTTTACGGTAGGATATGAGGGGGGTGCTACCATCCAATTGTTAAATTCATTCTGAGTAAGTCCTTCTTTTGTGTAGAACTTAATAACAGCTCGATACTCCAGCATGTCACAATCTTTTTCACATAGCCTTCTTTATGCAACTATATCTGAATAACTGAACACAGCGGAGGATAAGTTACAGCTGCAATTATTTTACTTAACAAATAAGGAATGACACCAGATAAGGAGTTTGTGAATGCGATAATCCGGAAACTTATGGACCTATCCTCGTAAATCATAGCAGGTTTGTGGGGGGGGGTCGATATAATAGTACTACAGTTATTGTCGCATAATACAGTTTGTTGCTAGTGACTGGTGAATTTTTGCAGAGGTACATTCAATGAATGCACAATTAAGGCGGGCATTTGTAACATATGCTTTTCCAAAATGTGTGAATTGATTTATTTCGTTAATTGCTATGGATAGTTTATATTGGCTAATTAGTTGAAACCATAAACGGAAATTAGTGGCAAAGTATCTCACGTGCAATCAATAATTTTACGAATTCAGGTAGTGAAGTGCAGAATACCAACATTTCACTTTTCTGCTTGAAATAATGAGAATGAAATATCATAAAATAGACATTAATAGTACAAAAGTTCTGAAACACATCTCATTTCTTACAATTTCTAGTTAAGCCCTAAGTAAATGTGCCTCAGTTTTCCTTTGCTCACTCCAAATGCAGTCGATGAAGAGCCTAAAAATAGATTAGAGTAATCCGGTAGTTTTCGCGCGATGTACGAGGAGATTTAAGTTTCGAGCAGGCAGTCGGATAATCCCCGGAGGGAAGAAGGGTGCGTATTGATTGCTAAAAAAGGGAGCAGGAATTCGTGAACTTTGCTGCACCGAGGAGGAAAGCAACGTCCGCCTATCAAAAAGCAGTAAACTTAATGATCCGTACAAGGGAAATGAAACGGAGGAGAGGCAAAGCTGGACAGAATTGTTTCAGTGCTGAAGTTGGCACACTTGCATACTTTTTGCGTATCATTCTACCCAGCCAACCATTAACAAAGACGTTATTTATTACCAGCATGATAATAAGTAGTTATTTACTCTTCTAGCATTTTTATCTGTTGGGGAATAGAGAGAAGAAGGTTTAAACTTGTTTCTTTAGCTGTGGGAATATGCATACTTATATTTTTTTCCTTTTATTGAAAACAGGTGTTAAAATCATGAAGCCTTAAAAAAAAAAAAAAGATTCAAACACTGACACCATTCTCATTGGCAATCATAAAGTAAAATGAATTATTATATGCAAAATGGTTTTCCGGAGCAAACAAGTATTAATTCAATCGTCATCTTTACTATTTAATCTGTTTGTAGACGACTTAGTAGACCTAGTGGTATTGGAGAGTATAGAAGCACCCGTACTAGGCGATGTTTACGTGCCAGCGATTTTATATGGAGATGACATGGTACGATGCTCAACAGCGATTAACGAATTGCAGCGGGGACTTAACAGAGTGCAGACTTATTGGGAAGAATAACTGTTCATAGTTAACGTAAATAAAACAAAAATAACGATGCTGTGGTCAGATCCAAGATGACATATGTCGCGGAAATTTTCTAGTGGGAGAAAACGGAGAATCTGGATCAAGCGAGAACGCGTATTTTGATGTGCTTTTGGGTTAGGGACGAGTGAGAGGAACTGCAGAAATAAAAGGGAATTTGTAGCTTCTAGTGACGCAATGGAATGTAAAATTACAGCGGTGAAGTATTAGCTGGGTATTATTCTGGAGATCAATCGTCAATTAGATTGGAAGGCAATGACATGGCGAGAAAGGGGTTGGAAACCATCGTGTTGGGTAGGAATTTAACAGCGAGTCACGTGTGGAGGAAGGCCAAGAACTGCCTGAAGGATATGGACAGTCAGCATACAAGATCTCTTTGGAAGAGCAAACGGGAATAAAATCTACTTGAGGGAAGAAGTAGTACATCAAAACAGGAGCCAGACTCATTAAACAGGGACTCGCGTGCTTTAGACTTGGAGCATGGCTGCAGATCACAATCTCAAGTGAAAATGGACTGAAAATTTGCCCTTTATGTGAGGAGGAGGAATCGTGGTCGAACATTCTAGCGAACTGAGGCACAAAGACTAAGTACCTACAGACTCTAACAGACGGCAAGGGGTATGCTCGGCTCTGCTGGTAGGCAAGGACATCTAAGGCCTGAAAAAATGTATGACGTATAGTTACGATATTGTATTCACTTGTTCTATTGACACAGTGGGAGGGGTTGTATGCTTTGCATGTTTACATTATTATTATTATCATCATCATCATCATCATTATTATCATCATCATTATTATTATTATTATTATCATCATTATTATTATTATAACTACTTTACACAATGGAGGTACAATTTATTTACTAATTTATTTAAGAAATGTAATTTTTTGTGTATTATGAAAGGTAAGTACAGCCAGGTTGACCCGTGAGAAGGTTGTAAAGTTAATATCATGTATGTTAATTTGCATATATACACTCATTCATCCACTCCATATTTGCTGCGGTTGACGCACTTGCTATATTAAATGTTATTGAAAAAAAACAATTTTTCATGGAATGAATTAATCGAATCTTACATTAGTAATCTGTCTACGCAGATAACCTGGTATGTCACAGATATGTGCAGAATATTTTTAGCACTGTGGAGTAGCGACAGGGTGTAAAGACCTTTGCCTGTGCCAATTAGTTCAAGGCACCATTAGCGAGAGCGGCATTAAGTAAACCAAGGTCAGCAATGGCAGAACTGTTCGCTAAATAAGACGTGGTAAAGGGCCGGAGGACACAGAGCGTTAATGCAGTATAGTGAAAGGAAACCTTGCTCATGAAGAACGAATGTAGGTTACCCGGACTTCAATTAGTAATATACGATTTCGCAGAAGTATTTTAAAAATATGAAATATTTTATATCCGCATGACTACATGCAGTTTTACAGAACATTTTAAAACAAGTGTCCCGCCAGCACACCGTGATGTCACAATGCAATTGTGTAGCAGGTTGTCATAAAAATGTTTGTACATTTCTAATCACTGCGACACAGAGGTAGAATTGCTTCAACTGCCACAAAACAAGTAAACGCTACTGTTTGTAGATACAGCCTTAACTGATCACATGAAGTTAGAATTTATCCAATTAAAACGAAATTGTAATTAATTACTACTGTTTTGTAGAAGTGAAAATTGGATGTTAACAACTCAATTAAAACAAGAAGTGTTTTTTTTTTCTTTTTTGCAACAAGAGAAGCAATGAAACTGGAGAAGAACTAAACGTTCAGAATAGTATATAAGACTTAAATAATAGATTATATTTTTTTAATTATATGAATTTTTTATTATTCGTAGGCTTGTCATATTATACAGAAAATTTTTTCCTTTTTTTTTTTTGTCACTAAGTTTTGCATTTTTGCCAGATTTTCTGTCAGGATATGAAAGAAAATTAAAGAATTTCAGATAAAAAATTAACAAATCTATATAATTTAACAACAATAAGGGACTAAGACTTTTTGGTAAATATTACAGCTCCTATTAAAAAAATCAGGTTCTTAATAAATTACATTGTTAGTATTGGTAAACAAATCAATTCCATGGTCTAGTGGTCAGTGTTTCTGGCTAATACTAGTGGAATCGAATACCTTAGCAAGATTTCCTTAGCACCCATGGTATGGTTACAGGGGATATGCCCGAAATTCTACGAGAATAAGGCCCCGTAATTGGGGAAAAACATATTTTCTAAACAAAATTGAAAGTTTAGAAATTGTGCGTCTTCATGTACAAGATCACAACATTCTCAAAGCTTAAATACGGATTTCAAGATTGATTTTATCATAATAAAATTTCTATATTCCATTTTAATGTTGAGAAAATATAAACTTGATGATGTTTGAATTTTAGATCTTTGTTCAAATTTGCAAAGCAATTACCCTAAGCTTAATTTTATATCTAGGATCCTAGGCAAAAGAGTACAATTTTTTTCATAAACTAAAACTAATTGAACTTTAAAAGCTTAAAATGGCCTGATAAAACAACCTGAATTTTAAAAATATTTTTTCTCTTAGTTTTTTTTTTTTTTTTTTTTTGAATAGCGTTAACGCCCCTCATGCGGTGAACACTGTTGATACATGAGATGAAATGATATATTTGGGAAGTACTTTTAAGGAAGGAAACGTTCTAGGCCTAAGTTTACGGTACCTGCCCGACATTTGCCATTTATGAGGAAAAACTCTTCAGGGGGGTTGGTCCTGGTGCGATTTGAACCACAGACCTCCCACTCACGAGTCTGCGCTTTAACGACCTCGGCCACCCGTGGCGGTTTAGAAAAGGTGAGAACATATTTATTTAGCATTTAACTTAAATAATTAATAATTTAATAATATTAAATAGTTTACTCTTTCTTTTAAAAGGCTAAGAATAAATTCAATGTTGAACAAAGTATTATATTTTTATCGTAATTGCATATAATTGTTCAACAATGAAGCACCGCTAATATTAACCAGTTTGATTACATATTTCATCGACAGCTACCTCCTAAAATGCCCCAAAAATCAACAGATATGTGTATGGGTTGATTTTGACATGGTCATTGTAGAAATAATTACGCAGAATAGGAATATTTGAAAAGAACGCTTGTAATATATGACAGATTTATGGATAGATACAGTACATTTGCAAAATCAACTTACATGTGTACAAGGGTTTATGGAGGAACAAAACTCAAGGCATTGAAAAGTTATAATGAGTCAATAATGATAAAGTGTAATGTGTATTTCGTATCGAAGACCCGAATGGGCTTGAAAATTTTTAGAAAACCACTGCCTGAGATGATCTAACCATTGCGGAATGGAAGGTGGATAAATGTTGAACATATTTATAATTAAAAGCAAATATTATTTACGAAAAGAAAGGTTGCACCATATTAGCTTAAAATAAAATTAGCATCTCCCCCTGAGGTGCCAATTAAAGTTCTTCAGATTTTTTTAACTTAACTCTAACCCCTCAAGTATTCCCATTATTGTATTGGGCTTACGGCCGCTGATTTCCCTTATAACTTACAAATTCAGTAAAGTTTGACACGGACATAACTTGGCGTGTGAGAAGCATGGCAGTTAAGGCCCATTACGTATTCATTTTCCTATACGATGAACTGACTGGGCAGTTGGTACAGTATTGTCAACAAAAATCATCCCTGTATACTACTACCAACACAGTACGTGCAATACGATATGAACAGTACACAGTGCAACAGTGAGGCAGGATAACAAAACAAACTCACTCATTTTCTTGCATTGGTTCCGGCGGCTTGTCAATGCACATTCCAGAACAATGGATCACAGATGGTTCCCCAATAAGGTATGATGTGCATTTTCGTGCCACGTTATTGGCTCCATTTTCTTCCATACGACCGTTAATACAGCAGTACTCATTAAAATCATTCATGAACTTGTGCATCAGTTCGACCACGAGAAACTCCGATTGGCATTACCTCACAAGATGCTGAAAGGAAAAGCAGAAAAGGTTTAGAAGGAAACTGAGGCATTGCTGGTGGATATCTTTCGTAAAATGGAGAACCGTTTAGAAGTTGATATTGATGCCCATGGCAATCATTTTAATCCTGTCTATAAAAGTACCATCTTCTCATACCCCAAAAGTAGTTGTCAGATGTCAAGGAACAAAACCTATTAGTTTGACACTCACAAGCGATATTCAGGGCTGAGAGCGAATGAAACATTCCCAGTAATGCCTGGGAAAAATCAGAACAATAAATTTTTGAAGATTAATTATATGGACCTTAATATAATTCAACCTATAACTAGGATACTAGAATAATACACTCCGTGCAAACTCAACATTTGGTAGCACCAGATAGTTTTCAACGTTACTTTGACAACATGAAGGCTGTTGTGGGTCGGTGTGCATGGTTATGAATGTGTATGAGGACTAACTTCGTGCTTAAATTCGTAAACGAGCATTCAAATTGAGAAAAACGAATTTCATGTATTGATAAAAGGAAACACCCACAGAAACTATGACGAAATGAACAAACATTAAATGAATCTGCATTTTCACTGAAAATACTGTTTGAATGTGGCTGAACGAGCACAAGCGATGCGGGCTTTTCCGCACATTCTTTCGAGCTAACGACTTGGGAAATGATTTTAAAAATACACGAAATGTGCTGAATGATCGGAGACTGACGGTGCGAAATATTGTCAAAGCTAGGGCATTTCTGAAGAACAGGTAAGTAATATTTTGTGTAGTCATTTGCAAATGAAAAAGCAATCGCCCAGTGGATGCCGTGTATGCTAACGATTATTTTGAGCTATTTAATCGAAATCAAAATGAATTTCGGAGACGGTATGTGACAGTGGACAAAACATGGATCCGCCACTACACACCAGAAACAAATGAGTGGGTTGCAACCGAAGAAAGCGCTCTTATAGACAAAAACAATCGCTTCAGCAGGAAAGGTGGTGGTGGCTGGTTTTGAGTTTGCCACGGTGTAATAAATGACTATTTGAAAATGGGCAAAACTATAACCGGTGAATATTAGTTATGCTACTGGAGCAATTAAACGATACGCCGTCACTGAACGAAGAAAAACACCCTGTTCCATTATGATAACGCGCTAATCTGAAATTATTGGGCTTAACATATAAATCCTTCCTCTTCCCTCTTACTCCACGTGTTTGGCTCCCTCGCTCTATTTCCTGTTTTTTAACATGAAGAAACGGCAAGCAGAAAAGAAACTCACATGAAATGAACAGGGTCACTTAAAGAAAGTGTGTTTTGCATAGCTAAAAACTTGAAATAAACGCATTCAAGGAACAAGTGTGTGTGTGTGTGTGTGTGTGTGTGTGTGTGTGTGTGTGTGTGTGTGTGTGTGTGTGTGTAATTTCTTCATTTGCTACCTGTTCTTCCAAGAACATCGTATATATGTTATCTTGTAAGCTTTGCAAAACATTTTATATTGTTTAACTTCTACTGTTGTTTCGCTACGAATGAACAATCATAGACGTTCTGTTAAACAGTCTCCCTTGCCGGTTGCCCAACATGCCTTATCTCACTGTAAGGATTTTTATGATGCTTTTAATTTAATTTAATTGATACGTTATCAACACATAGCTCTGAAAGTTTACTCAGAGATAGAGAAATGGCAGCTATGTTTATACATAAAGCGCATATATCACCTGGTTTAAATTTTACACATAAATTTTTTCCCCCACACACTCTCATTTCTAGTTTCATCTGTTTCGATGCATAACGCTACCTTCGATACTCAATATTTACTTTTATCACCTTCACTTGACAGAACTCCAGTAATTCGAAATATAGCGATTACAAGTGTGACTATCTCTTAGTGTTTTATCCTTTTCTGCTTTTATAATTACTGTTAATTTGTTACATTGTTAATAGTGTTACCTTATTTTTATTGTCTTTTATATTATATATATGTACATATATATTAAAGGAGAAATAAACGATTTTTATAAAAAAAAGCGTGATTTAATTATTTTTTTCAGGAATTATTAATCAACCCTAGTACACATTCAATAAATAATATGTCAAAAATAAAATAATTTCAGTAAACACAAGAAACAAATAGGTGCAAATCTCATTTCTGAGCGTTATGGTATTAAGTAACATTTTTAAAGCATTTTGAAATACAAGGAAAAATTTAGTTATCTTTGGGTAAAGAGCAGAAACTGAAAAAACTTGGACTACATAAAAAACGAGCATGTCTACCTCTTCTGCAAGACAGAATGTTTGCTTTGAGGAGACTGCGTAGTTGTTTGTGATGTGTGCACTGGTTTGTTAACTAAGTCAGTTTGAATCTTTCTCTAGTCCCCGGTTCATGAAGTACTGCCTGGCCAATTTGTTTGAGAGCATATGAGTCTACAATGTCTGAGCTATTCTAAAATGCACATTAACTCCTATTTCTCTCTCCGAGCTACTATTTACCTGAGAAGTAGCTTTTGTTTGTTTACACAAACCGACAGTTTCTGCCATTTCTGGTACGTACTTTTCGAGTAGACAAATACCGACAGACAATGCAAAGCAGAACTTGAGGTATTATATGGAATAATGAGATTGAAGCAGCATTAATGATGATGATTTGCTGGAGACGGCGCTGTGGAACAATTAAGCTAACAGAGCGTAAATCAAATTCTGTTCCCTACATGCATTGTGTTCGCTCGCTCTCGACGTCTGAGAAAGGTAAAAGAAATGTAATATTTTGAAGGAAACAAAAGTGGTTTAAAGCAGGTGCCCAACGGCCGGGAAATACGGCTGTCATGAAGTGCTGAGCGTAGCCGACTCATCCATCGGAACGCCCCAGCACGTTGCGTGAAAAGACCATAACAAAATTGCATGACAGGTTGAATCCAGTCTTAACGCAGACGTCACCTTTCTTCTTTACGATACACAAGGGAGAACTGAGAGATTCTTTTTAAATAAATACCGCTTTCTATTCGCTGTGTAAGGAAACTACTACACCATGGGACGGAATAAGAAATAAATAAAGAAAACTAAGATAAAGAAAATTACATAGGAAGTGCGCGAACAAACCAAAAGACATAGTCAAATAAGGACATCTTCAGTAATAAAAGGACAAGGAATAAATCTAATCATTGCCACTCTGAAAGGTGAAAACTCTCTTATCAGAAGAAAGTCTATTAAGATTAAAAAATGCACATAAAAGATAAAATTAAATTTGATGACATCGTCTTTGCGAAATAAGAAAAAGAATAGCTATCATTGAAACAATGGATAGAAACGTATTTAGTGACAAAACGGAATGATGGGCGTAGAATTCATTGTACCCCATAGATTAAATTATACTGTGCAGCAAATTAAAGACACTATAGAAAGAATCGTCTTATTAGCTATGAAAGATGTCAAAATTCTCAAAATATTCCTAAAAGTATATGCACCAACGTATACAACTACAAATTAAGAAGTCGAAAAGTTCTATTACGTTTTAGACAATTTAGTACAACGGATATTCCTAATCGCCCACTTCAATATCAAAATAAGTTCAAAGAATTATAAGCATATGAGAAACCATTGGGAAAATCGGTTACGGCACTAGAAACAAACGAGACCGAATGATTCAAAATTTTCTACAGCATAGATTATTTATTCATTATTAATTCTTTCATCCCAAAAAAGAGTCAGTCGGTATCACTAAAAACGAAATCTGTTTTGTCATGAGCGATAACTAAAGGAACATAATTAACATCCACTTCATTTCGACCCAAACCACAGAATGGTACGAGTGATTGTTAAACTAAAGAAATAATGTGTCGGACCAAACAGGGGAACTGCAGCAGAACAGAAATAAATATAAATATTAATAATTATAAATATAATAAATAGAGAAATGTAACAAAGCTAATGAGAAAACCATTAAACTAATCAAGAAAAGAAAAATGAAAGGAGACCAAAGACGAATCTAAAAATAAAAAACAGACTATATAGAGGTAGCTAAATTAACAAAAATATAAATAAGGAAGGGTCTTTGCTAATATAAAATGGATACCATAAGATGTGTTATAGATAACTCCAAATAAGTGAAGATGGTTAAGTAAAACAATCGATAATGATAGTCAAGGCGCAAAAGAACACATCACATCCAGACTGATATAGTGGATGTAGCTCCGACCTTCTGTAATTCATCGCGACACACAACTCTGAAACAAATATGTGCTTAACACAGAACAATCGAACCAGAACACTTCTCGATTCTTCCAAGCGAAGTCACCCCGGCAAGATAAAAAAGTGAGAAAACGCCAGGAAATGGTGGAATAATATATGATTAACTGAAGTGGGGTTGCAAAAAATGTTACGAACGCCAGTTACGAAATTAAATATAGTGTTGCTAAGTCAAATTACTGCTCGGTAAGGTAGAACAGCCTATGATCGTCAAGTTTCTAGATTACCAAGATGGTAAATATGTCGAGTATGCTATCATAAAATTAAGATCTGCCATCTATGCTCTTGGATATGATCTATCTACTCTATTATGAAATATGGATTAATATTTTGGAGAAACTCTGTTCAAAACAAGCGAGATTTTATACTGCAAAAGGGGTCAAATTAGAATAATTTGTGTGCTAATTGCAGAATTTCATATAAGAGCCTATATCATTAAGTGAATATTTTAATACATACGATTCATTATAGTTTTTATGTAATAAAACAAAATAATTTATGAAAAGTATGCAAATACATTGCAATTTAAAATCATTATTATTCGATGATTAGTAAGTATATAAATCTTCTTTTACGGAATACTAATGCAACAAGACCTATATATAAATGAATTTTTTATCCTTCGATCAAATATTAAGGATTTTGCAAAAAAAAAATACTCTTTGATGAGTTAATACATACATAAAAGTTATTATATGAAATAAGTAGAATTTTCTTATGAATTATTATTTTATAATGCATTTCTTGTATCAAAACATGACAAGTATTTTATTTACTACACATATCTGCTAAAACATATGTGTAATTAATTATATTATGCAGGGAATATATTTTAAACAACTTAATATGGTCTACGTTGAAAATACTTCTGTACATGAACCCTTGTAATTCAATTAATTGTTAGGTTTAAAATATTTAACATTCGATTTAAAATATCACACAGGATGCCAATGACACAAACAGCCATGGAAAAAGTAGCTTTGGACTCTATAGATATTGGTTCGAGAAAACAGGTTTTGTTTCGTGGTCTGCTTTTACTAATATCACCCAATAAATTTAATCAACAGCAAAACAGCGATGTCAATTGAATACGTGCAAAACAGTATTTTTTTTTTCATTCCAAAATGCATCAGTTCCCTTCAAACGTTTGTCTGTTATAAGTACTGTGGGAGACAACGTTAAATATACATGTTGCCTTATATGGTTATTTAATGTTATATAAGAACATTTTTGTTTACATTGAGAAGGGTAAATTCTGTTTAAATTTGTATATTTTGAAATGTAAAACAAGCAATTGCATTTTATTACATATTACAACGAATCAAATATATATATATATATATATATCTGATACCACGTGTTATTTAGTTATCTCTGTAATACTTTAATTTGTTTCATACTTTTTATAAAACTCTTCTGAGGTTATATATAAAAGAAAGTTACTTAAGACAGATGATTTTCTTTCATTTGCTTTGTATTCTAAATGTTTCATTTAATTTATAGGATATTATCATATAGGCCTTTCGTTTCTTCTCGTATTAGAAATATAATTTATACCTTCTAAGGCTTTCCTTTTCTAGCAAACCATTTCTGCATCGGTTTCCGCAATGAAGGAAAATAAAAACTGAATTCTTGCCTACTTGTAGTGCGAGGGTTAATTTCTACGCTACACCCCTGACCCATTCTAGTTAATGTTAAAGTTTTATTTCATAGTACAAGAATGTCTTAAATGAATCATGTCTCATTCCGAAACGCAATCAAAATTTGTATACACCAGTGAAAACCGGTTGACTTTAAGTGGATGCTCGATTCCCGGTGATAATGGAGCAAAAATTCAGGTGATGCAGGCAATTGACCTTACTCATTTGTTTTATCACACCAACCGTTTCAGTTGCATTTCTGTATTAAGCTCGTGTTAAGACTTTCTACTGTGTATTTCTGCACCGCAGGGAATGCTTAGAGTGGGATATACACTAGAAATAATATTTATATAATATTGTCATTTGCAAAAAAAAAAAAAAAAAAAAAAAAATCATAGTGAATTTTGTGTTAAATTCCTATAATAACATCTTTATCTGGATTGGTGAACAAAAGTGGAATCAAAAGCTGATAAAAAGCCAACCCTCCCAAAAAAAACTTTATTAACAAAGGAGAAGATTTATAAAATAGGCTATCGATTAGAATCTTCAAAAGCCTTTATCACGAAATTTTAAGTAACTTTTATACTAATAAGTAACTAAAGAAACCCGCTATGAGTGCCGATTGCGCAACAAGTGGCAAAGCCGGTGGGCAACAACTTCTCTCCAAGTTCAAATTACATAGCGGATGAGTACGTTTTATCAACGCTACGTGCATAGCTTCCAGTTTATAAATTGTTGCATTACATCATAGAAGTTGGTGAAATATTAAGAACAATACTAACAAATGCCTCCTGAAATTCATCAAGCTACTATAGAAGCCTTTGGGGAAGAAGTATTATTGCAACAAAATAAAAACAAACATGTAGTGGGTTTAAATACAACAACTATCTTCAGAAGACGAGCATTGGAAAACAGTCACAACAGAAAAATATTAACAAAGTAACACGATTAATTCAGCACTATTGAGGAATGTTCATCCGGAATATAGTAGAGAGAACAGAAAACATTAAAGATATGAAAAACTAATTACACGCAATTACCTCGAATGTCATTACCTAATCACGAAAATTCAAAATTTGTAAGCAGTGTTTCAGTCGGTAAAAAGCACAGATTTGTGACAATGAACGATTCATGGGTCTATGACTATAATGATTCTGGAATCTAAATGCAAAACCAGAAAGACCATGGGACCTCCAACCCATAAAAAATTTTGGGTGTAGTCATGTGCAGACAAGATCATGCTGTTTTTTTTTTTTTTTTTTTTTTTTTTAGAGAAGAAGAGGAATACACAAAGGGTTTTTCACTCAGAGAGAGATCATAATAACAAGTCAATAATTTTATTTTTCTTTTCTTTTGAATAAAATTAATAAAAGCAAGACTTCAATTGCTGAAATATCCTGCTTATTTTTTAGATACAGCTCCCAGCGACTTCAGTCTGTTTCCCAAACTGAAAGAGAATGGTCGAAGAAATGCATTGACCTCATATTGTGACGTTATGAAGGTTGTAAACCAGAGATTTGCAGAGACAGGACCACTCCTCTTCCAGAAAACCGTAGGGTGTTTAGAACTTTGTGGGAGAAGTGCATCACTCTCCAAGTTGAGTTTGTTAAGAATTAGAGTTGTAAAATAGTGAAATAGATATCTATAATAATACTTACCAAACTTTAATTGCCTTTCAGTAATCCGGGATGACTTTGAAGTAAAAATTTAAGTTTTAGATTAGCCATCAGGAATGCATTTTGGCTCATCGCTACGCGGTATCTACTACATAATTGTAAAAATTTAAATTTTCCGCTTTTATGACTTAAGATGTTCATGTCACAAAGAACAAAACTGTATCAATAAAATAATCAACATTTGGCAATCTAGGTCCTCAAGACCATTCGATCGATACTTGCAATTGGACAAGCGTATCGGATGGAGGATTACGAAGGCAGCAAAATATAGTACAGACGCATACGAAAACCAATTATTCCGCACAATCAGGTCAGCACACGCCATATTAAACCAGCCCAGGGTAGCTATTCAAACACGGAATGTTTTATAAGAGCAGGCTTTTGCGACGAGACCTGTCGTTTAATTGTACAAATTTTTCCCCATGGTGAAGCGATATGGGTTTCTGCATGTTCACGGATGTAATATCAAAACACATGCTGAAAGCGCTTCTCCGCAGTGCAGTCAATACGGTTTTGAAAAATAAAAAGGTCAATCCTAGTCTATACGGCACAAAATAAAAAAAGACTTTAAAAGTTACCAGAAATACACCGGAGATAGGGAATGCTTCTAAAATATGTCAAGAGTCAATGGCTTTAGATGAAATTGTTAAGTAAAAACTTTTTCCTTAAATTTTATATTAATTATGAACCATTTGTGTAAACAATATTTACATTTTACATTGATAATATATTACAACAGTGTATAAAAACAACATTTAATTTTTTTGAATAAAAATGACACTACTTTTCTAATTAAAAGTTAAAAAAAATGCTCTTTTATTCAATTTTCTCATGATGTTTGTGTCACTAATTTCTACTACTATAACCTGCATTAAATATTGCTTTAAGAAATGCGATGAAGGACTTAATCTTTTTCGATATTGTCAGTGATGATAAAGATGTACTAATAGTTGATCCAGAATTTTCAATATCCTCTAAAATGGCCTTCCACACAAGTACGATCAGATTTACATCTGGATGGGCCATTACTAGTTCAACACATCCTTCATCAAAAGGAATGCACAGTCAGCTGTTTCAGCAATAGGAAGAACCACAGAATACAAACCGTCTAACACTCATAATGTTTCGCTTTACTATTATTACTTCCTAGAATATTATGGTACCTCCTTTAAATTTATCAGTCCTTGGTTACCTTTATACACGTATTCTCTTGGAATCCGGGTGCAAAAGCAAGTATCATTCATCTATGAAGAGAATATGGCTCCATTGTTCCTGCTATAATTTGCAAGCAGCAAGACATGCCAGAATTCCAATAAGAAATTCTGAACTCGTTAATGGACGACGGGTGCTCCATTTCTAAAAGCTTGGGTTGAAGCCGTTACATGTCCACATTCTGCAGGGCATTTCTTTAACATGACAGCAGTTGGTGTCATTTCTCTCAGAGATAACTGTCATGTGCAGCAGTTGAAATAATTGGTTTATCTGGATATTTTTCTTCTGGTCTGCCAAATTCTGTTGAGTTGCGTCCACATCCTGGTAATAACGCTTCTTACCCTTAGGGATGCAGTATGTGTTCCACAGTTTCTAATTATCCCAAACGCCAGGAACATTTCATTATGCCATTGAACATATGTTTAATTTAATAAAATTTCCTTTTCGTTTCCTCCAATATTTTAACAGAGAAAGTTGCTAGATTGATATTATTTACTCATTCACAAAGTAACAGTTCAAATAAATATAATCAAATAATTATTTATTTCTATGGTAACATGTCCGTAGATAAATAAACGCAGAACCACATTTACTCACTTTTTATAATTTATTTAGATATGAGAACTATGTGTTTCTTAGACTTTTATGTGCCCTGATTACATTTACCATTTATGACATATTTAGCAATTGTTATTATATATATATTATATTATATATATATATATATATTATAACAAGAAATAAATAAAACAAGAAAATTGGGCGAATATTTTGTTTCTTTGATTCTTGTTATTTTAGTTACATTGTTTAAAGTGTTGTTTTTTAATTTATATTACATATAATGGTGTAAAATACCCATTTTATCTCATTTGAACAACAAATGAAAAATTCCTAAAGGAAGACGAAGCAGTAGACTGAATGTTGCTGCAAGCCTCCGTCTAGGATGCTGATAATGCATGGTAGGAAGTTTATTTTAATGTAATGTTTTCATATATGAACAAAATTAGGCCGAAATGATTACAGTCCTTATAAAATCTCTTGTATGTAAGGCTAGCAATATGAAGGCATGGCCATGTTGCCTTATTCCTGCTAGAGATTAGACGTATCTTTCTGGACATTCTGAAGGAAGTTAAGTAATACTGTTTATTAGACGTCAGAAAACTTCCTGATACTAAGGTATATTGCACAACGCAACACACAGTTCATAGTACTATAGCACAATCACACTGAGCCATCACTGCAAAGAAACTGCTAAGAATCTTCTTTACCCACGCCAGTCTTGTCTTTAGAGAGACCTCGCTGCTTTCGTTCTCACAGTTTCAGTTTGTTATAACTTGGTCCAAAAACTCATTCCTGTCTATTTCTTTTTCACAATAATCTTCCCATAGTTCCGTGGGTTTTAGACAGGTCGCGCACTGTTCTTGAGTTTCATTGTCAAGCTTTTCTATTACAGTTCGCAATTTGAAAGATAATAAATAAGGATAGGATTCGTCAGCCTTAATGTAGGGGTAACGCATACTCCTCTGAACCCAAGGTTCGCGGTTCAAACCCGATTGATATAGATAAGATTTTTACGGCACGTTAAAGAACTCCATGCCTGAAGAACCAGACCCTGGGCATTAATTAGTCTAATTAATGTCTTAGCATCTCACTAAATGAAACTGTCTACAGATAGCTATCAACAAACATATCCTTCCGCGATTATGCTGGGGGAACCACAGGCATAAGGCACTGTGACAGAATCTGGGCCGAGAAGGAAGTAAGGTGTGTACATTGAAATACCTCTCTCTTAGTACCACACTGACCACAGCGTCTTATTTTCAGTACAGCTATTTCTTTTTACAATTATAATTATTGTTGCTTCAAGACTTCTCTTACAACTATTTATTGATCATTTTATTTATTATAACCTAAATAACAGGCTGTAACTAAACGCATATTTGGTATTTACAAAACGCATATTTTTGTATTTACAAAAGAGGAGAAATGCGACTTTTTTTAACTGAGTTTGACGCCCGTTTTTACTCCTGAGGCACCACAGGCGGTGGACACTGGTGATACATGAGACGAAACGATATATTGGAAAAGGATTTTTTTAAGGAAGGAAACGTTCCAGGCTTAAGTTTGGGGTACCTCCCCGGCATTTGCCATTTATGATAACTGAGGAAAACCTGGAAAAAATCTCAGTCAGGGAGGACGGTCCTGGCGGGATTCGAACCCCAAACCTCCCTCTCACAAATCCGCGCCTTAACGATCTCGGCCACCCGCTGCGGTCGCGGCATTTGTGCTATGGTAAAGACATATTATGCTTGTTGGTATCGCATCTCAGTTTTCGCTGAACACAGATTAGAGGCAAACAACTAGCATTCCTTTTGAGATATGTAGCTTATTAAGTGTAACTAAATGAAAATTGGTCATATGATTGGTCAAAACCCGGAACAGGTCTTAGGCCTAAGCGTTGTACGTAGATGACTCCCCATATCGATGTATATTTTGCTTGTCCATGAAAGTCGTATAGAAACTGTTTTATACAAGCTTAAAAATTCAGTGATCATAAAATATGATGAGATTATTTAGTACATTACTATTAAATTGGATGTCCGCGTATATTGCAAATTTTGCAGCTTATTTTCCATATTTCATCATCACATTTTCCGAAAAACTAATGTGCTTTTCGTAAGTACAATTGCCTCACCTAATATGAATGTTTCAATAAACACACGTTTCACTTTCAAGCCAACAATAACACAAAATATGCATCCGTTTCTTTGCTTTTCTCCAGTTTGTTAAATAGGCGTCTCTATATCTGAACTTCAGCATTTCTTTTGAATCACTTACAAGTTCAATAAAACTTATCTAATTACATTTAAAATCCTATATTCCGAAATTATCTTTTTTCATAAAAACAGTGAAAAAAATAAAGTTTTGTGCTAAAATTAATTTTAGGAAGCTTTTCAACTTCATTGCGTCTAAATATTAAAGGAATGTCATTGTGTAAATCAGTAAAGTTTAGAATCTGTAACAGCATATATTTCCCACTGATATAACCGTTAAAAAAATTATACATGCTTCTATCAATATGCTTAATAAACAAGCATGTGAGCGTCTTAGATCTAAAATGAGTTATCTATATTTTACTAGCATAAAATTTCTTCACTTAATCATAGTACTGTACAACATTCTTTAAATCGTATACCAGTCAATTAAATTAAGGTATTTTGTCTGCGAAAATTTTCTTAGTAACTATTGACAGTACACAGTTAATAATACATAAGCAATAAAGTGTTTCTTCAAAGAATAAAATTACCTACAAATAAATAGTTGCATCCTCTAATACTATAGTTTTTTAATGTGGATATTGGAAACTGGAATATTCGACTATAGGTATTAATAATCATCCAGAACACAACAGCTCCAAAACGCTATAATCTGCCTAGACCGCTGCTGCCACAGAGAGTGCTACTTAGGGATTAGATGGTCAGCCCCACAAGCTTAACCATGGCTTACCAGACCGGGTTCTGGGGTTAGTTACCTCCCCTATTGCTCTAAAGAGACTGAGTTAACCCGCTACGGAGGTAATCATTCTTCAAGATTGCTGGTGATTTAACTATCATTTTAACCCAAAATCCAAAACAAAATTCTGCTAATGTGTGTATTAGAAAAAAATGTTCAAATGTTGTAAATTAAAGTATATATATTTTATATTATTTATTGATGCTGTCATTATCATAAAATAGGCTTAACTTGGCGAGTATAATTTAAAAGATACAACATAAAATTCTACACAGCAAGAAATTACCCGCGTATTCTCCGTTTTGTCATTGTCATAAAGAAATGCAAATCATATTAAGTAAAGTTATAATAACTTAAAACATTAAGTAGTAATAATTAAATATGGCTAAAGTGCCATTTCAGTGACTTTATAAACATTTATTTATGTTAAAGCAAAATAACTTTCACATTTAAATATACTAATATATTATATAACTCAATTTAAAATGAACAACGCTCATCTGCTTGGAATATTAAAAAGACTGTTGCAATTGTTCGTATCTTCTATTACATTTGTGAAAGAAACCTTACTTTATATACAATTCCTGGCCATAAGAGCCGCATTTATTACATTTATTGAAATGTTAGGATTAATTTTGCAATACAGTTAATCGTGTATTGTCGGAAAGCACTGAACGATGTAAGGGAGTTTTGTTGTCTAAAATTAAAACATTTGTTACGAATTTTCATTCTTATAAAAGTCCGATTGTTGGTTAATAAGCAGCACATATATTAATGTTAATAACGAGAACAGACCTGTTTTATAATGTGCGTTATTTAAATTTTTAACAATTTAAACAGAAGATCTTCCATTTTCATCAATATTTTAGTGTTAAATCACTATTTATCCTCAAAAGAGATTTCAGATCTAAAATTACAGCAAATATTTGTTCAATCAAGAGATTTCTGGAAGTTTGTATATTCTGAATGGTCTGAGGCGAATCGTGAAAATAATTAAATTTGGTAGGAAATTACTTCTTCTCAGCAAGAACAACTTTGGTCCAAAATAAAATTTTACACGAAGTTAAGAACGTTGGATGAAGGTGATTTGTGAAGAAAACAGATTTGCTAGAGCAAAAGAGATTAAGGAGAGAGGAGGGTAAAGGAAAAAAAAAAATATTTCGTATTACTCAAAAACATTATATTCTCTCAAGGCTGCGATTCCAGAGTTTCATACCTACACTGTTCTTCTAATAATATTTTAAAAAATAGCTACAAGCGTTACAATCCCAGCCTATCTTTTTTTTTTTATAAATTTATACATTTTAAATAATATAAAGTTTTTAAGTGTTTAAGTTTAACGCCCGTTTTTAATACTGATACGTTTTTAATATATACATAAAGAAAGGATTTTTTTTAAAGGAGGGAAACGGTCAAGGCATAAGTTTAGGGTCCCTCCCCGGCATTTCACATTTATGAGAACTGATGAAAACCTGAAAAAAGAACTGGATTATTGATCAGACAATATTCTCGCTATAAAATTGACGATATTAGTTTCATTGTTGTCATTCCCTATTCCCGCCTATGAGAAGTGTGCAAGTTGAAACATGAGCAGTTCCGCATAGAGCAAAATGGAGGTGAAACGCTGCTTTCGTCTCAACAAATCTTCATCTGAGGCCTATGCAATGTTGCAGGAGGCCTATGGAGGGTTTGTTCTTCCTTATAGAACAGCTCGAAGATGGTATACAATTTTTTAATTAATGTTAAAAGAAGTGGACCAGGCTCTCGAGTTTACGCTCTACTGAAATAAACCTTTAACACTATTGCTGTCATTGTGATATTATTAAGAATGCTTTCAGAAATGCTTAAATTTTCACAGAGTGCTACCCACGCTTCGCACATGAGACCCGAGTACATGGTAGTAGATTCCAGGTGCAAAAGGACGTTTGCATGTAGTTGAAGAACCTTCGCTACTTCATTTCCATCCTAAGAGCTACTGCAAAGTTGTGTGTGGAAATCCCTCATTACCACTGACATATAAAAATAAAAAAGATAAAATGGGTGCTACAGCAATAGTCATGTAATTTCTCGATATTCAAGTAACGGCTTACCAGCATGTCGTACACTTCTGTAGCTGGACAATATGTCTTGAAACCTTTGCATGAAGAAATGGCCACGTCACATGCAAAATGTCACATTCCAGCATAATAAGCTGAAGGCTACAGTACAGCCTCACACCGCAAATGTTTTTTCTTGAATATCTCATAAAGATCAATGTAAAATGTTTCCCTCGCCCTCCCTACAATCCAGATGTAACCCCGTGTGGCCTTTTCCTTTTCTCCAAATTGAAGAATCGCCGTCGTGGGAGCCATTTTCCACCATTAGAAGTGTGATGAAGGCTGCGGAGGTGATTCTGAAAGACCTGATAAAATGTCTTTGAAGACTGACTGGCAGAAACGCTGGGATAGGCGAATTGCATCCAATGGAGACTGCTTTGAGAAAGTTCATAAAAGTAGTAAAGTTTTGTAGTTCAAAAAGTCTGAACAGCGCTCGTATATGTTTAAAGAATTTCTAAATATATGCTTTAGAAGGGTCTCAGGAGCAATGGTACTCCAGAGATGTTACAAATTGTAAAAGTTTATGATAAAATGCAACTAATATTATCAGTAAATGTCTGAGAGTTAAGCATCATAAATAATTAATAATAGTAGTTTTGAAGTTAGATCTAATAATATTACTACATTTATACAACAAAGCTCTGGCGAAGACGAAACCAAGCTTTAACAGCTGCCAAAGTGAGTCTAAATAAAATTTGCATACAGCTGTGAGTAGACAAATACGTGAATATTACCACCATTACATTTTGTTAAATTATTTTCCACTTTAAAAGAGCTTAATGCTTCTTTTAGACAGACAGATGTATAATGAACAGGCTTCTTGGCCTGCTAGTAATATATTTATTGAAAAAACAAGGGCGAGTAACATAGCCAGAGACTGTATAATAGACTATTATGCTTAGCCGCTGCGTAAAAGATATAGGGTAATCACTAAACTCCGCAATATACAGTAGCCCAATGGGGATTAGTTCGCTTGGCCAGCGTGACTAAAACCAAAAACACGCTCATAACAAGGCGGCAATGTATCATTTCTCTAGCTCGTAAATCGACGTTACGGCGGAAATTTACTAAAACTTATGTGCGATATTTGGCAACCATACCAGGGGGGAACACTTTTTAGCTGATAGAAAAACGAAAGGCGCAAATGATGAACAACCACCAGAGATTCACACTCCTGTACCACAATATATAAAAATTTACAACCGACAACAGATGAAAAGATGAACCGGCTTTGAAGATATATGAACGTGCTATGCAAAATATATTTACAACATATGCGATACACTATGAACTGTGTGCTGGACTATTCAATATCCATTTAACATACCGGAGTGCACGCCATTAGCACAGTAAAACCTCTATAGTTGGACACCCTTCTACCCTGACAGCTTCTTATGTTGAACAGCTAATGAACGAACTAGCCACTAGCCTATGTTGGATATTCTTTATAGTATGCAGAGCTGGGAGCTGGAGAGATGACTAGTCAGAGGCATGTGGGGATAACGTCAGTGCGTAATGTTTTACTTGGCATTTAAAGCCCTCTCGCCGTATAGGTCGCTAGCCATTTCTCCAGCTCCCAGTAGCTTGGACATACATCTCTGCTATCTGTTTAGAACTGAAATGAACTATATGGAAGTTGGTCATTAGGAAGATGTTGACTGCTTTTTATTTTCATGAAAAGAAGAAAAGAGGTTGCTGAACAGTGTGAGCTGTAGAAAAAGTGCATCGGAGTTTCAGATTTAAAAATCGGTGGGGGGGGGGGAATAACTGGCAATGGTTGGTTATATTATTTTTATTTATCTTGGACACCTGGTTAGGTTTACATTTTTTAAAGAGTTGTAGGTGTTCAGGTTAAAGAGGTTTAACAATGTATTTATTTTTTTTTTCTAATTCCGTAAATGGCAGTACCATTCATTTGTTTGGGCCTCGCTATATGCAGTCGAGCGGCCGTATGAAAGCAGTTAAGTAAGGCACTATCTGCTTCTTTGAAAATGAATATTAATGCTCATATATTATCACGGATTTCAGCGTACATATGAATTTAAAAATTGTAGATGTTATAACGATTACATTTTATGATCTTTGATTTTTTTTAAAATCAAAGTTTTTAATTTGTGACGTTTAATCCATCTGTACATTTGCTCGTGCTATAATTATTAAGCAGCCTTTACTATGCTGCCAATTTTATTTTTTGTCCTGTGCCATCCAAAATAATGGATTTTGCTACAATCATTATCAAAAAATTAATCTCTGTTAGGAATCAACTCATAACATCGAAAATGCTTGGATGATTGAGCGAAAGAAATAGTTTTAAACTTGCTTTTAAGATTTATAAAAACCGTTGTACCCTTAGGAACACAAAATACATAATTATTTTAAAAATAAACTGAAGTAACAGATGTGACTCACATACATTATGATAGAGTTGCTATGTGACAGGTAAATCAACAATGAACAAATGAAGTCAACATTATCGTAAATTAACAATAAACAAATGAATTCAAGATTATCGTAAATCAACAATAAACAAATGAAGCCAAGATTATCCTTATGATGTTCTGTAAACAGGTGTGACTCACGCTACGTTACGCTAGCGTTGCTACAACAAAGCAGAGTCAAGACTATCGTTTGAACAGCGGAAGCAATTTTGAAATATCCAAGGCACTGGATAGGACGAAGAGGTCCGATTGAATTCCCACTGCCTTCTCCGGATCTCACTCCGTTGTACTTCTACTTAAGGGGAACTGTTAAGGATGTTGTACATCGTAAAAAACCAGCTACACTGGCAACACTACGGGATGAAATCGAAACGACATGTGAAGCAATCTCAGGGGACACTTTCGCAAACGTTGCTCAATTAGTAGTTCAACGTACCCAGAAGTATATCGACGCCAATAAATATATTTTGAGCAACAGTTGTAACTGTAAAAGTCTGGGGTGATTAGTTCTCATCATTTTCTGTTTGTGTGAATTTAGTTTTTTCTTTGTTTGAAGTTTGTATACATTTTGGCACTATAAGTTTGACATCCTGCAAGAACCGTAAACATATAAAATGTTGAATAATTCCATTAGTTGAAACAACTTCACTGTCACCATAAAACTCCACTATTTTTCGTCATGAACCATAGGTTCTCTGTCTGACATTCCTTTCCTAAGACCTAGCTACAATTTTTGACATTATTTTCTTGTTAGTAACACGCGGTAGAGCTGATTTTTCTGTAATATCATCTTTTAGGTTAAAGTTATATAATTGACTTTCTCCTAAACTATGTGTGAATCCATGCCCGCTGTTATAATTTTAATAACTATATAAAATTAAAAAAAAATTCATTTGTTTATTCATAAAGTTATCTCTGGGAATTCTTTTATATGTGTTTTGTTTTATATTTTTGTTACACGAGTTCTTACATATCAGATGTTCACAACTTGGAGCATTTTAGACTGTAAATGACCGCAAAAAATACAAATCTACTATGAAGTATGTATTTGTTAAGCACATAACCGGATCGGGAACCAATTTAGATATAGTAGCTATATCTGTTGATTTCAGTTGAGCCTGGGCGTCTCTCCATCCCCCCTCTCTTTCTCTCTTGCTCTCTTTCAAATGAAAACAAGTCAATTCCTGACAGTAGATAGCTCTCACCAGCACCGAATACACCTCCAGCTTTATCCGCCCCTTTTTTTTTAATTTTCCCCTTTGTGGAGTGTGACATAAGCGACAATTGAAAAAATTCCGGGGAGGGAAATTGCAACTCCATCAAAGTATATAGCGTTATATTTGCAATAAACAAATTAATAGTTGTACTTTTTTTTTCATACAGCTGTTATCTTTAGGTACTGCTATTTACTAATATCTGTTTTTTAATGAAATTTAGTTTTTTCTTTGTCTTTACTATTAAGTATAAACATTATCATGTAATATTAATTTAACATTGAAAATTCGTTTGTACAACATTGAATTATTGTAATTAGAAATAAAATTATATTTGAATGGTTTAAATTGAAAACCTCAATTATTAAAAAAAAGAAAGAAAGCTGAAGGTAATATATTCCAAACCCGTATTAAATTCTAAATAATGTGACAATAAAGCTCCAATAAAAACTTACAAAAGAAAAAGAAAACAAGAAAAAAGTTTAATTAAAAGTTCTTAGCTCCAAAGTGTAATGTAATCATTAACTAGAGTCATACTGTCTTAACAGACAATATAAATGTACTACGGTTCATCGTTACACTTTAATATTCAGGCCTTTTAGTTATCTTCTGTCAGTGCAGCAAGTGTTCAAACCGCTCCGCATTCATCATGAAGCCACTTATGTGACTGATTTTAATATTACGCTGTCAAGTTATAGACAGAGAAAAAGTTGTATCGTTTAATAAAGAATAAATTTCTGCGGCGCAAATTTGTCCATGGCTCAATTCTAGGTCGACTTCTGGGTGCTGCCGCGTCTTAATAATGAAACTGCTTTCTGCTGACGTTTTGCACAGACTGAGTTGTACTTTAGTTTACTGTAACTGCCGGTCATTTGCTGACCTTTATCAGCGTTAATAATGACTAGTGCGATTATATGTTCATGTTCTTTTACACGTAATTCTTTATTGAGACTGGAAGAAAAGGAAACTTCGACATTCAGCCTTGCTCACGGCAGATCGTCCATGCCTATGGGACTTCCGGAAGGAAAGGATGAGATAAGGAAGACACTGGACAGCAACGATACACTGGCGGGGACTCCTTAACATCCAGATAGAACAACCCACCATTTTTTACCAACGGAATTAAATAAATGAAATGTTAAGCGGGAAATTTGCGGGAAGTAAAAATCCAGCTAAGAGAACAAGGGAAACCACGAATAAACCCAACGTCAGGATGAGAGCCCAAGGATTTGAGCCCGGGTCATTCAGAATGCAAGTCCCAAGCGTTACCACTTTGGCCACTCTGCTCGGGACTTGTTGAGAGCTCCATTACTTTATGGACCCATCCCATATAATAATCAGATTTGTATAATTGCATCTTCCGTTCGGCACGTTAACAGAATTTGTGATATTTATCCCAATGTGTACACCTGCGGATGTCGATACATTTTCTGCTAAATTTACCTTTATAGTTGCTTATATAAGAACTATTTTATATATTATACCCAGCTCATTAAAATTAATGAAAACATTAACGAGAAAATGTAAAAGCGCAACGATTGAAAACAGCTAACATAGCTGAAAGTATGCACTAACCTCGTATCAGATAAAATTACTATTGGATTCAAGATCGCAATTCCCATACGCTAAAGGGTAGGGAAAGTGAAGGGAATGGAGACAAGAGCTTTCTTGGCTACTGGGCAACCAGGGAGAGGTAGGGGTAAAGGGTGAGGAGAAGCTTTTAGCGAGATGGGCTGCAAGCGAACCTAACCTCACTCAGCACAGTGTGTGTGTGTGTGTGTGTCTGTATGCGAGACTCATTCCCTTCTTTCCGAAACACCAGCTAGGCAAAAGCGGGCAATTTATCGCTTGAATTCATTATTAAAGAAGGAACAAAACGCGAGTAATAAGAATACGAAGCATAAACAACACTAGTGTACATCTTTTCTCAAGCAATCCCAGCATTATTCAGGAAACGGACACTGCACAGCGAAAAGATACGATTAAAAAAAAGTTTTGCAGAAGAATAATACTCGCTCTTTCTTCTTCTCTCCTACGTGCTCCACTATTCAAAACCAGAGAAGAGGCAGAAAAAAGACCGCATTAATATTACCACTTTAATATTCCGAAGATGAATTTTGGAACACAGCGGCTATGCTTTTCCTGTATATGACTTGCATAAGAATAGTTCTTTAGAAACTGTGCAACAAACTGTGAACGGGCAGCGGCGACGAATTAGTACAGGCGCCATTGTAATCTTAGATGCTTTACGTTGCTTGGAAATTTGATAATATTTTTCCAGTCCTTAGATAAAATTTGCATTTGAACATTTTCAATTAGTTATCACATACTCTTTGACAAACAATATATACTACATTTATCATATTATTTAGAGTATTGATGGTAAAAAACTCTTAAACAGATTTCTTGCATCTCAATATGCTGATGATATTGGAACTGTTACTTTTGTTAGCGACTTTGCATCTCGGTATTGTATTCAATAGCCCCACGTTGAGGAGTCAAATATTGAACTGCTATGTAGGCGGGGTTGATGATATTTGGGCCAGCAGTAGGTATTCTCACAGTGTGGATTAGCGTAGCGATGTGTTGCCTGGGATGCTGAAGTATGTTCACTCGTTGACGAAGTTTATTTACTACTCCTGTCCCATTTAGAAGTAGCAAAGATCTCAGGACATTTGCCTGTTTTGCTGATACTAACTCAATACGCTGGAAAAGTAGGTTCAGAGGATGAATAACTCACTTCGAAGTGTCTAAGTGCTCTTCACTTGTCGTATAAATGCTGGATGCCCGTAGACCAAAATGATGAAAGAATTTCAATGACGAAACGAACGCGTCTCTTAATGCCGAGTGACGACTGAGTGTATATAAATGATGAATGAGACTGAAGACTCAATGATGAGTGTTGAGTGTTAACACTGCTAACCCTCTACCAGCCTCCACGTCTGCCTATTTATACAGAAATCGATTCTGTATCGTTGGGAGGCTTAAGTCCGGCGAAATTTACAAAAAAATCGCGTCTAAGTTCGTAACTTTGAATCGCGCTCTTATACTGTCTAAATTTGAATTTGCCTTAGTTGGCCTGAAATCGTTCTTTACTTACCTACTCTTTAAAAACGCCTCTTCTCATACGAGGATTTAAAGGTCTAGGCAGTTCGGGTAGTTCACCTCCTATATAACTATATCTCTCCTATATAACAAACTTTAAAGGGAGAAACACAAAATAAGTTTCAATGTCGATTTTAACAAAAGTATCTGGCTTTCACCTGCCTTGCTATTGGCCAGAGGGTGTACTATATAAACGGTAATAGACACTTTTCCTATATACATTAAGTGCATAGTGATACAAATTGATGAGGATACATCGTTCATAATTACCACATATCATTTAGAGAAACACATATATATTTACAATAGTTATAATAAGAACGATAATAAGGATAATAGCAGTAATAGCAATAGAAAAAGTAATAATATATTAATTGTAAGGTTTAATAGTAATGGGATGAAGCCGTTAATACTCCTTCAATAATTGCACACTGAATTACATATATCAGCAGGAGAAAAACTTGTATTATTCTCTAATAATAGAAATTCTGCATTATATACTTACATATGAGGGCTGTTCAATAAAGAATTATTGTTATCTTTTTTAACCATTTTTACTCATCCTCATAGTTTTGATTACTTCTCTTAAAGTAGTTTTCATTGAATATAATGTACCTGTTACAGCGTTTCTGCTAGTCTTCTAAGACATGCTGGAATTGATTTTTGACTGGTCATTTAGAATCACCCAGTAGCATTCACCACTGATGATGGAAAATGTCTCCCATGAAATTGAGGTAAAGAAAAAAGTCACACGGGGCTAAATCGGAACAGGGAAGGTGATGTACATACTTCATATTAATTTTTAACATTTGCGATATGTAGAAATGTGTTAACCTGCTCCAACATCCAGCTTCTGCATGGAAATGTAGCCTATGACCTTGCACAGTGTTCAGGTATTACCCAGTTACAGCTATGTATGCAGGTATGACATGCTGATGAACCTTTCCATAACTTTTCCAGCAATAGCAACCACTTTCTTTTAATGTTGCTGACCACACAGAGTTTTACTGGTTCCTCTCAGGCTCCAAATGATGTAGCCAACCTTCATCCGCAGTGATTACCTTTGAAAGACACTCCGCATCTTGCTGTAACATCATCTTCAACTGAATGCAAACTTGCACAAACGTCCTTTTGTTTGAGAATCAGCAGTCTTGGAACCCACCGTGCACAAACACCTCTCATGTGCAACTTTTCAATTTAACAATGTGTGGGTGACGCCAAGTAATTTTTTCAGAATTTCTGAAAGCAGTTTTACTCCTCTCTCACAATGACAGGAGCTGTGTTGTTTTCTTTCGCTTAGACACAAACTAGAATTCGAGTCCACCTTCTTTTCATATTAATTTATTTTCCTCTTTAAACATTTTAAAAACATTTTTGAACTGTGATATAGGAAAGGAAAAACTCCCCAAAGGTATCCTGTAGGCATCAGCTGAAGATATTTTGAGACGTAAGCCGAATTTCAGAGCAGCGTATTGTATGTCACGTGTCACCTCCGTTTTACTGTAGGCGGAACTGGACATGCTTCGACTTGTACACCAGATATAAGCGGGAACCAGAAATGACATACGCATTAAGCTAATAAAATATTGTAAAATTAAATTTTAATCAATAAATTATGTCTGTAAAAAGTATGGTCATTTTATTTTATCTTTTGATTTCCTTTAAATCAATTTCATTATATCAGTAAAATGGTTATTGCATCATCAACAGCTTGTCGAGTAAGTTACTGTACACAGTGATCCAATGAACTGTGAACCAACTTGTGGTGTTTATGTTTTCTGTCGTTGCCTGAAACAAGACAGCTTCTGACTTGTCAATATAGATCGTTGAGTTCAGTTATTATGATGCTTTGTTTTGTTCTGCATTTAAATGCGAAGTGAATTATAGTTCACCCTATGTTTTCTATTGCACATACTCATATGTGTTAACTCAGTCAGCTCCACAGGTTCAAAGATGATTCATAGAAACATTTCCAGTTGTAAAAATTTCGGGTCATAATCTTGATAATACATTTCAGGCCTCTAGTAATGTCCAGTCCAAAAAACTTAATACATAGCGTAGAATTCTTATCCAAGTGTTAGATGGTATCATCTTTCTGGAGAACCTCCCCACCCAAATAGCATATTTTTCACAGGCATTTCTAATGCCTCTATGCGAAGAGCTTGTGACTATTATCTCTGGAATAAATATACAAGAAAACCCCACATAGCTTGGAAGAACTAAAACAAAATATACGCCAGGCAACTGCCAGTATTACTCAACGTACACTAAAGCGAGGATAGATAATTTTATTTTAAAGAAGTGCCAGAATGTATGGATAACGATAGAAGCCAATTTCAATTGTTAAGTAAAAACTTTAAAATAGTTAAGGAAACTGTGGAGCATGGTTAAGTCAGCGCCACTTTACAATACCTGCAGGCTGCAAATCCAGACTTTGTCTCTCCAAAGACAAAGTACTGCAAGTTGGTTCATAGTTCATTGAGTTGCCTGTATTATCCAGGAAAAGTTTATAGGTAATTTTTTTTATGTTTTCGGCGGTAAAAGAAAGAAAACAGTTATAACACTTTTAAACATAGTCTTCGTCTATTGCAACACACTTTTCAAATTTGAATTAGAATTTATATGTCCTTTAGAAAATGTCTGAACTCTTGCCTGGAAATATGCAAAAATGTTTTCAAAGCCTCTTTGCTATCATTAAATACTTTCCTTGTAGGTCCTGAATCCACAGTTCCTCACAGCATTATTTATAATCTGGATTGTGGCATTCATGTTGTGTCATGCTGTATCTCTGTTCTTTAATGCTGATCAAAGTTTAGGTAGGAGGCTGCATTCATTGTATTGACAATGGTGTTTATTTCTTTGAAATCAAATAAAAATTTCCCTGCACTACTAGAAAATTTATGACCTTGATAATTCGCCTGTATTTGACATCCCCAGCATTTCTTGTCGGCTTCTCGCCAGGTTTACAGCTCTATATGGATTTCTTTAAGAAAGTGAACCTCATGGTTTGAAAAAAGAAAAGATTCAAACCTTTCAAACCCCTCCAAAACAAGTTCTGATATTCATCCTGCACTGATATTTTTCAAAGGAAATGTTTATACAGAATCCTAAATAATTATTTATTTATTCATATATTTATTTATCCCGGTAAGAGTTACGGCCATGCGGTCTACTATTCCACTCTACCAGACGAATAAAACCAGCAAAAATGCAGAGTACAATAATTATATAAAATGCAGAAAAAAATCAAATTGAAGATATATACTGCATGTATATATTACATATTCTAATAAGTTAGAAATTGTTACAATACCACTAGTTCTTTAATAATTTTTCTCGAATGATTAAAAAACTTACTTTGGTTCAACAATGAATTATTATTTGCCTCACATATTATCACAAGTAATATCACGAGAGGGTCTGAGATTATCGATAAATTCACGAACGTAGTGAGCTCAGAACCTCAAGTGATATTTATTAGGACTTTTTTCACAAAAAAATAATAATTTAAATATAATTCCTCTACACTTGGCTTACAAAATTGTAATAACTGTATATTTGTACTTAACATTTTCTAGTAAACTTGCTACAGAAGAATGCCGATTGTCAGTATTGCCAATAGAGAAAAGCAAAATACGAGCTTAGGACTATTTCACGAATAGAATAAAAATAAAAGATATATATTTTAAATTCACACGCAGGTTATACTTAGAATATCCATTCAATTCACAAACCGCGAGACTGAAATGGACAAAAGTGGAATATAACAATCGCTACCATTCGAATTTGTAATACCAACTACAAAATGAAGATAGTATACAGTGTTTCTGTTTTTCTTTATATTCTGTGGTTTTGAATTGTTCATGAAAAGATCAATTTGCACATTTGACGCATCACCAAACGCTTTGAAGAATTCTCTGTTTTGCGTTTTGACTGTCGATTATTGATGCTTTCGTTGCTATCAATAGCTCCCCGCCGCCTCTAGCAAAAGTGATCAGTGATGCGTGTTCAGGAATTATATAGGGGAGGTATAGAATTGGCTACACTGAGCATAAGACAAACGAACGTCGCGTGACAAAACGGATTTGATTTTTTTTTTCCCCAATAATTTCACTCCGTAATCCCACTGTGATTGACCAAAATTAAAATTTTATTTCGTCTCATTTGTCGGTTTTAAGATGACGTCACATTAGTGAAATAGTCGTTTTAATCGTAGTGTAACTACTATTGGTACTTAGCGAAGAAAATAATTATACAATTATTTAAGTAGAAACTTGCTTAGAGTTCCAGGTATTAGAGCTATTGAATTTGATCATCTTTTTGAAAAACATTTTCCCTCTTGGTCGCAAAGGCAACGGGCAGTGCAAGAGGGCGAATGCATAACTAAGTTACAACTACAACTTCTGCCAAAGATGTCACGATAATATAAACGTGTCAAGAGACAATAAACGACGTAATTAAAACGAAACCGATAAAAATGATAACTTATCACACGATACAAAGTTGCTTATATCAAAAGTCAATTTGAGTTTTCTCAGTACTTGACCATCGTCTTTTGTGTTTTTTTACTTTATTATTTATCATCAGTTTCAACCCGTGTGATTTCTTGAAAAACGAAAGTATTTGGGAAAAGGTCCCTCATTTCGTTCTCGTGGTCTTTTCTGGACTTGTCATCCATTCCAGAAGAACACCATTGAAAATTCCATTACTTTCTTTCCCACACAGCGACAGAGCGGAGGTGGTATATAAATTAAACATTAGGGAGAGGTTCATAATGCAGAAGATTGGATTGAAACGTGGAACTGCACGGATCCTCTACATGTAAACCTAGCCACTGTTGCCAACTTTCTGCTAACTTTTACGTCAGCTTTTAGGAAAGCACACAAAATGAACATGGAATGAAAAGAGAGAACTGTATCTCGGTGTTTCAACTGCATAAAGTTTCAGGAATTGTGAGTTCTCTTCATCTCTCTGAGGCATATTAACAATTTTCCGTAGTTTTGGTTGTGAGGAATGTAAGGGAGCAGAGGAAACACCAGTGAGGGTGTTGAAGAAATGAGCAGCTGAAGACAGTTAAGCGTTTATGTAGGTTAGCTAAAAATGTGAATAACAGAAATTGTAAACGAAATGGGGTATTTAAATATGTAGTGCAATTTTAATCTATTTTAATACGCTCTATTTTTCATCTAAAATTATTTAATTTTTGCTTTTCTAGCATGAATTAATTTTAGGAAACATTTACGGACGTTACATTAACCTTACCGTGATTAAGAAAGTTGAAGCTGCTCCTGGCACCCTGCCAATTACAGAGGAATCAGCAACTCAGTAATATATGCAAGTATGTTGTGCATTTTTTTTTCAGTGGAGAAACTTTTACATAACTCGTATACGTATAATTAGTATTGTATAGTGTTTAATTGCATTCATAAAAGTATAATTTTTGTAATATTTCGGAAATAATGTATAGAAATGTAACAAGGTAAAAGAAATCTCTCGTTTTTCTCCGCTCAGAAAGACTTGGCAAAAGATACACAATGCAATGTAATCCCGTCTGGTATGCGGCTAGAGTTGAAAATGCCCCCACCTCAGGGCAAAAGTCAACCTGTTTAGTGACAAAGTTGCAGGTGTCCGAGTAAAAACTCGTTGACAGTAACGTATGAAATCTGTTTAAATTCATCTTACTGACGGATAGCAAAGTAGTTGGCTTGAACAAAATTTTCCAGCGAATAGAAATGAAATTCAGTGAGGTAAGCACTCACCTATGAGACACGTTAACAGAAAATTGGCGGGAGTATTTCGCGCCTTGCTCATGGCAGCGTTCATTTGGTATTGTGTATAAAAGGGATAGAGTTTGCCCAGAAGGGAGCAATCTCAGAATTTTCCGGAACCAGATAAGTGTGGCTGCCGTCGCCCGGAGATCAACAAAGAGCGGCCTAAATACAAAGTACCAGTTCCGGCAACGAATCTTGAGTGTCAGTAACCACGTTAACTGCAGATATAACATTGAGCTACATTAAGAATATAGTTAAATTATCAGTTTCGTCGCACTGGGCGCCATTTGAGCAACGCAATAATGTACGCGTTTGCCAAGATTACCTGGCCCGTGATTAGACGAGATCAGTGAGTTTGCCCGAATATTCATGTTAGAAGAATAAACTATATCATCAAAGTAAATAACGAAGCGTTATTTGTCGTCACCTTCGGAGTCCCATTCCACTCAGGCCCAGCGGCTAGCTCACAGTAGTTAAAATCCAGTGAAACGCCCTCGAGAGAGTCTTATCGAAGAAGAGTGGAGGTGGTCTGCAGCAACCGTGGCGAAACCTGCGATCAGCGGGCACAAAATATTTACCGCAGCATCTATACTGCCGAATTCTCATCCCCCAACATTCTTTCTTCAAACTGTTATCGTAGAATCGGAATCTATTTCTGCTTCATATACCTGCTGATAAGACATGAAATTCCGCCCAAATGTTTCTTTTAATTATTCTGTTCGAAATATTGGCACAGAATATTCAGAAAATGTAATATCCTGTCTATTTTGACCCATTTGTCAATGTGGTATGTTGAACTCTGTTTTTGCCGTTTTTAGAATGAAATGAGGATATGATTCACGTTTTTCATCTAAGATGCGCATCAATTTTTTATTGTGTTATTGTGGCTATACTGTATACTTTGAATGTTAAAATAATAGCTTTTGTTAAGCAGTTAATAAATATTCAATTTATATGATAGGGGAATTATAGGTTTTGGCAATTTAATAATGTTTGCTTCACGTCTATACGCAGCTAAATGATTCTGGCATTAGAAAGCCTTAGCATGGCTTACTTTGGTCGGTATGTCGCATTAATATTGGCAATAGATACGCACACATTCTTAAAAAGTAAAAATACAGTAGATGAATATGTTAAAATTGTCTATTGTTTGGAAAGATACGGGTTTTAGAATTTAAAATATTATATTTCATTATTTAAGCTCTTACTGTTAAAAAATTGCACATTTCTATAGTAAATCTTTTGCTTACTGTTCACAAATAAAAATGCAAAACCTTAGGTCTAGACCTCCAGCCGGCCGCTGCATTTTACTGGCAATAATCTCACAAGAAAATTGCTAAACTATTTTACTAATTTAGTTCTGTGTGTTCATGCTTAATGGTAATATTTATTTAGTGTGCTCTTGATTTATAAGAAAGTGTACGAAAAGTAATCTGCTTTACGAAATTAATACAGGCTTTAAGCGGGTCGTTATAACATCGCTGTAATTCTGATTTTGCTGCGTAAAGCGAGGCCCATACAAATGGATGTCGTGAAATTGGGAAAATGACGTTTTATTACGATTTATTTGCGATATGTGCTGTATTATCTGATAATTAGTATATTTAATGAAAAATAAAAAATAGGAGATTTTATAGTTGCTCTTATTTGATCGTGTTTAAAATCGTTTACAATATTTACAATATATCTGTAACTGCAGTTTGGAACTTCCTGTACTTTCCACAAATATTCTAAAATGAACTGTTTTTCAAGGAATAAAACATTTAGAGAAAATGTATGCAACAGCCGATCTACTGAAATAAATGCCTTTGTTTCAGAAACTAGTACAGGAAGCCGAAACCACAAGGCACTGGCTTGTGAACGGAAGGTCTGCAGATCGAGTTCCGCCAGAATCGTCCCCTCTGAATGGGATCTTTCCCGGTTTCCTCATTCCTCGTAAAAGATAAATGTTGGGGAGGTACATTGAAATGCTTTCTTCCTTAATTCAGCATTTCATCTTATGTATCAATAGTGCCCATTGCCTGTGATGGAAATGGATATTAACAGAAACATATACTAAGAAAAAAATGTGCAGACTACTAACATCAACGCCTTATGTGTGCTTTTCACTTTTGTATTGCTGTAAGATCTCTAATGGTGCACATATTTCAAGACCTTATAATTGGAAATTTGTTCTTTTACACTATCCGTGTGTAGAATATAAATTGGAGATAAAGAATCAGATTTGGAAAAATTCGAGTTCGCGAAAGAGGCTCGCGTATCCGCGCTGGGAGGAGAACACGGTGGGTAGAGCGTCAGCCCGGAAGGCTGAATAACCGTGGTTCGAATCCCGATCGTGATCCCTATGTTTAAATCTAACTCTTCATTTCCAACTTATTTCATGTCCCTTCTTCTCGATCTTCATGAAAAATTTTCTATAATTTTATTATAGACATCTTATATTTCTCTTATCGTTTCAATAGCTTTAATTTTCAGAAATATTCACAGACCATAAAGGAAAACATTGGTGACTTGTGATTCAACAAGAGTATATTTTTTTCGTGTTATTTTGTTTTTTGTTTGTTTCATTCTTTCTTTCTTTCCTTCTTGTTACCGCCATGGGTGGCCGAGGCCATTAAGGCGTGGACTTGTGAGCGGGAGGTCTGCGGTTCGAATTCCACAGCACCGTCCTTCCTGACTGAGGTTTTTTCCAGGTTTTCCTCAGTACTCATAAATGGAAAATGCCGGGAAGGTACCCTAAACTTAGGCCTGGAACGATTCCTTCCTTAAAAAGTATCCTTTCCCAATTCATCATTTCATCTCATGTATCGTCAGTGTCCATCGCCTGTGGTGCCTCTGCAGTAAAAACGGGCGTTAAAAACCATTCATTAATTCCTTCTTATTAAACCTTTTTAGTTCTTTATTTTCGTACATAGTGTTTGTCTCATTATTTTTTTTTTTGCCAAAAAATTCAAATTGGGAATGTGAGTCAGTGCTCTTAAATTAAGCAGTTCAACAGAAGGCCACATGCGTGCAGCGAAGTGACCAGGTCAGTTAAAAAGAAAAAAAAAATTGAGATTATCTGAAATTGCAGTTAAAATGGGGAAAGCTGCCACCGAAGTAATTAAACTGAAGGTCCATATCATTAACCGTCATATTTTAAAATAATTAAGTGTCGTAAACATATTTTTGAAGGTAGAAGCTTGAATTCAAGCTTTTTTACGTTTATCGGTATATAAATTACTTTCCAAGCAACCGATTTAATTTTAGTACATCGTGTTGATAGAAGTATTGCCCACATAATGGTTGCGGAAATATAAATGTTTGAACATGTGATAAAAGGAATTAAACAATACATATAAAAAGAAAAAATACAACATTTTGTCCTATAGTACAAAGCGTCATAATTCTAACGTTACAATTTCAGGATTATGTGTTGCTTAGTTAATCAAAAGGACATTTTGTATAAAGGGGTAAAATTTCAAAGAAATACTCACTAAATAAACATTCAACCGTATAGCATTAGGTGCTGGAGTTTGCAGAGAACCAACAGCATTAAATCATGAAGACTCTCAAAACCATGCCCACGACACAAATAAAAGTTAATGAGGCTGAAGATACAAGATTCGTAGCCTCTAAATTCATGCATTTGGAAGTGTTAACCCACTCCATAAAATGAATTCTGATGCCAAGCCAAAAGGGTCGAAGTTTCTCCTTGATGCGGTCGGCAATCAGCGTCGCCACCTTCAACACTCTCTCTTCTTTCTCTTCTCCGTATCGCGCTGCGGTTTCTCTTTGACCGGTTGACGAGACGAACTTCAACATTTGGGTGCAATCAATTTCTTCCCTACGTGCAAACCTCCTGATGTACAAGAGGTATCTGATTGATCGAATGCTTCCCATGCTAAACGCATTATTCCTAATTACAAATTACAACCTATCCTTTTTAATGCTGGTACTAAAAGAAGCAGAATAATGCATTTGAGAAAATAGTTTGAGGGATTGTATATAATAATTCGGTATGAGATCGTCGTTCAAATGCTCAAATATTTTTATTATTATTTTGAACTTATCTTCCATTTTAAATTTTGGAATTCAGTGCGAACACTCCTTTACCTTTTAATGTTTTAACAATGACAAACTCTTCATATATAAGGATGCTGTAATTTACAAGATAACTATTATTCGTTTCAACTAAATGAAGAGTATAAACTATTACTTATCGATAGGTTTTCTGTTTTACCTTTTGCATTCTGTAATCTATTACTCGCACTCATTAATCAGAAATATAATCGTCAACGATTAAAAATATAATTTAGACTTCTGAGAACTTTTCTAATGACATATTTGAAAACATAAACTTGACACCTTTAAAGATATCTCATTTCTGCAGCGTTTAGCCATAGTTTTCGCTTCCATAAAGGCCTGCTGATCTTTCCATAATATTATATAATTTAATCCCAATATCTTTTCAGTTTTATTATGAAGTGATCTTTTAATATTTTCACATATAAAAAGATAAAGATAACCTCTTGTGTTCCTAAAGGGCAAAGGCTTCCTGACAAGCAGGGAAGCTCGCTTTTTCCCAACGTGGTGAGCTATTTCACTCTAGTTGTTCGTATGTTGTTTAAGACGCTGACTGATTTGGTCGCTCCATTTCTCACTTCACTAGTTGTTTTTCGAGAGATTTCCATTTTGCTCTTCCTCTTCCTACTCTTGACCAAGTCAGTCCTGGTGGTGTACCATACTTGCCTCCTACACCCAAGATCGCGGGTTCGAGCCCGGCCAGGACCGATGAATTTTTTCGGGGCGTAAAAATCCTAAGTATGGCTTCCTTCGGAAGGGAAGTAAAGCCGTGGGTCCCGTGTCGTACATTTACGGCACGAAAAAGAACCTCAAGCCTGAAAGAGAGGCCTCTGAGCAAAATTTGTCGGCCGTTTCACGCCCTGAGTTGAATGGGACGCTGATGACCTGAGCTATTAAAGAGCGTCCATAAATAAATCATTAAAAAAAAAAAAAACTCTTGACCAATCTGGACCTACATATTCCTTGAAAAGGTCTGTCCATCTTCTTCTGGGTCTGCCTTGTGCCCTTTTCCCTATCCGGGGGGGTCCATCTTTTGTCCTGCATTCTTGTAACGTGACCTCACCATTACCATTTGCTTCTGGAAGCTATAAATAGCCATTCTTATTTTATTAATTTTGAAACTAATATGCTTGTATGGCATTCCGAAAGTTAAATACACTAGCCTATTCAATGATTTCACATTCCAAAACAACTTTATATATTTCAGGCCTGTTGTACATAAAAACCACCTCCTTAGTTTTCTGCTTTGAGATAGCAAGATTAATTTCCTTTGTAATTTTATTTACAATTCTCTGAAGTGTATGTTCGTCAGCTGATAAAATAAGCTGATTATCAGCGAATATAAGATTTCTTAAAAACTTCCTTTCCTCAACTCTTCTGATATGTTATTAGTCAACTAGAATGCCAACTTTCTGACAATTGTGTCTAAATACAAATTTGCAAGAGACCTTTAACTAGAAGCATAAAGATTATTAATTTCTAATGATATATAAACTACGTAAAAGGATTTACAGTATTTTATAAGCGTCCATTGAAGAATATATCAACAATATGTTTAAGACCACTGCAGTAAACAGGCCATTGAGATACCATGCCATCAATGCTGTAGAGTTTATCAATTCTGCAGCATGAAATATTATCAAACACGTTTTAAATAAATTTTAAATAATGGAAGCTATAAGAAATAAATGCAATATAACATAAAACTGTTGGTAATTTTTACTTTGGTATATAATATATGCCATAAATCCACTACTGGTCATTAAAATTGCAACACACTGTGCATATTCATAATAGTCGTGCGGAAATTATCCCTGTCTTCTCGGTTGGTTATTTAATGGGGTCGCTGGGATCCTTCACGTCTGTGCGTTCGTTCTAACTCCACTAATCACATTCCTTTCACTGTGAACGCATTTCGTCTAACATGAGCACTTTTTCCCCTTATTTTTTCTCCTTTCCTCCTCCCCAGAATGACATCCAAGATGGTATGCCACAATTCCTCCGCGATCAAATTCAAATACCTACTGATATTGATGTCTTATTTCTGACGAATTATTCTCGTGCCCTTTGGGAAAATGTGGGGTTGGTTTAACCTAACGAACATTGCAATTTAATTACCAGCATTGTATATAAATATATTATATATTTTTAATATACATAAAGCTTTGTTTGTTCTTTCTTCCAAGTTTTATTAATGTTAAGACAGTGTTAATATATTCTTAAAGAAGCTGGGAGTCACTAGTATGCAGGCTTGTAACGTGTCGATCAAATGATTGTAATCCTGGAAGATAGAAGAATATGAGGTTCCCATGTTTAATCCTCCATTACCATGGGATTCTCTCCCGCTACATGTTTATCTCTGTTCAGCTTTCAACATTTGCGACGACAAAGCCCCCCTGAACATCCCAAGAGAGTGCAGCCTTGCCTCAAATCGGATTTGTATCTGTGGACCACACACAAATCCATCCATCAACACGCAGAGACTGGGGAAAAGGAGTGCTTGGGAATGGAACCACTGTCCCCAGGGTAAAGGCTGCCGGTAAAACGTAAGCATGTACACAAAGTATACTAATGCCGTAGCGATTAAGTGTTTCTACTGCATGTGAGTCCCAGATTAGAACTGCACGAACCTTTGTGTGCAGCGCGGGCCTTGTATAGATATGATGTACTCTAATCCCGGCCTTGTTGGCAGCTAATACCGGGCCTTTCCAGTATCATAGCTCGCACAATTAGAACAGCCAGCACGGTGGCTTACATCCAGTTTAAAACAGCGGCAATGAATGCATGAGAAAGATATGCACTGCGACAACTATCAGCATTCATGCAGATTTACTCAGCGTTCTGGTTCTTTCAGTTTGTTTTCCATTATTTATACACAAGAATTTCTCTCGATATTTTAGTATATAATATTAAATATGACAATAAATTCCATAACATTGGCCATACTAAAATCCATGACGAAAAAAGTATCCAAAAACATCATAAACGCTACAATGAGTCGAACGTAAACTGTTTAACTTAAAAAAATAAAGTTTGTAATGTTTAAAAGTATTAGCTGTTCGTTGTGGCATCTATCCTAACGTAAATATAATCATGTGATGCAGTTCTTTTCTCACTCCCAGGACAACTTACATTCTACAGTAGTTCCTAAAAGAAATTACACTTTATACTTTAATATCGGCTAATTTGCATTGAGAAAATCATATTAGTAAATACTGTAAAAATTTTGAGAGATATCAGTCGCTATGAATACCTTATTATGCATTTTAATTGTAGTAATTTATACACATGTTGCTCTCTGAGCAGTGCAATCAGTTGTAATGCAAAAAGACAGCATGGCGGAAGCATATTCTGGTTTTGCTAGTATTGTAAAATATTGTCAAGAAAATTCGTTGAAAAGATCAACAACATTATTGTGTACAATTATTATTTATGAAGTTTGTGTATAGTAACCAAAGCTAGCAATTAAATGGGTTGCATTAGCTGTTTGTAGCACTATAATTCTACTTAACCACTCGGAGCCATGCACCGCGGAGTGATACATTCGTATTTGTTTCTGTGGGGATAGAAGTAATAAGGAACGTATTATAAACGTTTATATAAACATAAAATATTAAGATATTGTTGATTGTAACTTCCTTTGGTTGTAGTGTAGAACTTCTTAAAATACAAATTACTTACTATCTAAAACAATGAGCATCAGGTTCTTCAACAAATAACCGTTTATTTTCTTTTTGTTTTCTTTTCTCTCAATATATTATACATTTTAGTTGAAGACATACGTTCTCACTTGTACAGAGTGTTTGAATTAGTTCAAACTCAAGCTTAATAATATCATTTACAAAGTGAAACTACTCAAATTGCTAAGATAATATAATTTTTTACGATATGTAAGTAAAAGAGATGACGCAGTTCCGAGATTTCTCTAAAAATACACAGAAACCCCCCAGAAAAGTCGCGTGTTCTTGACGCAACTTGGTAGTAGTCAGAGAGAAACTAACTGCGCATGCTCAGTGGGCCAAGTAAGTGAGCTTGTATACTGCGTCACTCTCGCATTCACAATGACCGCATCTGCCCATTCTTCACGTCTCGTGCAAAGCTTTTAGGCCCAGATTTGGCTGCCGGCTTTTCGCCGTTGAAAGGAAGGAGATTTTAGACCTTTGAATGAGATTAAGGAGAACAGGACGAGGTAGCTGAAGGAAATAGGACTTCGTGGTCTGTTTTGAAAGGTAGAATAACCACGTCAAGCTACTATAAGGATCACATTTAAAAGTTAAGTTGCCTATTGTACTTGGGATGTTACTATTTTAAATTTTCTCAATCAACTATGAACCCAAATCTGTAATAAGAAAATGCTATAAACATGTTCTGACCTACTTAAACTTATGATTACATAAACCTATAATTAGCGTTTAAATAAAAAACATTAGCATTGTCTATGGAAAACTAAATCTGTCCAACATCTTTGATGTGTGCAATATGCATCAAATAAATGTTCCGTTTGGAGTTTGCTCTTTGTACTTTTATTCTTCCTTCCTTTCATGTATTTTTAAACAGCGATAATACGATTTCTCAAATTTAGAATAAAATTTCATGAATTCAATTTTTACCTCTCTTATTACTAGTTTAAATAGTTCCTTATCAATGTTTTTAATGCAAAAAGACATATTTTATTTAGTTTAATAACAAAACTAGATGGTAACTTTGGAAACTAGATAGTAAATACGTATTAAATACTAGTAACCATTGTATCAGCAATAGAACAGAAAACTAGTTGGGACATTTTGTGTGTGTTTTATTATTTCTGCTGAAAGGCCATAACATCAAGTCTAAGGTGTGTTTTATGACGTATAAATTATGTAATGTACGCATGGAGACTATTTACTAGACTTGGCAACGCTTTGACTAAACATTTAGCTTAGCTTTCGTTACTTGGATGTGACTCTAGAGAGATATACGAGCATTATGAATTAGAGAAGTTTTAATTGGGATATACCGGTGAGTTTTCTCATCCTGAAGAATGGCAAATAGGCAAACCTGTATTTTATAAGCAATGGGAAATGCAGGTGCATTCAAGTGATCCGCTTCATTCACAAGACCATTCTATAAGGGGGGTTATTTTTAACTACTATGTACATATTGCCCCGGAACTATTATTATTTGTCTTTCTTTTGTATTTAAGAATGTATAAAAAGTAAAACATCTGTCATTGCCTAATGTTTGTCATTTCACATGAATGTAAAGTTATTTGCAAAGGAAAAATTAAACATTTAAATTCTCTATAAAATCATAAAATACCTAATAATAAAGGTAATGAAGCTAATTTTATTTAAACTATTTAAGTCAATTTACACTCAAACAGAAATAAATTCACTCTTCAAAACAAAAAAATTTAAAGGAAACCAATGCAAAAATAACAATAAATACTCCCGATTAGTTTACATTATTATGTAGTTATAATAAGAGGTGAATTATTTTTGACAATGTTTTTTATAACTTTTTCTGTATTTAATATGTTCAATAAAGCAAATTCCTAGAGTAATCTGTAATGTAATTGAAAGGTACATAATTAGGGTTTTTATATTTTTACATTAATAAATTAACAGAATAAGCGTTATTTCTCTCATTCTGATGCAAAAAAAAAAAAAAAACAAACAAATAATGGTACATTTTCACGAGCCAGTATTTGAGCCCCAGACCTTCAGCGCTAAAGCCCTGCACGCGCACAGTGCAACACGTGAGCCACACAGTAGCCAATCGGCCGAAATCGATTGTATGATTTCGCAATCCGCAGTACACTCGGTGTACGGGAAGGGAGAGAGAGAGAGAGGAAACCATTAAAGAAAAGAGTTTCAAATCTTATAGTTAATAAGTGATAATACATTTGTACGAAAATTCAATATTTACTATCGAATGTGTACAGGATGTTAATGAAATCTATAACTAAATAATTTTACAGATTGCAATTTGAGATATGGAATCTATAGTCTGCTTATTATAAATTTCAAAGTTATGGAATTAAGTTATCAAATACTAATATGCCAATGACTAATGAAGATGACATAACACAATAACGAAAGAAATTGTAGATCATATTTCTTTTGTGCAGTCGGTATGAGAGTGGTATCGTGTAAAAGCGTATCGTTGTTATCGAGTTCGAGTCTCATTGATTACATTTTTTTTTCACTTACATCTTATGTACGAGGGTAGGTCCATAAGTTTCCGGCCTAACTATTTTCTAAGTACGATAAAGGAAAACACTATATTTCACCTTTCTATATATTTACCCTTTATTGAAATACACTTCTCACATCTTTGAATTAACAATTCAATGCCCCCCTCCAAAAAAAAAAGAAGTCTGTCATGCAAAAAAGGCCTAAATAGCATCCATCGCTTCTTCGTCACACTTAAATTTCCTTCCTCGAAGGTCCTTCTTGAGTTCTGAGAAGAGAAAATAGTCACTGGGAGCTAGATCTGGGCTGTAGGGTGAATGTCGATCTCCTTGAAGCCACATTTATTCACAGCTTCCTTTGCAACAAGAGCTGTGTGCGCGTTGTCGTGAAGAAGGCGCACACAACCACTCAACTTTCTTGGCACGTAGTCTGTGAAGCAGGTCAGCAGAGTACTCGCAATTTTCTGTGGTTTTTCTCCCCTTGAAGTCAATGAAGAGTCCCAAAAGATTGATAAAAGATTGATAATTGACTGAGTGACCTTGGCTTTTAGAGGCGGTTTACGCCACTTCATCGATTCTCTTTTGGACAAGGGATCACAGTAGAGAACCATAGTTTCATCTCCCTAACAATGGTTTGCAGAATAGCTCTCTCTCTCGTTGCCAAGGCAAAGCTCCAAAAATATCTTACAACAGATGACTCGTTACTGCTTTCGGACTGAGGAAAGAAGTCTGGGCACCCATCTTGCACTAATCTTATTCATGTTTAAATGTTCACTCGAGGACTACTGTTTTAAAAAGGCGCGATTATGTTGCTATTTCTGTAACTTTGAGTCGTGGTCTTTTATAATTTCCTTCCACAAGAGCGATGTTTTCAAGAGTGAGCGCCTTCAAGGGTCGAACTGCACGCACTTCGTCTTCAATACTTTCTCGACCATTCGAAAAAGTTTGGCCCATTCTTTTACGGTAGAATATGAGGGGGATGCTTTCCAATATACACCGTCCAATCGCAGTTTAATTTATTTTGGAGAATCCCTTCTTTTATGACAAACTTAATAACACTCGATACTCCATTTTGAACATGCCACAATCTTCTACACATAACCTTCTTTATGCAACTATATCTGAACACCGCGGAGCGGAAGTTACAGCTGCAGTTATTTACTTAACAGATAAGGTATGATAATAAGGATTTTGTGAAGGGGATAATCCTTATCGGCGAGGACGGAAACTTATGGACCTAACTGTGTATGAAGCATACCTTCGACCTGCGAAAGTAGTTTGTTGTCTTATTCTATAGGTCACACGGTCAGGTAGATAACTCCCTCCAGACTAAACTACATAACAAAATAATTCAATTAACCGTTGTTCAGTGGCGTGCTGGCCATAGATTGGTCCGTAATTTTAGAAAGTTGAAAAAGCTGAATGAATTGAAAATCGCCCTTTTCTCGCTTGCAAAGCAGGTATGAAGATATATGGGAAAATTACTATCCTTAACAATGGCTTATTAACATTAGTCGAGATTTGTAGCTTTCCTGGCTACAGAAATTGTAGAAGTTTTCTCTGGTTATCAATCGAAAACAATTTAACTGTTCGCCTGGCTATAATAAGAGAACAAGATTTATCAGCACCTAATTTGAACTCTTCCTTATTGTGTAACTCAGTTATTTTATTCATAGATCATAGAGTTCCTCTGTCAAATTTCTTCAAAAAAGAGACATCCTTAAAACAGATAGTATTACCTTGCAGATTATGAATCTGTACTAATAATTATCCAAACCAGAAGCAGCAGAAAGAAGAAGCAGCAGAAAGAAGAATGAGAGAGGAGGTGAGGGCCACTATAGTAAACAACATACTACAGAAGGCGGAGAAAGAATGAAGACCTGTGGAGGGGTAGGGACCACGAGGAAAGGAGGAGTTAGGGGTAGAGCGTTTCGAAGAGAAGGAAATGGTGGATAATAAATGGTGATAGTGAAAAGTGTTTGATTAGTGTGTGAGTAAATGTAAGTGATAAATTGTGATGGAAATACTGGATAAGACTTATAAAAGACGATAGCAGTGAAGAGTTAGTAAAGTGAAGAGTGGTGAGTAAATGATTTAGTGAACAAGGCTTATATGTATAAATAAATAGTAAATAATACTCAATTATTGGAGGATTGCTATAGCAAAGTGAACTGTAATGCAGTGATTGATTAGCAAAAGTAGAAATATATTTAAAGTGAAAGTTTTAATGTGCTAAGGCGGATAGCGTAGAGATTAGCTTATGTATCCGTAATATAAGAAAAAGAATATATAAATAATTAAAACTTAATGATATTTTGAAATAAGCCCAAATACAATTAATTTAGAAGGCGGAATTAAAAAAGTAATAAATAGAAATTACAATTTTCTTAGATCGGTTAAGGAAGGTGCTGGTTACCAACATGACCGCTCGGCTCCCGAAGGTTAATTTGAGGTTAGGCAGTTGACTGGCTTCAAGTTATTGGTTATATCACCCGTTCCCAATAAATTGTAATTTTATTTAGTGAAGTGAAGACTCCTCTACAATCTTTGAAGTTTTTGCTGTGTAGTTCATTAACACCCGGTATAATTTACACGTTCTGGGACTGAGATATTTAATCTATGTGTTAACGTTTTTGCTTGCTTGTTGTAGAATTTTTGCAAAGTCTTTCCGAATGCATAGTTTGCTTCAGGCAACGTAGGGAGCGGAGAAACATCCACGCACGCAGGAGATGAATGCGTGTATTTTTATACGAGTAGGTTGATATGCATCAGCGCTTATTGGATGTCACATTGTATGCAAGTCTACGCACGTAGGAATGGCTGCGCGCCTACAAAAGTACATTGCTACTTGGAGTTCAAGTCAGAATACAGATTGATTTCGTTTGTGGTTATTGTTCTTCAGATATTCAGCACCTGCTGTCTTTTGTGTACGAGATTGCAGTTGTTCTAGACAAATTTCTGGCAAAACGAATATCAAACACATGTATCAGCTCTCGAGAAAATTATAAACACTAAATATTTATGGTTAATATACTTATATTCTAACGTGAGTAACACATTATTGACTTATTGCTAAGTGGTTAATGGTCTATCATGTCGTCATTGTATTCTTTATCTGAATTATTTTTTCTGGGTATATAATACAAATTTTAAACGGATCGTATGATATTAAAGGTTAGTGTTAGTGGTAATGGTGGTAGTGGTAGTGGTGGTGGTAGTGGTGGTAATAGTCGTGGTGGTGGTGGTAGTAGTAGTGATGTTAGTAAGTAGTAGTAGTGGTAGTAGTTGTAGTAGTAGTAGCAGCAGTAGTAGTTGTAGTAGTAATAGTAGTAATAGTAGTAATAGTAGTAGTAGTAGTAGTAGTAATAGTAGTTGTAATAGTAGTAGTAGTAGTAATAGTAGTGGTGGTAGTAGTAATAGTGGTAGTAGTAGTAATAGTAGTGGTGGTAGTAGTAGTAGTAGTAGTAGTAGTAGTAGTAGTAGTAGTAGTAGTAGTAGTAGTAGTAGTAGTAGTAGTGGTAGTAGTAGTAGTAGTAATAGTAGTAGTAGCAGTAGTAGTAGTAGTAGTAGTAGTAGTAGTAGTGGTAGTAGTAGTAGTAGTGGTAGTAGTATTATTTCAGTTAAACTTGGTATATTGCGCCTCACGATTGCATGGGTCGCAAGACCGTTCATAATACTTGTAAAATACTTCATTTCGGAAATTTTAATTCCGAAAAAATAAAACAACATTAACTAGAACGCACCCACTCACCCATACAATAATTCTGATATTCATATTAATTTTTTTATTATTTATGCACAGTGCTTATAGAGATTTCTTGTCCCTAAAACTAAGTATTTAAGTTAAGCAAATGCCCAGAATTCAAGTTTTTATGTGTAAAAGTAAATCCCACATGCCAGCCTCCACCTGCTGGAAGTCAAAAATGAATCCGGGAGAAAATTTATCCCAGCATCTTCTCTCTGTGTATACTTAGCTCAAATTTGCGCCCAGTCTTCCGGTTCCAAGCATAATGGGCAAACCCTTCTGCCTTCCACTTCAACAACCTTTCATGCCTAGCTCCATGATATAGGTCTCTTTACCGCATCTACATTTAATTTCGCTCTACAGGTCCAGAGATGACACCTGCATGCATCGCGCCTTTATTTACTGCCCATTTATATCATATAGGCGTTTTTTGACTTTTTTCACTACGTCTTGCTTATTTTCAATATCCTTTTGCCAATTCATATCGTTTAAAACAAGTTTTGACCATTTCCGAATTAACACCGCCGCTCGCCATTTTGAACAATGTATGTTGTTAAATTAGTACCGCTAGCATTTTGCCCTGAAGATTATTTGTTGTTCTTTAATTATTCTTAACCTGTATCTAATTACATTTATTTTGCTGTAGACTGCATCCCACCTCTCATAGTACACCATAGTTCGATGTGCCCCCCCCCCCTAGAGTTCACCTCCAGAAATCACATTCTAATTTATTTAGACCGTCTATTTTATCCCACCTACAACTTATTAAAAGTGCAGAAAGGCAGTGATATTTTTAAAAAAAATGTTTGTAGGTACAACACATCTTGTTTATGTTATATTTCAGCACTTTTACAAGACTTAAAAGAAAACATCAATTGATGCTATGAAAAATTCTTAAATTATATAAAAAATTAATGTGATACATACATGATTAAGTGACGAAGCATTAAAGAGACAAGAGTGTGAATCTTTGCTGCTCAGTATGATTTTGTATAACTGAATTGTTGATATAAAACTTATCATTAGGAAACAATAAGGAGGACAACTATAAAACTACAAGACAATCCTTATAAACCTTTACCATTTAATGAGTAATAAGTTCTATTAGGAAGTTAGTATAGATTTGAAATGGAAAGTTATATCTCAATGCCTCCAGAAGAACAAGACCCGCTATATTTACCGGACCCCAGTGCAGGTGTCGATAGAAAAAATAGTGGAATATATGGTCCGTGTGTTAATTGCATCATTTTGTTAATTTAATGTTATCTGGTTTATTACAGTGGTTTTTATTTGAAGGCAAATCAACAGTAGCATGTTACTTATTTAGGTTTTTATTTAGTTAATATTGATTTATTGAAATAAATCTGGAAATTTTTTAAGAGTAGCTTAATTTTTTTTAAGTATTGTTTAACTTTTTTTAAGTATTGTTTAACCTTTTTTTTACTATAGGTAATTTATGCAATGCAAGCCTTGTTCCTGTGTGGCCAGAGGTACAATATTCTCAAAATTACATCCGGTGCTTTCTCTAGCGTGCGAGTGTTTCCTATTTCTTCATTTCTTTTTCCTTCAGAAATAAAAAAAAATCGAAACTCTCAAAACTCGTGTTTGTTAACTGCTGTATCTACAGCGAGTATGAATTGTGTATGTGAAAAAGACCGGAAAAGCGCTTAAGTGATTTGCTCCGTATCGCCTGAAGCGCTGCCCTACTGAACTTGTGGTTTGTATATTTGCAGCATTTTTCTTTGAAATAAAAATACTTTGAATAACTGTTGCTCTTATCTTTTAATAGAGTAGTGAAGAGTTATAGAGGTTTTAGTTTTGAAATACATTGATTGTGATAAAACATATAACTTTGCCAATTAAACGACCTACTGCACTTTATGTTTGTTGCATACTTACAGATTCTAAGTAGACAAATTTGTATTTTATTTCAATTATGCTAAAAATTCCTATTTATATAAAATTAGTAGTATTAATCTAAGTTAATATTTTTCCCTTGAAGATGACATCTCGTATTTTTATTTAAACGACTTTTGAGATTGGAGATATTTAACTAACAGTAGCGAAAAATAAAAAAGGCACATTTTGGATTTTTGAAATAACTGTATGGGGCTCACTGTAGCAGTCACTTTCTGTTTTATTCCCAGCCTTTTTGTAAACAAATTTTCTCTACATTGATTGGTACATCTTAATTTGAAACATCAAACCATTGTTTCAATAGTTTTTAATACAGCCTTCTAAAGCAGACATTTTGTGGCCATCACATAAAAAGCCGAGTGTAGTGTAGTGATACAATCTTTATATAAATGACTTAATTCCAAAGGAAATTTATACCAATTTTATAAAAAAAAAATGTATAGCGACAGGTCTTAATTTTTAAATTTGTTCTGCTGAATTTAAACATGGCAGAACCAACCTTGAAGATGACCTAAATGAAGGAGTCCAAAAGTGCAACATCCGAATTCATTAAACTGATACATGATATGGTATTAGATGACCATCGGACTTAAGCGCTTGAAATTGCTGAGGTTGTAGGCAATGAAAAAGCTATGCACTTGCTAACAGCAGTCCAAAAACGCGTTCCTATGAAAATACCTCAACAGTGGTTAGAGCGTTTAAAAAGGAACAACTTCTTTTGTGTGACGACTTTTGACTTCCATCCAACATAACATACTGGAAACGGAACAACGGTCAAAACACTTGCTTGGCAATATTCTGCAATAATTCTATTGCATCAGAAATCAAGTTTTCATTAAGACTCCAATGCTCTTCATTCGAAAATATCTCCACCGAGTACTTACAAGCCCTTGGCCAAGAAAATATGTTACATTTTATAATTCATACTTCGTAAAAATTTTAAATCCAAATTAACTGTTTCCTCTTTGTTCCTATTATTTATGAATTTAAAATAATTATTAGTGTGCAAAGTGATAGAATATTGACAGTAATACAGCATTAAAAACAATCCTTGCAGGTATTTTTAATATAATGACTAAGTAAGCCCGGTTTTCATTGGGCTGAAGTAAATACGTTGAAGAAAGGTGGGTTTATATTATAAAACTCTAACGCGCATTGTTCAACGTGTATATTTTCCTCCTCGGGCTAGATATTTTCGTTTTCAGTGTAAACAGCCTGGAGTATAATTTACTTCGCTCTACTGCACAAAAAATTAGTCAATGTTTGCACTAAAAATGATCCATATTCGCTTTTAATTAGGTTTCTTGTTAGAGCAGGTAAGAGGTATGTGTATATGAATATATATGTATATATATGTGTATATGTGTGTGTGTGTGCGCGCGCGCTAGTTTCTCATTCAGCCAAACGTAAATGAAAAGGCTATTAAAATAATTATAATAATTTCATAAGAGATAGAGACATGATAAGAATAAAGGGAGAAAAAATAGATTTAGAATAAAACTGCAACTTTAGTCATTTTTTTCATTTTTAACTTATTAATTCATTATTTACTTTTTGATGTTATCTTATTAATATATTTACCTTTAAGAATAAATACAATACAAAGATAAGAATTTGACTTTACAAGGAAAACAAAAAACTAAGGAATAGAAAAAAAACTGTACATATTCCGCCTTGAAGGTTTTATGTGTTTGCTAGTTCTTTGTTCGAACTTCCTTATATCAAACAGGAAATATATTTTTGTTGTGTTGCAAAATATTCGTATATAGCTACATTGGCATCCTCAGTGTATCAAATGTTTCTTCCACAGAGATGTTTCTTAATGTTAGAAAACAGAAGATAGTCTTGTCTAATCAGGCGAGTAGAGTAGGTGTTTAAGAGCTTACGCCCGAAAGAATCCATTGATCCTGGTCAGGTTTGAACCCGCGATCTTGGGTTTAGGAGGCATGTATGGTTACCAGGACCGACTGGAAAGATCTAATATGAAAGTCTCTATCGGCATCGTGTGTTCTATCTGGAGACAATGAGAGTGGATACTAGCCGCCTGGTGCCCTCCTCAGCTCATCCCTTCCAGCTGGAGGGATGCCTCTACTTGGAGCGTAGACACAAATATTCAGCTCTTGAGCAAGGCTGAAGTACCGAAATATTCCCCTCCATTCCAAAAAACCGATCCAATACTATCTATGGATTGATCAAACTATAAGGAGGACTTAACCACGTAAAGGTGTCATTATAAGTATTGTGACCAACATGTCACGGTAAATTAGTTTGGCCGAGGTCCTCATAAGGAAAATATATTTTATCACTACTCGGAACTCCTTTGTTAAACAAATCTACTTTATACTTCGTCATCATTATCTCAAACCTGCAAAAAAGTTAAATAATACGTCTGCAGTTATACATAAGATACACATAAAATATTGAATTTTGACGAAATACAATTAAATAGCGAAAGCAAGAATCAAATCAGCCCCCTCGTACATTATTGCTAACTGTGGAATGCTTTTGTTTGTTTCACCGATTATTATATTTATTCTCTGAACAATATGCTTCATAATAAATTACTGAGAAAGTGTGTTCGCTTTATCTCATACCGCTTGTCTATTTAGTACAGAGAGCTCTTTACCTTAAAATTACTAAGCTCGCTAGCGTTAATTACTCCTCTTTCTTCTTTAATAGAGTAGCTATTTATAAAAATCTCCTGTAGCAGAGATTAATATTTTATACAGTACACGGAATATTAATTTAGTTTTAAGTATATCCTTGCTGAAGGAGATTTTTATAAATAGCTAAACCATTATAGAACTACAGTTTATATATTAGTATATGGATAACCTGGTCCTGCAGGTTTGGGATTGTGCGGTTGGTTTGGTAACCTACTCATGTAAAAGGTACACAACTCAAATCGCTATTGGATTACATAATATTGTATCGAAACCAAGGTTATTCTACAATAGTGAAACCTGCATAATGAGGAAAAAAGTTTTTATAGTATGGTACAAGATAAAATACGTTGGCGTGGAACGGGATTAACTCAATCCTTGGAAAGGCAGATGTATATGGAAACTATGATTATTACGCATAGCATCGAAAGAATTTATTTTTCGAAACTTTAATCGACAAAGATAATTTAAATAATAATTTCATAATATTTACATTTTATACATCAGACCATTTAAATGCTGGTTGAGCAGTATAATTTTATATAAACGTAGCTTAAAAATACATGTTTGGGGTCAAGGAGAGTACTTCCGTACTTCTGTCGTGCTCACGGCTGGCCGTTTGTATCCACGCTCTACTGAGGGCAAGACTTGGTAAAAGGGGACACCGGGCGGTCAGGATTCACGAGCGGTGACTGTGCGGACGTTCCCCCAAGGAGTTGAACCTTCATAATGTACGCATCCATACCAGACATCAAGACAGAAATCCTTATAGAGCGCAAGTCACCGTCAAGCCGCGCCAACCCACTACGGGCTCTGTAAGAACAAACTGAGTGAAATGATATGAAATGGAAGAGCCACAAATTCTTGGTAACTAAAGATATATACACACACATCTCAATCATTTACCTAAGCAATCAAGGGAAATCATGAAAAAACCCAAGATCTGAATGTAGACCGGAACTTCTCAAATGTGAAACCCATGCCTGAGCCATTTATTAACAACGAAACGTTAGATCTCAGTAATCATTTTCCAGATAAAATAAAGGAAACAGTGTATAACAAGTTTCAAGTATGAAATGTGTAAACAGCAGTGACGGAAACTGTTCATTTCTACTGATATTGGAACCTAATCATACGAACGAGCAACTTATTAAGCAGGCGTTATGCATAGTATCAAATTATTAAACCTATTAGAATTACACGAAATATAACACACAATATATTCATACTCTAGAAAAAAATTTATTTGTAGAAATATAAAATGCAAGACAATATCAATATGCAAAACGTATCTGGAGTTTGGAATCAGTAAATAGATCTGAGCAGAGGAATAAATTCCTGAACTGGACCAAAGATCTTGGGAGTGCACACACAGGCAACCGTTTCTGTTAACTCTGCAAAGCTTCCTCATTCAAGGTCACGTTGGAAGTTATCACCAGTACATTCCTGGGAATAGCATAGCACAAACTCAGCCGTATATTTACAACTTTTGAGCTGTGTCCATTCCAATAGGAAAATCAACGCGTGCGCAATTTTTATGACATAAAAATGTATCTCTGTAAGGAGAGCCAATTAGCAACTAATAAGAAGTTCATGGTGAACAGGTGAAAAGTGCAAGGCATGATAGACAATGATTCAAAATGTTCTCTGGCAGCGAACAGATTTTACAGGTAAGAGGTAGATTGCTACTGGGATACCAAACAAGTGAATATGGTCGTAATTATATTATTCATGAAGAGCTCATTACAAGAAAGATCTTTGACTACCAAAAGCTTTAACGCAACGGCGCCAAAGTGGATCGTTTATTTCTGCAAAATATCTGAACCAGTTTAATATAAAAGGAAATAATTCAAGTTCTATACAGCATTACGACTATCAAGTTGGCAATTTGCAGAAAGAAACTGGTATTCTCTCCAATAGTGTCAAACTTCTTTACGATAATACGAAAATTCATATTTACACAGAGCGCAGTAACGTTTGCAACTATGGACCGTCTTCCTAACAGCCCATGTTTGTTACATCCAATTTCCGTTTGTTTGGGTCATTGAAGAAACGTTTTGGAGATGTGTATTTGTTTATGTTGTAACTGTCCAAGAGAGATTAGAGCACAAAGGTAATCTTACACCCTTACATCCTTGTACAACAATGGAACTAATATGTATTTAAATCGTAAGCATGATTATATACAAAATAATAATGCTTTATAATAAACTATATAAACCACTTAGCAGTGAGAAACGCACCAATGCAATAAAATGTTATTTTGTTAGCTAAATTGTGTTTCGTGCCGATTTTCTCCTGTTTACAAATAGTCGGCTCTGTTAGAGCAAAAACTTTTAATTTCATTGCGTAGCTGAGAATTTATCCAATTTAATTCAAATTATATCTACAAATGCATACCCATTGCAATTTATTGTTTTAACTTGAGTTAAGAAACAATACGAAAGGTGGAATAATGTTGATAGTGTTCTATCTGCAGTTACATGGGTTAGACAGTTAAAAAGTGACAACTTCATTTTCAGCATTTAAAAACAAATTGAACAACCAACAGAAATGGAAATTGGCTATTTGAAAGTGCTACTCAAACAAAATGCAGCCAGTCGAGAAATTAACTTGTACAGTAACTTGGGGGTAAGTAAGTTTGGTGTTAGGAAGCGTTTAAAAGAGCTTGAAAAGATAAAGAAGAAAGCGAAATGGATTCCGTACATCTGCATTTCGCTATGTGGATTCAAGAAAAAGCTTTTTGATACGGTGCCATATGTGATAAGAAAGGGATATATTTTTACAACCCTGGTTGCAAGGAATGTGCACCAACCCACGCCGGATACGTTGTAACTTAAAGTCTGTTGAAATCCGCCGAAACAATAACTACTCACTAAGCAAATGATATAACTGGGCTTAGAATTTATTTCGACGCGAACTGGTAGTAGTAACGTATCAACGTGCATTGCGCCTGTAGCGGGAGATCCAGATTTGACTCCTATAGAAATAGTACACCATAATAAGATATTACAATGTAATTTATTAACATGTGTCTTGAAATGTATCTTCGTTCGCGACTTTCTGGAGTCATCACTAAGGATGTCTTTTGTATTCGCGCGAGACCCTTCTATTATGACCACTGTTAAAAAAAGTCCTGAGGAAACAAGGTAAGATAGGAGGCTGGAGCGTTCGCTTTATATGCTGTGACCTCCATAAAAAAGGAGAGAAATCACTCTGAAATAACTGCCGACGAACTAAAGCGCAGTGACAACGAAAAGTGATAGCCACTCAGAGAACAGGGATTTGAGTTTGATTTCCAGAATATTCCGAAGCCGGGTTTATGCAACCAATAAGGAAACAATGTTTAGGACGCTTCTGGAAAGTTCCGTTATTTGAATTCTGTAGCGTGATGTTAAAAGAACGTATAAATAGGCCAATTTCTGAGGTATTCGGGAAAGCTGACAATTTTACACTTTTCGGTAAATCTAAGAGCCAAACACAAGCGAGTAATCTCAGTCGCAGCGCGTCGAAGACACAAAAGAATCAGCTACTGTAATGAAATGAGAGAATCTTGTAATCTGGTACAACGCCAGTAAATCGAGATATCGCTAGCTCAGATCTTAGAAACGTAGTTGTTTGTAACCCTAACAGTGAAAATTATATTCTACAGTGTGAGGTTCCGAGGAAACAAATGGCCATTTAATTAAATCAAAAGTTTGAGGCGCGAGTGAAGTAGGTAACTGTGTCCGATAAAAATAATAGCGTGGAAACATCTGATCTCATTACGTACCGGTGGCTCAGTCAGTCAGGAACCACGATCAAAGTACTGAATAAATAGCAAGTGTAGCACATCTAAGTATTTCATTCAACAGCTCCCAACCAAAGTCCTTTTCTCCCTTGGTTGAATCCAAAAACAGCTCCAAAGATAGTCTGAGATCATCATCACATCTGTAAGCGGCCAAATATGATGAGTACGACTTTGAGCTAGCTGTGGCATCTAGAAGATTCTGTCTTATGTCAGCGGGGAATATATCAAACCATTTCGTTAATTCACCGCCATTTTAATACAAACAAAGACTATTAAAATCAACTAATCATTCTCAATATTAAATAAACACCCTCACAAGACAGCCGCACCCCATGCTGCTAAAACTACAAGTAAACCATAACTGTCAATATGGATTAATTAGGTTTTATAATTGAGATCCGTGAATGGTTTCCTTCCCGCCAGGATCGTTCTCGCTAACTGGGATGTTTTCTGGTTTTTCTCAGTCGAAGAGGAACACTGAATTTAGACATAGAACACTTCTTTCCCAAAATGTTTCCTTTCCAACCGTGTAATTTAATCTTATATATCAGCGTTCACTGCTCATGATGTTTCAATAGTAAAAACGGACACCTCACCTTGTTTGCTCTTCAGCCACCGTATTTTTGGATAAAAATCTTTTTCGTTCAGTGTATCACAATTTTAAGAAACTGCGTTTCAAAATGAGCTTATGGTTGAATATTTGTTCCCCCGAAAATATCTATAGAATTCAACTCTTCTCGGAAAAGTGGAAAGTACATGTGTGAAAATCCGACATTTTGTAATGGTGTTTAGCGCCCGCTTTTACTACTGAGGCACCACAGGCGGTGACACTGGTGATACATGAGATGAAATATTGGGAAAGTACTTTTTTAAGGAAGGAAACGTTCCAGGCCTAATTTTAGGGTACCTCCCCGGCATTTGCCATTTATGAGGACTGAGAAAACCTGGAGAAACCTCAGCCAGGAAGGACGGTCCTGGTGAGAATCGAACCTCAGACCTCCCGCTCACGAGTCCACGCCTTAACGACCTCGGCCACCTATGGCGGCCACATTAAAGGACGAATGGGTATGGCCACTACTATTGAAATATACGTTTAAAGTCTCAGAACGGGAAAATTCCAAGATCAAAGAAATTTTGGGGTTGGATTAGATTAGTTTGGGGGACTTTCAATGCTTCTACCATGCTCAAGGGCTGACGGTTTGTGCCTACGCCACTAATGGGATCATCTCTGGGAAGAAAGGGATAAAGGCTTCTAGGACACGGAAGTAATGAGGGCAAGGACTTATCATGGGATCCCTAACATTGTTTCTTGATAGATCACATGACTCAGCTCTCCTCAGAACGGCAGTTTCCTTACCAAAGGCTGGAGCAGAAACATTTCCAAAGCGCAAGCCACTGCTCCGCCGCACCAGAACCAACCCACCTCGCTTGACAAACCAACCGAATGAAGTGAGGCGAGCGCAAAATTCATAGAAAACAAAGATTTATTCCAGTATTCAAACGGGCCAAGGGGTTTCAACCTGAGTCCTCCCGAATTTCAGTCAAAAGCGTTACCACCTGAGCCACTACTTTTATGGATTACTGCACTACGGAAAACAACGACCTTAATGTCATTGAATATAATGATTTTATATAATATTGTACTATGTTGCAAATAAAAATGCTAAACTTCTTGCTAATAATTACTAAAACAGAACACAGTATAAGTTGCCACAAAGGGCTATAAAGTCCAGGAACCCCCTAATGTCACAGCCGGCTTGCATTAAAACACATACGGCTCTCTGTCAGGCAATATCTATTACATATTGCGACAGACTGTGTGGTTACAAGCACGGTGAATACACAGCAGTGTCTGCAACAACACGAGAGGTTAAAATGCCTTTGGGAACACCACCTGTCTGCAACATTAGCAAGGGTCATGAAGGGCGCCAGCGATACACTTCCACGGGTTTCGCCTTCACAATTAAACACTGCCCGATTGAATATTGACCGGCATCTGTATCATGGAGGACAAAAGCTTGTGCCCGGCCAACATTTGCACTGGATTTATAAACGATAGCTCATAACTGAATATTACATGTTAACTTGACTACATTTACTCGCCAATGCCAAATGCACCAGATGTTGCGGATATCCCAATGGACTCTTAAACTGAGTTGAATTTCGAGATAATGTGCATATTACCGCGAAGTGATAGGCTGCCGTATTTGATTTAAATGTAATCTAGCTGCATAGCTTAATGTATTAATTCGCCTTGTCAGTTACATGTTTCTACCGCACACCGTTGCAACGCTTAGAAATGCAGAACACTGTGAAATTAATACATGTTTGCGAATAGAACCAATTCATGCGTGATACTTTGAAATAAAAGCCAATAGAGTAGCGCATACTGTTTTGAAATTAAAACACTGGGTAAGGCAGAGCTATATTTGTTTGATAAAAAAAAAACGTATTTTTCATTTCAAATAAGAATATATCACTTACATTTCAACAATTGCTACTGTAACTCAAAAGGAAGCTATTGCAGCTCATAGAGTATTTGTTTTTAAGAAAGTGTTCAACAGTGTGAGGAAGAACCCTGCCCCGCAGTAAGTTTTGCCCAATTATTCAATTCTAAAGAAACAAAATAGCCCATGGACCCATTTAATAACTCCAAAATCTGCAGAGTATACTTCCTTACTATTAATAAACTATTTTTTGATCATTAGCTTCCCCAATTATATTATTAACTTGAATTGGAGTCAATAATCTTTGATTCGATATACACATATCTCGATCTGCTTGGTAGATTAAAACAATTAAAAAAAAAGCAGATGATTGTCAACATGTTTACAACGTTCATTGAAATTGTGATAAAATGGGTGTTTGCGTAGGCTTTTGAAGTGGATACAAGCAAAGGAAGAAAAAAATCCCTCTTCATATCAACATCTGCGTTATCACATTGTCAAAAACACAACGACGATGAAAACAGATAATTGGAGGGGCCTGGCGCTTTCAAACGGCAGGATAAAGACGGGCGTTGTCATCGAAGCAGAATGACATACGGTGACGAGTTGGGGACATGTTTGACGGGTTCTATGCAGAGCTGGCAAAAATGACAGCATCTGTCGTTTTTCCAATGCCCCATCATATTGACACTCCAGTGTTAAGGCGTGACCCACTTACCTAGCAGATTTTATTTATATAAATGCCACACAAGCGTTTAGCAGAGAACCTTAAAAATAGTTTAACACACTGAAACACCGAACATTTAAAGCCATTGCAGATTACCGTGGTCTACCGTTGATTTGCTTCGGATGAAAAATCAAGTGTATCACTCCTGATTAGACTTTTGGAGTCAATTTTTTTCCTACGACGTCATAATTTTAAAACAATACTCTTTGATCATTAATAATATAAAAAGTAGACAATTCCGACATTTTGTAACGGAAAAATATAATAATTTCTATAATATAGTTTGTGTGTTGTATTATTTTCGTGGATTGGAATTCATACAGTCAAGGTAATAGGGAGAGAAACAGAAATAGAACAAATTATTTCCATTGCTGTTTTTTCATAACTCGAAGCGTTTTGACCTTTGTTAATTATACGTATTTATGTCATTTCGGTAAAACTATTATTCTTACTATCAGTGACATAATTTATGGAGTGATTTTATATTATAAATAGGACATGAAACAATTTCATACTTAACATTTTGGCAGCTGGCGTATTGTTTGATCGAAACCGTTGACTAACCGCTAGTATTTTATTGATAGCACATAAAACACTTCATTTGACAGAAGACAATTTAGACCGGAACAAGATTTGTTACATAACCAAATAATAATAAAAATGTCAATTGCATTACTTTTAATGTCTATATGTAATGTTAATAACACTACTAATATCCGTTTTTAGAATTTTGTAACACGGTTAGGTAAATAAATTTTAAATTAGATACTTAAAATCTCAGTTATACTTAAACGCCCTTACGTAGCAAAACAAAGTATTGACATTTTAGTAAAATAGGTTATAAAATTCATATACGAGGGTAGGTCCATAAGTTTCTGGCCTCACCGATAAGGGTTATCGCCTTCACAAAACTCTTAGTCTCATACCTTATCTGTTAAGTAAGTAATTGTAAATGTAACTTCCGCTCCGCTGTGTTCAGATATAGTTGCATAAAGGAGGCTATGTGTAGAAGATTGCGACATATGGAATGTCAAGGTGTTATTAAGTTCTTCACAAATAAAGGACTTACTCCAAATGAAATTAAACAGCGATTGGACGTGGCATATGGGGAAGCATCCTCCTCATATACTACAGTAAAAGAAAGGGCCAAACTTTTTCGACTGGACCTAGAAAGCGTGCAGGTCGGCCCCTGGCTCGCTCTTGTGAAAGGAGAAATTATGGAAGACCTGCGGCTCAAAGTTAAAGAAATTGCAGCAAGGTTGGGCCTTTCTAAAACAACAGCTCTTCCAATTATTCATGAACATTTAAATATGAATAAGGTTAGTGCAAGATGGATGCCTAGATTTCTTTCCTCAGTCCAAAAGAAGCAACGAGTGAGCTGTTGCCAAGCATTGGAGCTCTGCCGTGGCAACGAGAGAGAAGTTCTGCAAACCATAGTTACCGAAGATGAAACTATGGTGTTTTTGTCCAAAAAAGAATCAATGGAGTGGCGTAAACCTGGCGAAGCACCGCCTCTAAAGTCCTTCATTAACTTCACGGAAAGATCAATCACAGTAAATGGGGAGTACTATGCTGGTCTACTGCACAGACCACGTGCTTCCATCAAAGAGAAAAGGCGAGGAAAGCGAGGTGATGTGCACCTTCTTCACGACAACGCGCCTGTGCACACAGCACGAAGTTATGGATGCTGTTTATGCCCATTTTGCAGACGAGACTTCAGACTATTTTGGGGGGGATTGAAATGTTAATTTGTGAGAAGTGTATTGCAATAAAGGGTAACTATATTGAAAAGTGAAATATAGTTTTATGCGTTTATCATTCCTACAAAATGAAAATTATTAGATCGGAAACTTATACACCTATCCTCGTATAAATTGCATTCTTTACTACTTTCATTGATATCAAAACTCATTTAATTTCAGAATATATACGAGTTTCATGAAAGAAATAACTACGTGAAACATTCAGACACGTTTAGCTAAGTTGTAACCAACGAGATGGTTGTCAATGAATTGGGTTAGATGATTATAAATATTAAATGAACATGTGTTTGTTTCATTCTTTGTTGTACACATTTTGTGAGTTCACAAAATGAACTTGCTTTATATCTCATTTCACAGACGGTAGTTCGTCATCGACTATACACTATATGACTGCAACAAGAGCTCAACCGGGTCCAGCGCACTCTGTGAACGGACCCATCAATTAACCAGAGCAGCTGTCTGCCCCGTAATGGAGAAGCGTCACTGTAGCCCTGCATCGGAGATCAGATCACGGATGTGAAATAATAATATTGTGATTCTCCAAGTGAGTGGAAAGGCAACTAAATATGTGGTGATTATCGGACCGTCACGCCTCACTTAGTGGACAACGCTAGATGGGGAAACAATCGATCATTCAAAAGGTTTGCTCTTCTTTTGACGAACGCCACGCTGATGCGAAAGGATACGGTCAATATGGTAAAGCTCCGTTGTTACGGGCGTCAGAGATAGCTTTAAATTAACTGATAAAGACCGTTAAATTCGATTTACCTCCATGTTCCTTATCGCTGCATGGACCATGGAAGCTCAAAACTGAAGAAAGACCAATGGCGGCTAAAGAAAGAAGTGCCGCACCTAACTTCTGTACTTATTACAGCATTTAATTCAGTCAATCAAGAATATTAGACGATAAATAACAAAATGAAGCTGCATTTTTCATCAACTTCCTTCCAGCTTCAATACCATGCCCTAGAGCAGTACCTGTAATGCTGTTTCCGTGCGATGGTGTGCTATGTCAAGTTGTCTTAAGCACTATACACTTTACACTTACATAACAAGTATTCATGCTTAAATCTTTTAAGGCGAGGATATATTGAAATTATAATCATATGTGCTGTTCATGTCAATTAGCATGTATATTCATAGACAATGAAACAAACTTTGCCGAGTGAGACCTCATTATATCATACAATATTAAATCTAAGAGGAGATAAAAACCTTTATTTAAGGCAAAGGAATGCCCTATCTTCACAATATTAAAATAGGATACATTTAATGAAAATTATCTTCAAAAATATGCAACCTAGAAACTTGAAAATTGTACAGGTGATAGCTACAATATGTAAGCTGAAACAATATTTTTAAATTTATAAGACTATTATTTTAAGAATAAATTTTCCCCATTAGTAATTTATTGGTTGCTTGCATAAATTAGTTTATGAAGTGCTTAAAAGTTCACCATTTGTAAAATTATTGTTTTATACATGTTTTAATAAATGATCCTGAAAATATCATTTTCTTACGACAAATGCATGCTGAGAAAATGTTCTTATGCATTAGAAAAACCAAACTTTTGCAAAAAGGGATTCGTAATTAAAACCTCGACAGCCTGCATCAGGTAGCTTGGGTGAGAGCGTGCAGTCATTCACAAAATAACAAAAAAATAAAACATACTAATTAAATAAAGAACTTCTAATATGGATCGAAAATTTTAATTTAATAATTCAAAGATATAAATTTTAATTATTAATAAGATGAAAAAAATCAATATTTTACTCCCAATTATAACACCTTCACCCCTTAATTAGCAATATTTTTCTAATTACGATGCTTCTTGTTTACATATTCAGCCTATGCATAAAAGTTCTTTTTCACCAAAATATTTCATACTTTATCTAAATATGTAATGAAAACATTTATGAACATCTCTCAACGTTTACGTTTCTAGTATTAAGAATATATTGAATATTTTCAAATTTTAAAATAATATTATTACAATGTTAACAAAGTTATGAAATAACGGTGTTCAACAGAAAATTTTCATTATAAAATAGTTAATATTTCACCCTAAAGAATAGCCTAATTTCCCTAGTATGTACAAAATAAATTTTAGAAAGTGTATATATATTCTTAATATGCACGGAGAATGCCATAATGCTCAATTCAAAATTGGACTATTTTGAGAAATTTCAGCACAGGCTCACTTTAAAACGTCCAATATTTCCATTAGAGAACATTTAGAAACTGAAAATTGTAACTTCTCCGTTTTTTCAAAAGGTGTTCAGTTTCTTATAACAAATAAGGGTAGACTCATTCCCTGCTATTTTAAAAAAAAACCATTAAATATTAATGTCCTATAATATTAATGTATGTCAAAGCACATTTAATTGTTTATTCTTCCAAATTTCATAATAGCGTAATTTAGTTTTAATGACTTTTTTTTTAAGAAAATGAAATTTACCGCCACAGAATGATTTTTGCAAACTGTAATACAGTTTCTAAATACAGCGTGTAAACAAATTCTGCTAAACATTTCATTCAATTATATTTTCCAAACAAAACAATCAAATGTGCTAAAATTTCACAACATGAAATATTAACTCACCAAAATATGATATCCAATGTCATCTATTGCCAGTTACCTTTTTGCTCCGCTTGTGACCACCGGAAGCGCTATGACAATAATTCAGAACAATAAAAAGCCAAAACTTACTACAAAATGGCATAGCTAACATAAAGCGAGAAGGTCTTTTGCATTTTTCAATTCGTGCAACCCTTCACCTGAAAGGGTCCACATACCACCCATGCCTCAGGACCTCCAAGATCTGTGACACCGTATCACTGTTGTCTTCGCCAAGTATGCTGGGCGAGTTTGGGACGAACCCATCCGCATCAGTACTGCATGGTTCTTAATTTTATAACTGAGGACTTCACATTTAGTTCAGATTGTATATATTTGACCTTTGTGATCGATTGGAAATATATAAGTGAAATTTTCTTGCCTGGTGATACGTTGTGTATTATTTACTTTTTGTACGTTGCGCGAATGACGATTAAACACGGTTAATATTTAAACACACTGCTGTGAACGTTCTGCCGTCAATAGGGAAATACCACCGTTATCTCGGGCCATAAAGGACAAACATTTTCAGTGAAGGTTTATAACGCATGGTAGAAATACCGACCTATGTAAAAAATATATTGCTCTGTTCAGATAAAAAGTGTTTTTACGGTTATAGCTAAGCGCTGATATATGCGAAGTAAGTATACCGGGTGTTATTGAAGTACATCGCTATATTTTCATATATTGAAGAGAATTTAAACAAGCAATTTGAGATATGGTATCCTCGTTAATTAATCCTGAAAATACTGCGATGCAGTTAATTAACATTCTGTATAATTTTGCAGCTACCAACAGAAAAAGTGTAGAAGCAAAATAATGTAGGTATGAATTGACCTGAGGTATATTAGGTTTGGAAAATTTCATGCAATATTCATAGTATAAATATGTTAAACTACACAGTTAATATTCCAAGTAATATACACATTATTACTATTTATTAAATTAAGTAATAAAATATATTAGCTATCAGTAAAATTGTCAACTAAACTCAGGAGTTATTTTACGCTGCTCTATTTATATTCTATATAAGCTACCCTACTACCTCGACTCATTTATAATTATCTTTTGTTTCCCCCTCTCTCTGTAACGGTAAGCCCACACAACGTGCAAAAGACCCAGGATAAAACTTTAGTCGGTATTTGGGGTCAACCATTTTCTGAAAGGAACAAAACCTATCCTAACGCATATTCGTATTTTCTACATCATCTTTAGATCATATATATTGTGAATTTTTCATCGAACTCTACAGAAAAGGCATTTGTCGCTGGTATTTTATCTTAAAGACTTAAATCTTGAATATTTATAGACCATAGTCACACAACTATCCAGTTATTATTAATATTAATTTTAATCATATGTAAAAAGTAAATTAAAAACAGACAGAAAAAACAATATTGGAGTATTATTTTAGATACAAAAATAAAAGTATTTTTAATTTACATAATTAATTTTCTTCCACTGCTTTTCATTTTCTATGATATGTGTTTGTTTTATTATTTGACACTATCTTTTTGTTCATTCTATAGTTATTATTTATGCACCCACTATTTCTCATAAACTTAGTTTCCTATTTACCTGCTTGCAGTTCCCCAGCTGTTACGCATCTGTATACTAAAATATATAGAAACAAATTGCAACAAATGATATAATTGGCAAAGACTCCGAAACAATTGCTCTACGTTCATTTATGACTGCAGATTCTGAAAGTTTGTACTAATAATTGCAACTTATTCTCAGTATCTTATATTTAACATTTTCAGTTAAGAAATGATAAGTCAATAAAAACATAGAAGTGCAAATTGTCTTTTCAGGCTCGTGTTTATGTATGAATTGTGCCACCCGAAATGAAACATGATACATAGAGATAAACTGTCGTTTCATTTACTTATATATATATATATATATATATATATATATATATACATTCATCCTATTACTCATAGGCTCTGAGTTATTGGCATTTAAATAATTATGTTACATTTTAACATTTATGCTATTCTTTAGCAGAAAAGACTAAAACATCATGAAACTCAAACTTTATTAAACCATAGTTTAAAACACTGGATAATTATGTAGCATATTTTTGAGTATTATAGCTTACCAACATAAAATTAATCGGTTCAATCAAATGCGAAATAAATTAAACAAGATAATCTTAAAATTTTATGAAATTATGACTCCATCATTAATAATAAAATGAAAGTTGGGCATTACGGAAATCAGATCAAAAAGAAATAGAAGAAAACAGGTGAGATTTTTAATAAGAGAAATGGGGGTAATACATTAGGTAAAATAGGGAATAAAGGAATTAGTGAACATTTGAAATTAAAGAATAAAAATACAAGTACAAATCTGTTGAACTATATGCATCCAATGAGCATAAATGGATAAAAATAAGAATATATGGAAGGGTTATATTTGTTATAATTATACTATAACGCAGGAAATTTATTATTTTAATATAATTTTTAATAGTTTTTAATACACGAAGTTGTTTTTAGCCAACGTCTGCAGCTGAACACAAACAGCGCGGGTAACCAAGGTCGCTTCAGTCGCCGGTTCCGTTTGCACAACTTTGATCAATAATAGCATGCAAACATTAGTTTTGTTTCATTATGAATAATAAATTGCGCTCTACGAAGTAGTGTACTCGGCAGTCACACGTTTGTGACATCTCTAAATTAAATTTGCATTTATTCTCAACAGTCTCAATTTTACAATTCTTTCTATTTTTTCCATAATATTTTAAGTTCTTCCACACTATAAGAGCTAGTCTTGTATACTTTTTTTCTTTTCTAGTGATGATATTTCAACACAATACACAAAAATTTGCTTCACTAAGGCACTGTAATTAACAATATCTGGACAACAATAGCCTGTAATAACATATAATTACAGAAAGACAGAAATAATACTTGCTATTTTAACATAAAACTGAGAGTGGCTGTCTATGAACAGCCTTCTGCGCGGGAACTGTGTGCTACTTACGGCAGCGCGCGCTACGCTTATTTGCGGACGCAGGGCGAAAATAACTCTCATTGTTTACATAATTTTATATTGCAACAAAAACACAGCGATACTAATACATGTGTTTGTTCATGTTTGTTCCATGTGGGAGTAAAATTTTGTCGTACTGAATATGTTTTCATGATGAAACGCTTACTACAATACTTATGTTATGCTTCAAAAGAAAAGACACTCTCAGCAGTGCTGTAAAGTACTTTTATCTGACTACTAGAGGCAGATGTGCATCAAAAAGCTCATCCCAACCAAATTGTTAGAAATTGGCATATTCTATTGAATCATGTGATGTTGGTAATGAGGAATGCATTTGTAATGGTATGCTATTCATTTGTGGCGATCACAAAATTGTAGCCTTAACCACAAAGTATGCTGCACAGGTAGATACAAAATTATTCAACAAGCAAGAAACGGGAAGCAATTCAGAATAATGGAATTAGTTTATGGCACTAAATGGTAGAAATTCCTGTTGGTTTGTTCTGATAGATCAAACACTATAAAACTGAACATGGAGGCCTCGAAATTTGCACTTGGGCAAAATGGTCAAGAACGAAAGTGTGCTACTGATGTCCTGATGAAATACACGAGAGATCAAACATCATAGAAACTGAACAGCGAAAGCCTTGCAATTTGCAGAATGGGAAAACTGATCGCAGATAGGCGTTGAATAGAGTGCAGTCAGACGACATTATTTGTGCTCTTCTGAATATTGGCTCCGTTAATTTCGCATTCCGGTGCTCTATTGGCATTTTCTGTAACGTTGGACTAATTAGTGCAGTGCTGTTGATGGCAAATACTTCCTCTTTGATCAGGTCTCTGCCCATTTAGCTCTCTGCTGGCACATTCGCCTCTCCCGAACATTAATTAAAACTACATAACGCAACATTTCGAGAAGCCAGTTGGTATATTTCATATTTTATAGAGATATTTTAATATAGACGAAAGTTATAATATTTTGTCATGTGGATGAGTGCACAAAGAGCTTCGTTCTGTTTTCGTATTTAAAACATTCATTCAGTTCAGGTAAGCTGGAAACATATTTACATTTCTCTACTCATCCATAGCTACAGTAATATATTTTAAAACTCTATTTTAATACTTTTAATCGTTTAGTTGACAGTTATATATTTAACTGTTTTCAAAAGCAATTCTCTGTTAGTTGGCGAAGTTTTTAATAATTTTTCGGACCTGAAAGTTAAAAATATGCCAGTAAAAGTGTAAGAATTATAAATAATAAGTCAGAAATTATATCATTTCTTACAGTTAGAAGCAAATCAGCAGTTAATTGCAATTTATGACCAAAATTTGACCGAAGTTTTCATTTCACACGAAATTCAAACTGCTCCTGTATCTTAAAAAACGGCTTCCCGCGGTTTGAGAGGTTATTGGGGCATATTTAAATAAAACTGTCTCACAGAGCTGTTGATATGCATTGAGTTTAAAAAGAATGTTATTCACTTTTGCCTGTACGTTTTCTACTATACTGCTAGAAACAGAACTCATGTAATCAAAACCTGTTATTGATGCATTTGAATGATTGCAACCTTCACTGGTGTGGTTGTTTTTGATAAATCATAAATTTAGATTCAACAACACATAATCAAAGATGAAATAGTAATATTCAATATTTAAATTGGAATTGTCCATTGGAACACTGCTGTATTGAAAGCTGTAGGTTATCCTAATTTTTTCTGCGTCAAAACGTTGGAAGGGAACGCAGAAAAGTAAACAAATAAACAAAATGAGTCAGATCTGTACGACAAATTCCTAGAAAAGCCAATCTCACGTGGGGATTTTTTTATATGAAAGAGCTTATGTTCTTTAATGTGTCGTTTAGAAGCTGTGCAGTATTTATGTGTACCAGTTCCAACGGTGTATTAGTTTATTTGTTGGTTTGTGTGTTACACGTTAGTCCTTCTTCCCTGCTACAATGCAGTTGTTCTGTGTTAAGGCAGAATGCATTTCAGAAGCTAACTGGCGATGTACCACATGCTGTGCGCAAGGAACCCATGGTTCCATCAAGATGGAGCCCCGCCACATTTCAGCATTGATGACTGCATATTAAATCGCAAAATTCGGAGATATTGAAGAGGAAGAGAAGGACCTGTTGTTATGATCAGAGTAATCGACCTACTTAACTCCCCTTGATTTCTTTTTCCTTTGAGAACATTATTAAGTGTATGCGTACGTCACCCCATTTGACAATAGAGTGGAAGTGCTTTAGAAAATAAAATTTAAATAGTAAATTTTCAATTTTCATAAACAAAAGCATCCTCCTGAGTGTAATCTTAATATTTGTGTTTGTTGATGAGGTCATGTTATATACACACACGAGAGCGATCGGAGAGAGAAAGGGTAAAATAAGGAAAAACTAAGGGGCCTGTGTTTATTTCAGCTTAAAGAAACAAATAATTCTATCACGAAGCATGTGATATTGCTTCATTTTTCTAAACCCTGAATACGAGGACATTAGACTGGTAACATGAAGTTAACAAAACCGTATGCAGCCTGTGTTCCCACCGCTATGTGCAACTCAATTCTACCACAGTACATGTATTGTAACACTAGCACAGCTATGTATTACGGAGTGCTATGGAGAGTTGCCAGCTAGCAGAAACATTTTTAATAGTGTTTAGCACCGTTTGAACTACTGAGGTATCACAGCCGGCAGAAACAGTGCAGCGCTTACGTATAACCCTAAGGTCAGTAATGTTATTTTTAAAATAGGTATACTTCTCAACTGATACTCATTTATTCCATTAATTAGTACTTTTCAATCAAACTAAATTGTCTTTTAAATACTTTGTGTGTTGATAACAAATTATGTGGAGCATATTATTCCAGTTTAACACTGGAAGAAGATAAACAAAAGTACACGTTGCTATGAAAGTATTGGTCCATTTTGTAAATAAATAAATAAAATAGCAAGTATTAGAAAAGTAAAAATAGATAAGTCTTAAATAGTCACACAATTTTTTTGCCTCGTTTCCGTTAGCTGTTGTTCTTCTTCAAAGGCAGAACACAAGTCTTAATTATAATAATAAACAGTATTAGAACACTCAGATAGTAAATAACAAAATTAACAAAAATCAGGAAAATGGTAAAAAAAAGTCACGTAAAAGCAAATTCAAATCATCAAATCAAGAGAAAAGCAAAACTAGAGGTGAATACAAAACAATTAAAAATAAAGGAACCTTTGGAACCTTGAGACTAAAATAACAAGAACTAGAGAAGCAGAACAGATAAACGTTCTTCTTCAAAGGAAGAAGACTTTGGGAAACGTTCATTGCATATAAAGGGTGTTACAACTTCGCTTGCACAGTATGATGCCAGCATATCTGTACTTGGCAATAACCCCACAATAGAACAGTTGCTTAAAACATTCGCTTTAACCTCTGGTTAAATAGGGTGGAAGTATTGTAACTGCCCTCAGTTCCTATGTTGATTGTTTTTGTGCTCGTTCTGTACCACGCAGTCCCCTTGTTATGCTACTCGCTTCATTGCTTGACGTAGCACCGAGCAAGTAGGTTCAGTTCTGTGTGTTTACGGACCTCGTTCCAAATACAGTAAAATGAAATATTCAAATGTGGAGTTGGCCGATGCTCGTAATGATCTATGGATTAACCAAAGGCGTACAGAGTCTTCGTGCTCGCATTCTGCAAGGCTGAAAGATAAAACGAGATACTCCAGGGATACATCAGGAAGTCGATGCGACGGCGGGTCGATGGACATTTTGAATATTTCATGTGCTTTTCCGTTTCCCACAGTTCTGTTTTTGACATTTCTGCTATGTGGTACACGTGTGGAAAAATGTTCTAACAAGGAGATAAAGCAATTCAGATCCATGTTCATGTTATTTTTTTTTTTCCTGTATATGTGAGGGATATTTCCTCAAAGTTATGACTTACATTTTGTTTGATCCTGTAAATATATTTATTAATAACACAAATGTGTATGAAACAAGAATATTTTCAGCCTTAAATGCTCATATTCTCATGCTCGCCAAAACTGTTCAAACTAAATCCTCCCGAAGGTGTTGCTTTTTCCTCGCAATTTCTGTGGCATCTTTGGCAGTGGAGGGATAGTGCAATTCGGTGAGTGGATGACAGTGTCTGGGTGGCTGAAGCTCGGTAACAACTTTCCTGTTATTCATTACGGCAAAAATAGTTAGCTATTCCTTCCATCTTTTGATTGTTTATACGGAATTCGATGTTGGACCTAGTATTAGAACCTACAAACCAATGCCTGGTCAGGAAGATAATTATCTCTGGACACATATAGAGTATACATTCACGTACAAAGTATTACACCAACGTCTTGGGCCACAGAAGTGGAAAGAGAACTTCTAGGAATCGGCCTGAATTCAATATGGTACGAGCTAATGATAATAATAATAAAAATGCATGGAAGAAGATTAGAAATGAAGGAGGATATTAGCGCGCAGGAAATCAGGGCACAAAAACTCCTTAAGCCTATCGAATGAAACTAAATTAATATGCAGTAAAAGGGTATGAGTGCTCATTCCAGGAGAAAGGCAAGATCAGGAATGGCCTGGTTTAGATTGAGAGATTGGAAGACTCAAAATATAACGAATAGTTTTGGTTGGAGAATCTTCTAACTTTGTGGAGAGGATGAAAAATGGGTACATATTCTGGCCAAATGTGCACACTGGGAACATCTGAGAAAAAACAATGTTTTCATAAAAAAAAATTAAGGCAATTAGAGGTCGCTTGGCGTGATTGTGGGTTTCCTTAATTGTTTGAATATGGGTACATTTCTAGCCAAAGTGCGCGAAACTAGAAGTAATTAATTTTTTATGTGCGAATCCAATAATTATATTCTAAAAATATGTAAATTGTTTTCACTTACATATCTGTTAATATAGTGTTTAATATTATTTATTTATTTACTATAATAGTTCATTATTTATCTGTTACTCCCAATTGTGTACCATACTGAACCCATATATGGTCAACGACCCACCAAAAATATATTTATAATATGTATATAGAGTTTTATAGCAATAAAATATACGTACTACATACATACACATTGAGGGACTCCCTGAATGAGTGGACAGTCCAAAAACAAAGTCGTCGAAGACATAAACACGTATATATGTTGATACAATAATGGAGATGAAATAAGATTCATGATTAATTGGAAAGCAAATCCGTGGAAGAGTACCCATTTTTTAAAATTGACTTGGAATGAATATATTCTATTTTACGCTGTTAATTTTTTAAGCGCTTTGATTTAAGATATATTAACTATAAATGTTGGATAATACCAACGGGAAAACCTCACTCAGATTATTAGAACAGAACTACTTAAAGTTTTTCATTTAAAATTCCTCTTAATCCAACACAACGAAGTATTTGAACCTAGCACCTAAGAATAGGATACCAGGCGATACGCCTGAGCTAATAAGCTAGGTAAAAAAAATTAATAAGAAACTTAAGTTTTGCTAACCGCCAGGACTCGTAAGCAAAAAATTGCTTTGGCATTTGATAGAGAAGACGATTTTTATTTTCATTTTATTCTCTGTATATTTCATCACAAATATTAAAATATTTATTCACATCGTATTACCCAAGGGCAGATCTTTCCCTGCACCCTAAGTATCACCATGACGTGTTTATAGTTTTTTCTTGGGAGAGATACCGAGTTCGCTTCCCGTTGTTCTCCAAAATGATAAAGATGATCCAGTAATGGCAGTATAAGTAAATGAGAGTACCCGGAGGAAATCTGCTCACCTACCGCTGAGGTCGAACCCTGGCCGACTCGGTTGGGGGCGAGCAGTCCAGCCACTGGGTCACGGCGCCCCCTAAAATCTTATTGCCACTTTTATTTATAGAAAAAGTAAGCAATTCAATTGAACAGCAACCACCAATTAAGAAATAGGGGGTAAGGACCATATCTCCTCTCGCTCATCGGAGCCAACTCGAATCTAGAATGTTGAATGCAGAATTCGCACATCAAGCATATCGTTATTGTATATTTTGAATTTTGGATAAATTGGAATGTCAGAATAAATCTTACAACATGGCTTATTGAATTACAGATGTATGATATAACAAAATTCCTCTCATGGCCCTGGCCATGTATTCAGGTGTATTTATTTAATTTTTGACAATAAACTAGACCAACTCTTCACAACACACTGTATATTAATTGGAAAGCAGATCTATGCATTTTCTCTTGATCTAAAAAAGAACTTGTTTTTAAATAAAGTATGCTATAGAGCCAATCATTCCTGAAATAATTACTGTTTGGCTTTATTCATTGTTACAAAATACGAATTCAACTGTTTGTTAGTCATTCCCAAACTTTCACACCGTCATATCAATGAACTTAAGTTTTTCTATGTATTTTGCAACATTAATAATAAAAATTAGACCTAACGTAATCTAAACCTAAGAACTTGAGATTAAATTATTTAACGGAACTATTCAAAATTAATTACATGGACAGTTGACAGAGGATAACAAGTGTCCTAAGATAAAGCCTCTCTTTTGTTAGTGAATCTTTCTCCATAGATTCGTGTCGCTGCATACCCGACATATTTGATTCTTGGATAAGTTATCATGTATGACGCTGTAATTTATGCAAAAATTAGAAACCAAGGTTATAATAAGAAGTTAGTAATACCTGTGATGGAAATAAGCGTTAAGGTGTACAGAAGGAATTTGCCTTGCCATTCTTCTTAAGAAACACCTTCTACTTTAAGGAATACTTGGTTTGTTTAAGGTATTTTGTAGTTACGGGCTTCAAAAAAAGAGTATCTCAGGGTTTACCATATTTTTATGAGCCTCGCTGATAAATGGGACTGAGGAAGGGTGTTTTTCTTAGAAAAGATCACGCGCCTTAACATTACTTATTAACTGTATTTACACACTACATCACAGGTGGATGTGGTGTAGTGGTTACCATACTTGCCTCCTAAATCCAAGATCGCGGGTTCGAACCCGGCCAGGACCGATGGATTTTTTCGAGCGTAAAAGTCCTAAGTATGGCTTCCTTCGGAAGGGAAGTGAGGCCATGGGTCCCGTGTCGTACATTTATTGCACAAAAAAGAACCTCAAGCCTGAAAGAGAGGCCTCCGAGTAAAATTAGTCGGCCGTTTCACGCCCTGAGTTGAATGGGACGCTGATGACCTGTGATGTTAAAGAGCGTTCATAAATAAATCAATCAAATAAAAGTCACAGGTGGTTCAGAAAAATTCAGAGTATGGCATGGCAATAAATTTCGATTTCTTTAAATTCCCTTACTGCGTACTAAGGTAGAATTAACATTTGAGTTTGTTCTTGAAAACTGTCTAAGCCTACCTTTACTTTCTTGGAATTTCCTTATCCTACGTCATGGGCACTAACATTTCCTACTCACTCAGCGCACGATGTAGTGAATTGCTTAAAAGAATGAACCACGCCGACATTTACTGTCTGTTAACATCTATTGCGCGATGAGTGCCCCCGAAGTCGAGAATGCCTGACTAGTAGCTTCAATCCAAAGAACACCGAAAAAGAGGCGAACTTTATACACCCTTACGAAAAATCCTCTCCAAGTAGTTTTCTGATACCAACGGGTTTTACAAATATACATGCAAACTACCCGTAACAATTTAAACGTATGAATATAAAGAAAAGATTGGCTCGTTCTAAACTGAATTGAGTCATAAAGTACGAAATACCAGCGTCCCTACCGATTAGAATTCAAGTTATAATTGCTCTCCTCTGGTAGATGGGTTATTAAAAAAAAGCATAAGGTCTTGTTTTTCGTGTTCACATTTCGCTAGTTTTTATCATTTCATCATCTGAACAAATTTTCTTGTTAGCATCGGGTTATACATTTGAATTATTATATGAACTATTAACACTATCAATTAAGCAATATAATGTAGTACAAAATATTTATAATTACAATAAATTCTATACAGAATACCATTGTTTTATTTACACTCGATTATATATTACGTCAATAACAACAATCTTTATGTTAATGTTATCACGTACGCTTCAGATAAATGTTGTTTCGTTGTTTAAAAAAATAATTACCATCATTTTAAGAAAATGACATGCTTTTTATAGAATAATATTAAGAAAAGAAGATTCAAGTACGATACTGAGCGATCCATTTAAGTGCAAACTAAAGCACGCTCCTGCTTGCGACTTGCATTGTTTTGGAAAGTCAGTAAATCAGTACTATAAATATTATATGTTTCACGACGATTCATTTGAGTTAAATTAGTGGACACTTCAAATTAAATTTGGATTTAAAAAAAGTCTTAGGTATTCAGGGTGAAAAGAAATCTAATATAGCTATAAATCACATTATTATGAGCAAAAAAAGTTAAATAATTTTCTTAACATGACTAATATTTGTTGAAAAAGTTCCACCTTTTTCAGAAAATGAAATGCAGCATGTAATTATAGGGATGTTTACTCTTAATTCTTTGATTTTGTTAGGTATAATTTGTCTAATTAATAGAATAATAGGGCGAACTAATAATGTTATTGTATTTTTAATATTAATTTCTTGATTTTAAGAGAATATTTAAGAATTTTATTTATAAGAGTGGTTTTTCAGTTCAATGACCTCTTCTTATTTTTTTTTCTGTCTTATAATACTTAAAACTATGTTAACAATTATTTTTATAGCTTGTTAACATTTTACGTGAAAAATTTTAATTCTTTACTCAAATTAATTTACAAACAACTAATTTAGGTAACGTACCTATTAAACAAATGCATATCCCTTGAGGAAAATATACAAGCAATAAACATTAGCACAATTATATTTTACTCTAGTATTAACTTTAAATTACACGAAAAGACAAATGATATTTACTTTACCTTAATTTGCGCAAAAAATGATAACATTCAACACAAAACTGTAAGCATCAAAGTAACTAAAAAAAGGAAAAAATTAAAATAATTTATTAATTTTTATTTTTAGAGTTTAGGTTGTTTTGACTATAATGTTGTAAGTTTTTAGTGACCTTTTGAGGCTGATGAGCAAATTTTACAAATTCTTTTTTAGTTTATAAATTGGGCTCTGTGCATTTTATGACTAATCTAAGACTAAACATGTGGCTATAATTAGCTTATTCTAAACTCAGTTCATTATATTATAGCGCTTTTTAAAATAAATTTTAAAAATTTAACACAGAATGGGTTTTTTTTTTTTTTTTTTTTTTTTTGCTAAAGCCGTTCATGAAGGACAATAAAATGTATTAGCCATAATCATAAACTGCAACAGGGTGATCAAATACATAAGTCAACATTATATATAATAGGAAAATTGACAGAAAGTTAATAATTCTCTTGGACAGGGCCTATTTCCACATCCATGGTTACATGACTTCCCAAAATAGCTATTGGAATGCTCAGAAATTTGATATTTTTCATGAAGTACCCTCTACGATTCGAAAATTGATCAAAAGTGTGTCATTAGCGATGAAAGAATCATAAGCTCAATATTTTATGAACCGACATTTGATGTTAACATATACGCCAATGCGATTATTGTCCCTCCATTTTTTATAGAATTAGTGGATAGAGAATGTAATTCTGAGTTTTTTCAACAGTTGACACATCTCATACTATATAACTATAGAAATTAAGAATGCACATATATGACAGAATTTTAGTAGGGATTAGGAACATTCTTGGTCTTTCGATTTGCGACTTTTTCTCTGGGATATTATTAAAATAAAATGCATACGTAGTAATCCCCATACACCTCTGAAAAACTGAAACTCATTAGCTTAACTCCATTTCTGAACATGAACTACATCAAATGAATGTGGTTTCTTAAAAAACAAACTATTGGCATATATTTTAATAAAATGTGTAGGTTTTCAAAGGCTTCATTTCTATGAACTATACAAAGGCTGTTCTAAAATATCCTAATTTTCAAAATTCGTTATCAGCGAAGTGTTGAATCTGGTACTGTTGGGAGCTGGAGAGATGGCTAGTCAGAGGAATGTGCTTATAACGTGATGTGTCAGAGGAAGGCATTTGTTCACAAGTAGGGCACGTAACGTAAACAGAGCCCGTGCTTGTGCTATGATGCGTTTAGAAAACATTGACAGGCTGAAGTTAATATGCTTAACATTTCCTAACCTAATAACGAATTAATAAAATATAATTGAACAAATTCATAGACTTCATTCCAGATCACTGCATATCATAAACTTATTTTACTTTATATTAATTTGTCTGCTTATTAATGCATACCATTAATAGAGATTTAACTTTTAATTACAGCGTTGTGTTTGTTGTGTTGTAGTTCATACCGCTGACGTGTATTTACAAATGTCACATAGGGAGTAGCCTCCTCGCGCCAACATATAACAGAAGTTGGCGTCTATGTCAAGAGTGAAGAAGAAGAAGCCATAAGTGTAAGTTTCAGTAATGCTTGCATATTAATTTATCCACTAATTTTTTTCTGTCTTAGCAAGATTTTTACTTTAAACCCCGCAAGCTCAACGAATTCGGTTCACATGGAACTGAGCAAACTTAATGCTTCATGGCCATGTAATTTTAATGTTTTGTCAACTTTTTCTTGCCATTTGTGGATATCTTATATGCATATGTAGAGTTTAGATTTTCTCATGTCTCCTGACGAACGAGGAATGCAAATTTGCACCCATAATTTCATCTCTTCTTTTGCGGCGTATTTCGAAAAGAGTTTCTTTATTTTCCTGAATATTACGGAGCACTATCCTTAATCACAATACTCTCTTCTGGAAGATTGGAAAGAATCTGATTGTAAATCCAAAGCTCAAAGTTTCTGAAATTCATTTGACCATGATAATCAACCGAACTTTTTCCTGCTTGAAAAATTGATAATGAATTTTTCACAAGCACCATTTCGGATTTTGCATGGAGGACAATGAGAGGTTAACGAAATTCGGCTTAGTCAATCCAATCGCTGTTTAATTTCATTTGGAGTAAGTTTTTCTTTTGTGAAGAACTTAATTACAGTTCGATAGTCCATTTTGAACATGTCCAAATCATTTGCACATAGCCTTCTTTACGTAACTATAGCTGAACAACTGAACACAGCGGAGCGGAAGTTAGAGCTGTAATTATTTACTTAACAGATAAGCAATGGCACCAGATATACACTATACACTAACACTGAGCTAAAACATGCAATTTAAAACATCCAACTGTTTTAATATTCTGCTTTTGTTAACGCAAAGAGAACGGACTGTTCTTAAGTATTTGAATAGATGATGATACACATGCAATGCGTAATGTTTTATTTGCAGATAAAGTCACTCCTCTCTCCGCATACGTCGTCCGCCTATTCTGCAGCTCCCAACAGTAGCTCTAGTTTGCAGAGATCATGACAGGGTGCCTCCAGTTTGTCTTGGACAGTTATCTTATTTCAGTCGAGATCCGTGTAACAGTGTTGAGTGTAATGCTATTATTAAGATGCATAGCTTTCAGGAGCAGGTTAAATTTTGCATGAAACTTTTCCGAGACTTGATGGAAAAAGTGTTACTCTGTGTTATTAGGGGCTTAAAAGAGATAAGAAGCCCATAATAGATGATCCACATGTAGACATTAGCAGATAATGTTCATGTGACCAGAATTGGCGCATGAAAATCCGCGCCTGTCTAATCGAAAAGCTGCCGATGAGTGTAAATTTTTATGACTATCTCTTGAAACTTTGGCAGAAAACTTGATATGCATGAATTAATCTCTCAGTTGCTGACGCAATAAAGAGACAACCGAAATTTCAAGTTTTCTGGATAAAAAAGGTTTTTAAACATAAAAATCACATGATGATGAGACATGCCTCTACGGCTACGAATTTGAGACTAACGTCCACAAGTGTCACAGTAAGTTGACAAACCTTCACTAAGATCAAAAAAGCTCGTCTGAATAGGTTAAACATCAAAGTTCTTTTGGGGGAGGGGGTTTCTTCGGGGCATTGTACATCATGAATTTCTAGTATTACCAACAAGTTCCCCGATCTCTCCAAGAAAAGTGAGAAAGAAGAGGCCTATCTATTGGAAAACAGCCCATGGATTTTCCAAATGACAATGCACCTGCACATTCATCGTTGCTTGTTCGCTTATGTACAAAAATAATATAACTGCTTCACCCTTCTTGATCTAGCCCTTGAGAACTTTGTAAAGCTTAAATCCACACTAAAATAACGAATATTACATTCAATTCAAGAGAAAAAAGAAAAATGGCAGACAGAGTTTCAAGCAATCCGAAAAATTAATTTCACGATTTCTTTAAGATGCTGAAACGCCATTAGGAGAATAAATACAAACCTCAGCATGCTCTAAAAACCATAATTAAAACAAAAATAAAAGTTAGGGTACAGATCTCATTTCTTTCTTGGAATCGCTGGCACTAACAGCACTGACTGACCTTTACGCTTATCAACATACAAATGCCTTAACCTAGGTTCATATTTCTCCCTGTACAAAAGAAAAATTTCCGCAAGTAATCCACACTGAAATATAATTAAAATGTATATTTATGTAAGTCAATCATATTTTGAGATTGTAAACAGTAATATAAATGTTATTGATATATGTACGTCATAAGATTTAACTTCAATTTAAGAATTGTACAAAAAAAAAAAAAGAATCTAATGTGTTTCGATTATGGCAGCTTGGAAAGCCAACCACAGGGTCATAAACTATATAATAGGAAGAAACTCGAGGGTCGCATGTGAAGCCCCCCTTTTAAAATACTTCCCTTGTAGGGTCAATAAACTGCAGGACTGTTAAATCCGTTTGGGGCTTTGACCCCGATAGGCTTATACTGTCAGCCTTTAAACTAATTAATGCCAACAAAAGTGCTAAACTTTCAAAAATAGCAAATGGCACATGGAGCAGGTGAACTTAAACCAGAAAATGTATATTTTAACTTTTAAAGATATGCGCGAAAATACACGTACCTTTGTGACCCCGTTGCAATGTAAAGTCAACGGTTATTTGATTTGATTTTAATATAAAAGGAAGCGATTGCTCTGCGGAGGCAAGCATTTGTAACTTAGACGTTGCTGAGGCACGCAATTGTAAGATCAATACGTGGTGAGACAAGCAGTTTTAGTTCTACACGCGGAAGACACACGCGTTTAAGTTTTACAGGCGGCGAGACGCAAGCAGGCTTAAATTCCAGAGACGAGGTGAGACGCAACTCAGTTCTCAGAAGCAAATTAAGTTTTATTTTTGATGCGGGCACGCAGTTCTGATACATCAGTTAAACCGTTTTTAAGTTGATGCTCAGCTAAGAAGCAGTTACCAGTTTGTAGTTCCGATACATCTATTAAGCAGCTTTCAGTTTCACGCACAGCGGCACTCTCTGTTTCATACGCGGCAATTAAGTTTGTATCGGAGTAGCTAAGTCTATCGTACACAAAACACCAGAGAACGCGAAATATTTTGTTTATAATAATTTATAATAAAGTACCAATATATACATTATGCGCATCGTGTGCTTATTTACACCAGTGAAAACCTTCACCCAATCCTGTTGAGTACGAGTCAACAAAATAGCAGAATTCATCTTTAGAAATTGTTGCCAAAACACAGAAACAATCAACAATCAATCTACCAAACCGCTTCAAAAGTGTCATCACAACGTGAGATCACTCTACGTCGACAACAAATCGCTTCAAAATTGCTGCCCAACTGGGGCATAAGTCGAAGCCTACTAACAGTCATAATTTGGCGCCCATCTTGGGGCCACAAAAAAACAGCATCATAATTTGGCGCCCATCTTGGGGCCACAAACAAACATTCTCATAACTAAGCTCTAATTGTTAGGACTAACTAAGCCGCTTCATTTTGAAACTGCTACACAAAATTAAGAAGGCAGCATATTGTTTATCACGCATGTGTAGAGCAAGGATTAGCTACGTAAAATTACATTTTTGAGTTTTTTGAATATTTAAATAGTTACCATCTTTGCAGGGTGGTTTTAGAAAAGTTAAAAATTTACTAAAGCACAAATATAATTTGTGGTGGAGAGATAAATGGCTGCTGTCAAACAAACACTACTGGTCTTTCTAGGAATTTTTGGAGAGGAATAATGTAATAGGGGAATGGACAGTTTGGCATAAGAAAAACTTTGTCATACAGATATAATTCTTCCGTAGGGTGACCATAAATAACAAAATATACTATTTCTTGATTATTTAAAGAGTAACCAAAAAATGCGTAAATGATTTAGCTATATGTTATATCGGAAAAATCCAAAAGTTTTAAGGACTGTAATAATTATTTTATAGAATTTTGGTTCTAGTAGAATTGTATAGTAACTATAATATACCATATAATACAAATGAAAGTTTCACATATTCAGTTTTCCTAGTATGAATGAATGATGTTTAACGCCTGTTTTTGCTACACAGGTATCGCAGGCTATGGACATTGATAATACATTAAATGAAATGATATATTGTGAAAGGATTTATTTTTAAGGAAGGAAACGTTCCAGGCCTAAGTTTAGGGTACCTCCCCGGAATTCGCCATTTATGCAGGCTGAGGAAAACCTGGGAAAAAGCCTCAGTCTGGAAGGACGGTCCTGGCGGGATTCGAGCCCCAGACCTTCCGCTCACGAGTCCGCGCCTTAACGACCTCGGTCACCTATGGCGGTGATTTTCCTAGCAGAATTGGTATAAGCAAAGGCAACTACTTTACCGGTACATTCAACCTGTTGCATACATTTCAAGCGATCCCAACTATTGATAACTTTGTGAACGTTTCAAATCGATCACATACTCAAAGTTTCTAAGAACTGGAAAAGAACGCTCTAGAAGCTAACTGCAAGTATATGCAGAACCTCTTAGCGTACAGAATATCAGTATTCAAGTCAAGTTCTTCAGCATGCGTCATCGATCGCGAGCGTGGGAACATGCAATACAAACAACATGCAAGTACTGCGAATATCTAATGTTACGACTACTCAAATTCATCTCCTAAAGTGCAAACCAGCCCACAATTTATGAAGTGCATACCTGCAGACCGTTGGAATGATAAGGAAAACTTCCCAAGATGACTTATGCATAACGTTTTCATGTTTCCACGAAAACTATCAATTTTATCATCGATTATATAGTTTACTACTCCATTTCTGTATTCCAAAAAAGTACCAAACTGGTAGAAATAAAGACTCCAACTATAATAACTGTTAGTTCTTTCAGCACTGATTTTTAACAAGCTTTTCAATTTTTTTTAAATTAAACCTGCTGTGAATTTTATTTCTCAAATTTATTTACAAATATAATTTTCAGCATCAGAAAAATGTTAACATATGACCAATTTTGAGTAGAGAAAATTATCCTTCTGTAACAGCTAAGTTTTGTTCATTGCTACGAGAGACTGTGAATAAATTAACAGCGAGCTTTAAGGACAAAATATTGCGCTTTTGATGATAGTTTCAATAGTTTTGTTTTACCTTATATCAATATCTTATTAATTTGTTTGTTGATTACCTGTTATCTTAAAAGAGTCTGGTATTTTTCATCACAAAACTAATATAGTTTAGGCTATAAAAATGACTCAAACGCAGTCAGCCAAGAATCTAAAGAATCCAGTATTCGATTCCTGGTAATGCTGTATCTTTTGTGCAAAAAGTTAGCAATATATGAACTAAAAGTGGCGTATTTACATAAGCAATAAAGCTTATCATTAGCAAAACATGTTAGCTTAACTGAATGAATACCTAATTTTAAACTAGGACAAGCTTTCAAGTTTAGAAGCGTTAGTCTGCTGACGAACGATTTATGCGCAATTTTATTGGATCGTGAAGGACTGACGTAAAACGAATTTATGACATCAATAAATCGGTTGCTGTGACGCCCCTTCAAGGCCATAAAATGTCAAACAGGCTCTAATCACACCATTATTACACTATTATGCGTCCTTTGCAGTTAGTACCAAAATTTCAGGTGATAAACCACCAGAGAGCACGAGGAATCTGCAGTTCACTTCTTATCCAGCCCAAGATCAAAGCTTTTCTGTAAAATAAAAATAAAAATTAACAAATAAACTGCTCCTGCTCTTATAAAACAGGCAATGAGTAGAAAATAGTTCATTAGTTCAATTTATATTAATGCACTTTTTTCCGCAAACTCTTGCCTTCAAATTATTTTTACTAGTTACTATGTTTATATCGTCTGTTTAATATTTTTAATAAGTCAAACCATCATTTATATGTTCCTCCCCTTCTGTACATGATGCCTTCAGAATTGTCACATATATCTAATGCAATTGATGATAAACAGTTAAATATTATGCTTGTAAGTCCATCAAATCTTAATATAGCTTCAAAACAAGTTATCTTACATAATAAAAGAAAATATATGATAGTTAATACATTGATATTTGCAATACTTCATGCAGACCCACTATCAACCGCTATGTGGGTTTCAAAAAGAATCTGTTAGCGATGTTCGTCATAATAAAGATCAATGGATGACTTTTTTGTGTAAAATGAAAGAATGACAAACTTCCAGAGGTGCTTCAAAATAACATGGAAAGTTGATAGTACATAGAAAGTGCGAAATGGCTGTTATCATTTGGAGAACGTTATCCGCGCTTGTGACGGCCACAAACTGCAGTGATATCTGCAAAGGTAAAACATGATGATCAACTCAACAACCAAATATTACTCATTACCAGATAGATATATTCCAAGATTTCCTTACTTGCTTTCCAACTCTCAAATCCTTTAAAGGAACAATCATTCCGTAGGAAGAGAAATGTTGAAGACGAGATCACAGCTGCAAGAATGTTCAGTATCTATGCCATTTAGGATTTACAAAGAGAATGTGTAGAAAAAAAAATATTGCATAAGTCAAAGACATGGGAAATGATTTAGTGCATTGCAAACTGAACAAAACAAACCCTGAACGAGGGGGAAAATATTGCATTATTTATTCAAATGATCTCGTAAATAATCTTTAATTTCCTATTTGGATAAAAGATTCTTTATCTTTCGGCGTCTGGATACCGTTTTTGGGTACTATGGCAAAATGCAAGGCGATTCTTAGAGAACCAAATCAAAAATTATCTTATAAAATATTAAGTATAACATTGATTCGTTTCAAATTACTTTTAAAACTAAGCACATTGTCATATTATATTTGGGAATAGCAATCTACCATTAAACAATAACAATGGAATATTGAAGAATGTGTGTTAATTGTATGAACTTATAGGACAACATAAAAATTTCTTGTAACGGAACATTAGGAATAATTTTGCAGGGAGACAATACTTATCGAAATTAATAATAATATCTGGTTTAAGAATTGTTTGGTAAAATAATTATGAAGCAACTAGGCGACATGGAATTAACTAAAGCATATTTCCAGCAAGATGGGGCCACTTGTCGTTTTTAAAATGAAACAATATTTAACATTATTTCGTTATTTTGACAACCCAGCCATTTCTATGGGTCTGTGTACCCCACGATCCCCCGATCTTATCAGCCCTAATTCTTTTCATGGGGTAATTTCAAAAAGAATACATTAACAGACACCAAAACAGTGAAAACGAGAGGATAATATCTCCAGAGAAATCAGAAGCATTCATTTCGGTTTAATAAACATCACCCTGTGTAACAATCAAGGTCGTTTTAGTGTTCATTTTTCCAAATAATGTTTACTAGAATATTTTTTTATGAAATGCCAGTAAAACATAATATGCATCTTAATTTCGTAAACGATATGAATTATTTAGTCATTTAAGACAGTTAATGACCAATTAGTCAATATAAAATAGTTAACCAAAAATTATACTTGAATTTTGTTATTTTTAAATGATGATGATTAGGTAAAATAATATTAATTAAAGTAAGATGTTGTTTTGTTTATTTGTAATCAATTGCGTCTACTGAGATTCTCTCAGTTGATTTCTGTGCTATACAGAAATGGCCAGCATGTTCCGGACCACTGCTGGGGAGGTAATAACACCAGATAGCTAGCCCAGGGCACATTCTTCGCCAAGAAATACGTGGGAAGCCGTGCGGACTTTAATTAGTGTCTAGCGTGAAGGAACCCTCTGTGCTGATGAAAGGAAAATACCCTAAAGGTCCTCGTGTCCAGCGTAATCCCCGTGGAAAGGTAATAACTCAAAACTATAAACAAGCGCGTCTTCTGCAAATACGATAAGACGGGGACAACGCTGCTAAATCCTATTTCAGAAGAGAAAGGATCATCTTGTATGCATGGGCCTAACATGGCGAGTATATGTGTTTTTGTTCGTATACGTGCACTTAGAGGGCTGGAAGATACCAACTTGTTCACGCTTTGTTACCGCTTGAATATAAACAAAGGATAACGCGGTTCAGCGAGAGAGGAGAGAGTGAATTGTCCTTAAACAAATGAAAGAGTCGATTTTAGCTTTGCCTGCCACTTTCTCTAAAGGACAATAGACCGAAATATTTTAAAGCGTAAATTCCCACTAACAGCATGAATGATATTTAGGTAGAGGTATTCAATTTTCTTAACAACATATTATCACAGCATCCTTACTCCGTTATCTAAGCCCTAAGGTCACTACAAGAATCACAAATTTTCTCAATAGTTTAAAAAGTATAAAGTAGATGTTTTTTTAAGAAATGCAATGGTTACAGACATTACATTTTTACGACATTGTTATGAATGAACATATGGATCCAGCCATTTGCACTGTGTTATTCTTGCTTTCCTTTTCTTAATTAATAATGCCTGTTAAACCTTAACTGATAAATAACCAATGGCCAATGGTTTTAATGGTTAAATTAGGGTTTATATATTTATCAATTAAATAAAAGTTACATTCTCTTTATACTAACACTATAAAGAAGAATTTTGTTATCTTTACCTTCTAATTCATGAATAGAAGCATTACCAATTTATAACATGTACATTAACATGTACATTAATTGCATTGTTTTTCAAATTTAAAAAAAAAAAGCATGAACCTTATGTTGCATAAATGAAAGTTGCACTTGTTTAACTATGGTCTTTTGTTTATAGTACCCCAAATTATATTTTATTTAATTGTGTTTGAATTCCAATATTATTTATTTTAGGATAATATATCTACAAGTAAACATTTCTAAATCTTTATTTCTATAGAAATTGCTAAAAATTGTATATTTTTTACATATACCGGGTGTAAAAACGGTCACACGTTTTTAAACTTGGTATTATTCATGAAAACATGATGAAAAAATAAAATCGACTATAAAATATATACACAACAAAAGAAAAGGCTCAATATGATTTCCATTTACTCTAATGAATTCTTTCTTTACTAAGTTAAACAATTCGCACACTTTGTAACTTTCCTCATTGAGCTCGAATGCATTGAAAGACATTAAGAAAATACTCCTGCAGTGTTTGCATATAACTGAATAAGTCAAAATATTTAAGTGCCTCCATTATTAAAAATCTAAAGTTACTAGTAGGGAAATATATGGATCGCCTCTATCAACTCATGGTTTCAATATATGTGTAAAGTGTTCTTAAGGTTGCATTGGTCCTATACTCCAACATCCTTGAGTCATATTTCATGGTATGGCACTCCTCGGGCGAAACGGATAATTCGTTTTCATATATCAGTAAAACGTGAGGTCTTTTTATTCTCCCACCAATCATTCCTGATCATAAATTAATTTAATCCACAATGAATTTTAATGTGGAAATTAAGATGTTCACCTCACATCCTCATCATTAAACAAAATATTTTTCAAGAAAAGTATAGCGTTTTCAATTGGACATTCATCCGTTAGAGTGCAGGCAGCGACAGTAGAGAAGCATGTACCGCTAGCCGGTTCTCTGGACTACAGTGTTCCCGCCTAAAGGAATGTGCCGTTTGGACCTTGTCAAGGTGATAAATCGTGAAACGAAGTGTGTGCGTGTGTGTGTTTATTTTATTTTATTTTATTTTTTTTTAGTTAGTTAAGGCTGTGTTAATACATTTTAAAACACAGAATGTTCATATATAATAATTCATATGTGAAAAAGGATGTTCGTAATCTCGGTAGCAGACTTAGGAAAACAAAACCTGTTCAATAATAACCGACAGTAAACTGTCATTGCTTACTGATATACAAAACTGAAGCAAAGTTAGAATGAATTCGAAAGAAATAAGGCTTGCACATGAGACAGAAAGTTTCTTTAAATTTGTTAGGTAAAATTGATCTAATTAATATAAAGATAGGGCAAACTTGTTGTGTTGTAATGTTTTTAATATTGATTTTTCTTTGGTATGAACCCATTAGCTTAATTAGCTTACGTTTCTTTACATTTTGGTGTAAGATGCACAAGAATTTTTGATATTTCAAAGGCACATACGTTGTGGAAACTGAAAGACAGAAAACAAAATTTGTAACAATTTACAAGAAGAACTAATGCGTATGAGTGTATTTTTTTAAAAAATGTGACAGATGCATTGTGGCCAAAGACCAACATTTTCCAAGACAAAGGTAGGAGCTTATTGTAACTTTAATTGGTATAAGAGAACTATGAGAAATAAAATCTAACCTTATCTTTAATTTTCAAAACTAATATTTTCTCTAAACTATCCTTAAAACTATTAAAATCATTATAATTCCTAATTCACTTCTATCACATATACACTCTAAATAGTATATATAATTCCAACCACCATAATTTAATATAGCTTTAATTGAGGGGCTATTTATGTTTATGACACTCATTCGGCAGACAGGACTTCAGCCGTCATGCTGGACGCTCTCTAACGGAGAAACGTTAATTTGAAAGCACTGTAAAACAACCTCAGCACAACAAAATAATTAATTTTAATGACTCATACCCTAGTTCCAGCATCTTCCTGCCATTAGTCGCAATGACTGTTCTTCCGTATCAGGCCTAAGAAATGGGAGATGTCTAGTGGGTCCAGTTCTACAAGTTGTGGGGAAAGTTTGCTGAATAATTTTGTACACTGTGCGTACTGGATATTTTAGAGCACAGGGAACGTGGGCTTTTCGGTTACTTGTAAATAAGTAAATAAATAAATACATAAATAAATATGTGTGTGTGTGTGTGTGTGTGTGTGTTGCACAAAGCATATGCATCGCCAGGTTTAAATCATGCGTATGTATAAATATACAATTTAAATAAATGATTAGTTTTTCGTCTGCTAATATATTACTGCTACTTTTTTGCTCCCCCGATCTCCCCCCCCCCTGCTTGTTTCGGCTGTTTTCACGCATTACGTTACCTTTGAGATTCATTTTTTACTTTTACCACATTTACTGCCTTTGAAGAGAAACACGAGCTGTTGAAATATTGCGATGTTTGTGCGACTGTTTCGTGATTTATTTATTCTCCTTCTCTAGTTCTTATTATTTATCCATGTATCCATAATTATATCTGGTATTTCCTTTGCAGGATTATAGGCTTCCGTTTCTAAATAATCAATATTTTCAGGGATAAATTTATAAATCTCTGTGTATACTATTTCTTTGTATAAATAGTACCTACAGAGAGAGAAAATCACTAAAATATTTTCAGTTACCCTTCTGTTTAAATCATTACAGATTTGATACACTTTATATATACCCGTATATAAGATATTAATTTTATAAACAACATTTCTTTCATTTTAACCACTTATTTTGAAGAATACCGTTTTCCCTTAGTACTGCAACAATGAATATTAATTCCGCTTGTTCAGAAGTGGCTAATAATTATTATTCACCAACTGAGACTTCTCATATGAGTAAAAACTCTGACTCCAAAAATGTTTCTTTTACTTCCCAACAGGTGTAAAAATATTGCGACAAATCTGTGTGGAGTTTTTCCTACTTAAATTTGAAAAAAATAATCCTTGACGATGGCCCCAGGCAATTTGGGCTTGGATCGACGCTCATAGATACGAGGCTGTTTAATTAATGATCACAGTTTGTTAAATTTTCAATATTTTTTACCTTAAAGCGAATGCACACGAGGTAATAATCTCATTGTTGTCATTTCCGGTTACCCCCTGTGAGAAGTGCGCATTTTTGAGACATATTCAGTTTTGTTTACAGCAAAATGTTGTGGACAAACGCTGCTCCAAAATTCTTATTTTGTTTTTCAACAAATCTTCTATGCAATGTTACAGGAGGCCTGTGGAGAGTTTGTCTTTTTCCCAAAGCATATCTCGAAGAAAGTTTAAAATGTTTAAAGAGGAGAAGCAATCAATTGCAACGGAAAGTGGACCCAAATGTTCCAAGAAGAAAATATTATTGCGGTCACTGTGAGAGAGGATTATCGAATAACAAACTTTCAGAAATTCTGAAAATTTTACTAAGTGTTACCCACACGTTAGTAACTGAAAACTTGCATATGAGACGTGTTTGTGCATGGTGGGTTCTAAGACTGAAAAAGGATATACACATAAGTTTGCATATATATGCGAAGTTTCTTTCAAAGGAAGTTAGTGCTGATTAAACTTGGCTACATTATTTCGATCCTGAGAACAAATAGCAAAGCCCTGTGAGGAAAACTTCACCATAACCAACACCAATGAAGGCAAAAGTGATTGTTTCTCCTGGGAAAGTTATTGTTATCTCATTTTTCGATATTCAAGAAATGGTCTACCTACACTTCGTACCTGCACACACAAACATAATTGGGAATACTGCAGAGATGTCCTGAAAACTCTACAAGGCCATATCACACGCAAAAGGTCACAAGCTGCATGCTGCACCTGCATTAGCAGGGCCACACATTTAAATTCCTTTATTAATACCATCATACAACATATTAATTTTTGCCGGTCTTCTAGGCCCCCCCCCCCCAAAGAACACAATATCTATTCACTGTGATCCAGTAACAACTATATTTCTCTTTATATTCTGCTGGTAGAAATAAATTAGTTGTTATATTGTTGTTTGTTTGAAAGTTTTTAATTAAGTTAATAATACACGCTGTAGGTTCTGTATGAGTTTTGAACTAACCAATAAATTAATAGTATACCTACGAACTACGGTTTAATTGAATTACTAAGAATCTACAAAAAGCAAATAGGAACGCGTTTCTTTATTTATGTAGATTCTTTACAATACAAAAATATTCTTGAATTCTGATATCCATGAGCAATGTGACCTCACCGCTACAATACATTCTCCCCTTCCATCCCCTACAGTCCTTATGGGTAGCACACTTCGCTTAGTCGCTCGAGTGCGCGAGTGTCTGCCACTGCCGGTCTAACTGATCGCACTGTTCTTATAATTCTATCAAAGGATGGCTCCAGCATTGTTCCACTACAATATGGCATTGTAAGAGCTATTTTTCAATTGCTGTCCCAGTATTTGGAGCATAAGAGAGGTTAATGTGTCTACGGAAAAAAAATGTATATTTTGATTTGATCTGGCTCTATCATTTTTATGTGTGCACTACCTACCTCTTCATCAATCATAAAATATATGCAAATTAAATATTTTAATAAAGTGATACCCGTTCTTTAATAATTATTACTGCATTCTACGAATCAAAATGAACGAAATAATACACAGGAGACTATCAATATTTATACTAAATATAAGAAAAGCTTTTGTGTTAATAGAAAAAGATTACTTAGTACCTAATATAAATGTAAAAAAATAATGTCGGTCCTAGTGGTGTAGTGGTAACCATACTTGGCTTCTAGACCCAAGATAGCGGGCTCAAACCGGACCAGAATCGATGGATTTTTTCGGGTGTAAAAATCCTAAGTATGGTTTACTTCGGAAGGGAAATAGAGCCGTGGGTCCCATGTCGTACATTTACGGCACGATAAAGAACCTCAAGTCTGAAAGAAGAGGCCTCTGAACAAAATTTGTCGGCCGTTTAACGTCCTGAATTGAATGGGACGCTGATGACCTGTGATGTTAAAGAGCGTCCTTAAATAAAACAAATATTTTTTTAAAAAAAATGTTAATTTGTCACCCTCTTCTTACTTAATTCGTTCAGAACTAGCCCCGAGTTGAAATAACCAACTATTACATAATTTTTGAATAAGAAAAGTATTTATGGCATTATAATATTAAACCTTAATCTTCCAAATTAGAAACTCGTTTGTTGCCTGAATGGATAGAAGCGTGTATAACATAAATAATAACAAGTAAAGATAGATATAAATACATTTAATTAAAAAAGGGAAAAGGATAACGAACCAGAGGCACAAGATACAAATAGGATGCGGAAAAAGTACAAAAATTTACGAGTACAAAAAGGATAAAAAAAGAATGAAAATTCGAGCTTTGTTGGGGTGCTGCAGGCGTTCACTTCAAAGCTACAAATGTGTATGGGTGGTCCAGAGGACTGAAACACAATAACTTGCCCTAAACAAATATTTTATTCTGTCAAAAACATTACGTAATATTATTAAATAAAGTAATTGTGCATAAAATATAATCTGCTGTACTTTCGTCTATATACTGAACAACAATGCGTGACTTATGGTTTAGATCTGCATATGTATCTGTACCTGACTGCACCTCCGCCAATGACAGTATGCTATAACGTTGATTCAATATCGAGGCCTGTATGTATATAACATTTGGTCCCATTCTCAAAATATTTAGTGTCAATACTTCTTCTGCTCGTAATTCTTATATATATTTTCCAAAATTTGAATACCGGTAAAGCAATGTAGGGATAAGAATAAGGAAGAGGAATCTCACGTTGAGAGAAAGATGAAATAATAGCGATAAACAGAAAGTGATAATGAATTTAAATATCTATTATTGGTTTCTCTTATATAACGTGTGTTAAGAATTTGTTCAGCTACTTCTTACGTTCCTTTACGGGCGTTCATATGTAACTTTCAACCTACGTCTAGCACTGGGAATTAATAACTGCTGTATTTATGAATACAAATATTAGTTATAACATATATTTCTGGCTAAGGGTTTCTCAAATGGAAACACTTAATGCATACATTGAAAACAAAAGTTCTCTTTTTCTCTTTAACTATCGTAAATTAAGCTGTTGTTGTAAGCCATTTGTTGTATCGATACATTCTAGGCAGTATATCTAATCAGCTCCTAAGTGCCTTGTGTATGTTACATTTACACGTTTCTGTACTTTGTTTCAATGAAGAATAGTTTTCATTACTAAAGTGCTGGATAAAACTTTATTAACCTCGCCCCATTCCAACGAGCCCTGAGTGTCTAGTCTAGTGTCAATAGTAACTACCGTGAGATATCTGAAAATTCTCTAGCTTTGTCACTTTTACACTCGTACATCAAAGATTAAATATTTCTTTTCGCATATTATAGAGAATATCTGAGGATACCTGAATTAATAAGTAATGAATAAATGTTTTACTCTTACTTCCCCAACCTGTTAGCACTAAACAGAACGGAACGAAATTGCAGAGAGGTGAAAACGTAGTTTTCCTGAGCGAACTCTGATGCACTTCATTCTTCGTGCGTACCATGTCAACTTAACGTAAATAAAAATTATTTGATTGTAATCTGACCTCCAGGGAAAAAAGGCATTAAGGCTTTTCCCATACTAATCAACAATGCTTAAAAGTTAGTCACAGATGCTAATCACATGCAATTAGGCTCTCGAATTAGGACAGGGGCCTTATTATTATTATTATTATTATTATTATTATTATTATTATTATTAAATCTGCCATAAACAGAAGCTACGAGGCTAGGTCCATAAGTTTCCAGCCTAACCATTTTCTAGGTATGATAAACACATAAACTACATTTCACTTTTCAATATAGTTACCCTTTATTGCATATATACTTCTCACATCTTTTAATTAATATTTAAATCCCTCCCCCAAAAAATGCCCTGTCTGCAAAATGGGCATAAACAGCATCAACCACTTCTTCGTCACACCTAAATTTCCTTGATCTTGAGTTTTGAGAAGAAGAAATAGTCACTGGGAGATAGATCTGGAATGGGTGGATGGTCATCTCCTTGAATCCACATTTCTTCACTTCCTTTGCAACAAGAGCTGTGTGCACAGGCGTGTTGTGAAGAAGGTGTACACTGCCACTTAGCATTCCTCGCCTTTCCTCTATGATGGAAGCATGTAGTCTTAGGCCAGCATAGTACTCCCCATTTACTGTGGTGTTCCTCTCCTTGAAGTCAATGAAGAGTATTCCTTCACAGTGCCGAAAGATTGTGGCCACGATCTTGTTGGTTAACTGAGTGACCTTGGCCTTTAGAGGCGATACTTCGTCAGGTTTACGCCACTCCATTGATTCGCTTTAGGACAAGAGATCACAGTGTAGGACCATAGTTTCACCTCCTGTAACAATGGTTCGCAGACCATCTCTCTCGTTGCCACGGCAGGGCTCCAAAAATGCCTGACAGATGACTCGTTGCTGCTTTTGGATTGAGCAAAGAAGTCTAGGCACCCATTTTGCACTAACCATATTCATGTTTAAATGTTCATGAATAATTCGAAGAACTGTTGTTTTAGAAAGGCCCAACCTTGCTGCTATTTCTGTGACTTTGAGCCGCTGATTTTCCATAATTTCTCCTTCCACAAGAGCGAGCGATGATTTCAGGAGTGAGCACCTACAAGGTCCGACCTGCAGGTTCACGCTCTTCATCCTCAATGCTTTCTCACCCATTCGAAAAATGTTGGCCCGTTGATTTCCAGTAGAATATGAGGAGGATGCTTCCCCATATACACCGTCCAATTGCTGTTTAATTTCATTCGGAGTAAGTACTTCTTTTGTGAAAAAATTAATAACAGCTCGAAACTCCATTTGGAATAAGTCACAATCTTCTCCACATATCCTTCTTTAAGCAACTAGATCTGAACAACTGAACACAGCGGAAGTTACAGCTGCAATTATTTACTTAACAGATAAGATATGGCACCAGATAAGATTTTTGTGAAGACGATAATCCTTGTCGGCGAGGCCGGAAACTTATGGACTTAACCTCGTAAGTCCTGCTGGTAAATGAGAGGAAGTGCTTAGTTATATCAGCAAAAACCATTCAAAAACGGTGGTAAAATACATGTCTGCACCCATTTTTCCTAGGCCACTGGAATAACGTTCATATTAACACTTGAAACACTTCATAATTCATAGTGCAGTTTTCAGAACTTCTAAGTCTATTACATTACCTAGGAATTTCCATACAGATAACAACAGGAAGAATTTTTACTGTTCTATTGTGCAGATCTGGATGTACACAAACCTGTTTCCCTTTTAAGAATAAATTCATAGCTCTTGTGTGAAGGTAATTTTTAGTTATTTTGAACTTTTATAACTTACTAGATGGTTATAGCGGCGTACCATTGCACCGAGTACTTTCTGACAAGTAGTGCTAAAATGATTTGACCACCTCCTTAATCTAGTGTTAGCGTTTTTGACTGTTGGCCGGGCTGCCGGAGTACGATTCCTGTTACCTGCTTAGGAATTTTTCTAAGTTAGGGAGGTCTGCAACGGGGTCCACCCAGCATCGAAAGCCGCGAGATTGGCGACCTGCGGGGTGCCGGCATGTAATCACATGCCCCCAAGCAATACTGCCCTTTATCAATGAAGTCGTAAGACGGAGATAGAGAAAGCAGAAGGTCACTGCGGCAGGCCAAGGCTCACCCCGGGCTGTAGTGCCAAATGAGAAGAAGTACTAGAACTACTGGATTGAGTAAACTCTCCCAGCATGAAATACGGAAAATAATTGTTACTTAATATCTATAGAATTCACAAAGTTTGGGTTCTGTGAATTATTTTTCCATATTTGATTTGCAGGAAAACTGAAATGTTAGAAACATGTGGAGAGATTTTACTTAGCCGGTACTCAAATATGTATACAACATATGAAACACACTATTCGCTGCTTAAGACTGAAATTTCGCTTGTATTCCCTAATCTAATATATCAAGAGTTACTTTTGGTCTTCGGCCGCAACATAGTCCAGAGCCACCTATCATAATAAGCTCAAGACCTTGTTATTACATGCTATTGTTGCCTCAGTATAATCAATTACAGTATCTCAATGAAGTAACTTTAGTGAAGTGCACTTTATTGTATTAAATTTACATACTATCACAAACTAGATTAATAATATCTACAGGAAAATAAGATACTTGAAAAATAATCATTGTAGGGGTTTGAAGCAGTAGATTTGTTTCGAGTGCAAATTTCATTGAAACATATTAGAAATGTATGACTGCAGATGCACATGGTGTACATGTAAAATTACATGGTAAAATTACTCAAGGTTGGTTGGTTTCTAAAGGCCTTATCAAATGCCTGTGATCTGTAAATCTTTTGTTGTAGTGCAGTGCAAATGAATTTCATTTCTCCATGGAAGTTTGTCTTGTTATCACCCACTGCAATAAAGTGATTAAATAGTGCTGAATATCTCCGGTGCCTGCTCTGTCCAAAGTTATGCTAGTAGAAATGGGAGGGGAACTTAACCAATTAAACAGTCGCAACTGGTCTGACATTGGTCCTGCGCGGTTGGCGCCAGTTGCAGACGCAGGCTGCCTCTGCCTCTTTAGCCTCTGCTAAAACATATCTCGTCCTGCACTTCAGAATATAGCTGAGGAATGAAAGACAGAACATCAACATAGAATGATATGTTACCTTTTTCAGTTAACTAACTATATTAATAGTGCAGAGACAAAGTATTCTTCGAACAATTCTTCACCCTGAAAAGCGTACCCAAAAATAATCACTGCGTTAAATTCTTATACATGCCCATCATAGTCGTACAAATTACACATTATTTGTAAGAGAGATAGAATGAAATGTAGCATCATTTTAAAGCTCAAAGTCAAGGTCACCCACTCTCATAAACCGTAGCCCTTGCTTTTGTGTACTTTTTTACTCTATAAGATCCTATTACCAAATATATTTATTAAAGTATATGCTGTAAACAGATTATTAAGTTCGATTTGGCTATATTTATAATGAGATCAAGCAACCAGAAAAAAGACAAGTCTTGTGTTTGTAATAGATCGTTTAAAACACTCCGGAAAGTCCACTAATGCAAGGAAAACCGGGTAAAAGAAAATAAATATAAGAAAGGTGATTGTTTTACCTCAGGATATACATAAACAATGACCTAGAAGCTTATAAGTTGTGGTAGTGTTGTTGAGTGCATAATAAAAGAGGAAAATCAAGGAAATGCTCTTCTTTTGGTTTACTTCAATGTTAATATGTGTCATTTTTGTTTTATTTGTGATCCTTTTATGTTTTAAAAAATAATTAGAAGTCAATTATGCAGAACTTGAGCAAAGGAGGAAGATAAATGAAGGGGGAGGGGAAATGAAAGAAGGCTGGCTAGTTTTTTTTTATTATTATTATTATTTCCTTTACACAAAATTCCTCACTGGTTCACATAGAGGTAGGTATTGGAAGAAATTTTGGAGATAAAAACACCTTAAGACACCAGATGGGACTCCCACTATCAGAAATGCCGAGGAAGAACTGGGCGCCCAAAGCCAGGGAACTGGGAACTGCGCAACAGCCACAAGACCGGTCTACTTTGTGTTTGATCAAGTTATTTATTCGCTCAAGTATTAACAGACTTGAATAGACAGTGAATGTTTGCAATGGTAGGCCGAAACCAGGTGACAGAGGAATACCCAAGGGGAGTTTGGTTGGGAAAATATGTCCTCATGAAACACAGTAACAGCTGGATCCAACAGACGGACTTACTAGCACAGTCCCGTAGTGCGTGTGTATCGTATTGCACATATGATGTTCCACATTTCCGACAGAGGATAAAATATCCTTCACTACAGCAGCAGCCTTGTAGCTCCCTCTTTTATGTAGTCTAATCCTTGCAGCTTCAACATTCAATACCGCTGTTTGTCCAGCGTTGTTTATAAACCGGATATGCTTGTACAAACTAGAAAGCATTATTTGCACAGCGCAGGATCTGATCGAAATGGGCCGGAAAACCGGAAATAAATCAGTATTTATTTTTAATTTTCCTCGCGGATATTACATGAATAAACTTATGTATGCAGAACTTATGTTTACAAACACAACAAGAAATTCATAGTTATATTCTTTCGCATCCTTTTCTGCTTACTGATTAGTGGTCGTAGAGAATATAGGAGACTCCAATGAAAATATTTATAAAACAGCACTGGGAAAATATAAGTAGGACTTGAGATATATCTTCAGTCAAAATTGAAATTAATATTTAACTGCATATTTCAAAACAAGCTTTTTTATACTTTTAAAATGTTAGATACCATGTAATCTATATTTTTAGTTCTTAAAACTTATTGTAATAAGTTTTAGAAAAGACATGCACTTGTATACGAAAGTTCAAAACAATTAATATAGAAAGAAAAATCCTATATATTACACAAACACACACATACCCAAAAGAATAAGCCTACCTCCTTCTTTAAAGGCAGCATACTATTGTTATAAACTCCCAGAAGGGTGTGGTAGAAAATATTTGACCATATAACACGGGATAAGCAAACACAATTTCTTAAACAATGTTATCCACTTTATTTAAACATGCATTAAGATATTTGTAATTTAAAAAGGCACTTTTCTTATAAATGAATTAATATTGAATATGAAAAGAATACATAGACAATGCATATTAACGTCATAATTCAAATAAGCAAAATGAAGCTATCAGATTTTCCATTAATAATTTTAAATTACACAATTTAAAGCTAAGACAGGATTCAACTGACTAACAAATTTACTCTTATACTTGTAGAGAATAATATCAAAAGCAGGCCTTAAAAATGTACGAAATAAATCCACGTTTTAACCGTAATACGAAAGATTTCGATATTTACTTTCATAAGAAATAATACCTGGATTTAAGAACGTTTCAACAATTCCATGGTTTTATCCATTAACCAAAGAAGTCCTTAATAAAAAAGTCTACATTATTGGAACAATAAGGAAATTGACCGTATCAAACAAAGAAAATGTTAGGTAAAGACTCCGGGGATGCCAGGAACAGAAAGAAATATTACAGTGGCTCGCTCGGTCCCCAAGCCCAAAAGCGAAAACATATTTACAGAAGGAAAGCTAACGATCAAATTTACGTCAGCAGAGACAAGCAGACAATGCAGTCAGGTCAAAGATATGACCCCGCATGTTGTAATAAATACCACTATATGTTTTAAGCAGTTAATACTTTATGTTTTGTTTTCAGAAGAACAGTTTAAAGTTTCAATATGGTATAATAATTACAAACATTAACAAACTTGTCTACGCTTATAAAGGAACATGACATATTTTTTCTGCATGTAACAAAATTGTGTTGTTTAAATTGTCTCTTATTGCAATAATGTTTCTACTGACTTTAATTACAATGCATGGAATATCTACCAAAGTCTTACAATTTGCATGTAGTGCAATATTTATCACATTCCTCCTGTGCAAGTTCCCTCTCATAAATTTCATTTTATTTTTACTTCAGTTTTTACTTTTAATTACAGATCTTAATAGAAATACCAGTGGGCTTTTAGAAACACCTTCATCATGCATAACTCCATTAAGTCGTTTTCCTGGCCACTGGAATTACATTGCATCAACGAATAATCACGCAGCAATTACATGCAGAAAGTATATGTCATGTACCTTTATAATACAGACAAATTTGTAATTATTACATATTCAAGCTTTAAAGTCATTCTCCTGAAAGCATTACGTTGTCGAGTTGAAGCAATATTGAACTCAGCCGTCGACATCTACTTGATCTTATAAACATAAAACACGTAGCAGTATTTATTACTGGTTGGTTACAACAAGTACATATTAATTTATTTTCATGCACAATACGGAACAAGCGTTGATGGCTTATTTCCTGGAACTGAGATTACAGTCATCCAGCTATTTATTTATGTTACGTTGACACATAAGCATGAGGAATGTGGTTTAACGAAGCTCGCTCAGGAAAACAACGTTGTCACGTCTCCGGAATCTTTTTCAGTACATGTTTAGTGCTAATAGAGATCGGGTGCGAAAGTGAGAGTAAATAGTTCATTATTTATACATGATTTATTTGTTGACAAAACCTCAGATATTCTTAACAATACAAGAAATAGAAAGTATTCATATTTTCTGTTCAATCTTTACTATATAAAAATAATTACTAGGTGTAATTGGGCTATCTTTAGACTAAAGTGATAACACTACACTCTCGGAAATCAGTGGGTTGGGACAAGGTTGTTAAGCAAATTGTTTTATATATATATCAAAACACAATTCTGTAACAAGGTAATGTTTTATAACACAAAACAAACCATGTTTCGTTAAATTGAGTAAAGTAATAACTAAGCACCTATTTTTTGTAGTTTATCATTAAGATGAACTCCCAAACAATGTGTCTTTTAATTGCTGGTTGCATAGATTTGAAACTTATTTTGTAATTGTCTATTTAACATTAAAATATGACTACTGCTTTTTTGTGTTTACTTCCGATCTGGCGGAATCGTTGCAGAAAGAGAAAATCAAAGGGGAAAGAAAAGAGAAATATAATTCTATATAGTAATAATAATTGAATACTTATACAATACTACTGCAAGTTAACACAGTACTGTACTAAATTATTTCTGCTTTCATTATTACTGTTATGCGATAGCTCAAGATTATCCATTATTTTTCTCAGTTCACATAGGTTATTTACTCTCAGATCACTCGTTCAGTACTTAAATTACAAGTACACAGAATAAGAATTCTAATGATATAAATGCTTTATTTTCTGAATCACACAATAAATTAAAGTGACGAGGTGCGTGAATGGAATATTCTAAATTGCAAGTTTACAATACTTGCTCGGCATACAGATGTTATGCAGTTTTTACTCGAGTATTATGGAGAAAATAAATTTGTAACAAATATACTCCATACCTTGCAGGAAGATTCTAACATATCTTTGTGAAAATAGCATAAGAGCATTGCTTTCCGTAACACAAAAACAAAGTGAGAAGTAGAATGTCAAAAGTGATGTCTTTGAATCGTTCCTGTTACAAGAACAGCAACACCGGCTTTCAATAGGCTCTTCGTTGACAGGAAACGCGCATGTAAAGTTTCAAGTTTTGACGGATACAAAAAATCCTGCATCATCCCCATGTTTCGTGTTTCTTTTTATTCTCTTTTCGAGAAACAAATCCAGGAACGACAGTTATATTCGGCTCGATCCATTCGGCTTCAGTGATTTGTTTTACGTGCCTGCAATGGAACAGTGACGCAAAAAGACCAAGTGTGTACAAGAGCTGTGGAATGAACCATTCTAGCCTACTTCCTTTACAGTAAAACATTGTAATATCGAATATTTTCATTAGACGAAACTGCATTTTTACATCACATTTAAGAATGGAGATAAACCTGTTCCTGGAAATATATCGGAATATGCAGTATTGCAAACTTTATTGCATCAAGCTCAATATTGGGGCATCTAACTCTCTATTATCTAGTACTTTTTAATACCATTAAATTAAAATTGATTACTTGGAGGTATATAACTAGAATGCTAAAATTCGAATCTTTATAACAAAGCGGAGCAAATGGCACCCAATACAAATTAAATACCCATGAAAGAAATTTGTCACAGGTTTTTTTTTTAAATAATAAAAAGTCAAACAATATTTTTTTCGTTACTTTACTGACGCTCGTTAAACATTCCAGGATCAGCACCCCACTCAATTCAGGGCGTGAAGCGGCCAATAAATTTTAATTAGAAGTATTTTGTTTCAGGCTTGAGACTCTTTTAAGTGGCGTAAATCGACCCATGGCTTTACTTCCCTTCCGAAGGAAGCCATATTTAGGCTTTTTACGCCAGAAAAAAAAAAGCATGAACTCTGGCGGAATCGAACCCGCGATCTTGGGTCTACAAGGAAAGTATGGGTCCACTAGATTGGTCCTTCCTGGTGGTGTAGTGGTAACCATACTTGCCTTCTAAACCCAAGATCGCGGGTTCAAACCCGGCCAGGATCGATGGATTTTTAAGGAGTAAAAACTCTAAGTATGGCTTCCTTCTGAAGGGAAGTAAAGTCGTACTGCACGAAAAAAACCTCAAGCATCAAAGAAGAGGCCTCGGCCGTTTCAGGCCCTGAATTGATGATCTGAGATGTTAAAGAGCGTCCGTAAATAAACCAAACAAACAAACAAACAAAAATAGACCACCAGGTCGACTGTTTGGCCTTCTCAACATAGGACAGTATATCGCCTTGGTATTGAAAGTATCTCATTTCAAACGTCTTCTGGTGTTATATTATAAAACCACACAATGTTCTTCCTGATCAGCAAAGAGGAAACTTACTGGTTATAATTTGCCAGAATTTCGCAACTAAATGTTCTTTAACCTTAGGAAGTACTTTTATGCTCCTTTGGCTCTCTCAATGATTTCATTAACTACCGGAAAACAAATAAGCATCCATGAGCATGGTTTATTTATAAATATTGTTTTCGCTGGTGACACGTTGAAGAGAAACATCATCACTCTGTATTTGAGCAGAAAACGAAGTTAATTACGATGTGCCGCCCAGTAACATGAAGTGACTTTAATAAGCGTCCCCTTTCATTGATAATGAAGATGCGTGCGTGAGATTTCCGTCACCGAGACCGCTGTAATCAACGAATAATCACGCGGTAATTATCTAAAATTAAGGACAGAGAGAATTCCTTCCACAGGGGAAAGGATAATAAAGTTGCAAGCTCTGTTTTCGATGGACACAGTGCGTGTAAGCTCTAAAATTGAATCCGTACGCGCTCTGAATTGGTGAATTTGTTTGTTAGAGAAACTACATGCTGAATGCTTTTTACTTGCTACAACAGCATTATTTGCCACGTTTAGATATTTGAGCAAACACACTAACATCTGTTCAAATTGTTGTTTCTGCTTCCATTTAACCAGACTTTATTATCAATTTGATTGTTTCTTTCAAACCTGGATTCGTGTTACTTCGTTCTTGGTGAGCATTTTTCTTTTATTCTTGACTTTAAGCGACGAAGGCCGAATATAAACAGAATACGAGAAAAAGCGAAATTTCCCTACTTGTTAGGAGGCCTTTGTTCTTAAGGGACATAATAGGCTATTTTTATTTCTACTTTATCTTATACATTAATTCCATCACCTGCCCAAAGTTCGATCGATAGAAAGTCTTTGAAAAAATATTTAAAATTACATGGTGCATGACTAAATATTCAATAAAGGTTCGGTGATTATAAATATTTAAATTTTTTTGGTTTGAGCAAACAGTTTACTAAAGGAATTCGCCTGGACAACCACTAAATAAAAAGTGAGCATTATTATAGAAATAAATTATCATTTAACATCCCTAATGCCTTAAAAATTAAGTGCCAATTCTACTAAAAAGTAATTACATTCGACAATAAAATGGTGCACAAAACTTACCAGGGTCATAGATAGGGTAGGAAGTGACCCTTGGGGTTTCGGTCCTCCACTGTTACAAGGGGAATGCTTCTTTCTTTATAAATTGTGATAAATTACATTTTGCATAACGCACTTGGCTTGAGAAACACCGATAAATAAGTTAATAATGCAAATTTGTTTATTATGTGTAACAATTATATACATTTGTAATATTGGTGTATCATCCTTGGTGTATCATCCCTTCTCTTTTAGCATCGTATCTACACCTTTTACTAAGGATATTTTTAAGGACTCAAATTTCTTGTCGTCTGCTATTTTTTTTTCTTTAATTATAATATTAACAGTTTCAGCTAACACAAAATATACCTCCATGAAACTTTGATAAAGTTCAATCTTGGGGAAATATGCAGGATATAATGTAGTTGGTAAACGCTTAGAGCTTGAACAGAGGAGTTAAAAACAAGAAAAAATTAATTTAATTTCGGCCAGATAGAAATGCTAACATCAACAATAGTCTTGGGTGATAACGATTAACATTAATAAGTAAACGGAAGAAATTGACTTACCACATTTGACAACGACTAACACTTTGTCAGTTAAAGATGCCTGGCGGGCAGTAAGTACTCTCAAAAGAATGGAACCTGTTCATTTTATAAAGCCAAGATAGTTGAACTATACATTGATACATGCGTTTTAAGTATTCATTTGAAATGTGAAGTCATTGCTTCAAACAGCTTACTTAATACCACTTTATAAGGTAGATGTGTTGTGGGTAGTCCATAGATTGGATAAAACGAAGTTCCCATGCAGTGATTTAAGTATTTTTAAAAATGGTTTAATCCCAAAGAAAATTGATATCAAGATTATATAAGTTTATAGGGACTTTTTCCCTTCGTTTTCAACGATTAAACATTGGGTTGCTAACTTAAACATGGGCGCACTAGCCTTGGAGATTACTCATCTAAAGACGTACAAATACATGATGTGTTATTAGATGACGAGTGAGAAAAAGCACGTGAAATTGCGAATAATATAGAAAATTTAATGAAACGTGTAGGTTATATTTTACACGAAACATTTCATATGAAAAAGAATTGCAAAGTGAGTGCTGCGTTTGCATTCAAACAATGTTTGAATGATGTTGACTGCAATAGAACTTTTTTTGTGTATCGACTTTTAACTGTAAATGAGATTTGCATCTATTACACATACCAGGATCGAAACAGCAGTGAAAATAGTGAATAAAAGATGGTTGTTCAGTGTCAACCACTCTCCCTCTATAGAAAAGGAATTTTACTACCAGATTATTATCAGAGGGGCGAAACTATAAGCGGAAAGTACTGTTCCAACCTATTCAATGTTTATATGAAATAATCCGGGAGAAAAAAGCCTGGTTTACAGAGAGGAAAACTGCCATCAAGCCAATGTATATACTAAAAGTGTTTTAGCGATGGGAAAATTGAGAGATCTGAGATATTACTTGTTGGACATTTTTTATTACTCCCCAGATTTGCTTTTCTTTAAGTTTCCAAAACCCAAACTCTTCCTTTATAGTTAGACCTTCCGAAAAGTCTTTTCAGGGACGGAATGATGGCATTGGACCTTAGAGCATATTTTGTTGTAAAATAAAATAGTGTTTATGGGTTAAAAACTCATTTCTTCATTGTTAGGCCGCGAAGTTTTCTGGTTGCTTTCGTAAATGTTTGGATTTTACTAAGCTTTCAATTCAATTTTTCTCCTCTCTTTCTTATCTATTTTTTTCTGGTGGTAAGCAATAAAAGGACATCCTAAGTTAAGTAAGAAAATGTGTATAAAATTACATAAGATTATAAAGATAACACATCTTTTTTATTTAGATCGAAATGTTTTACTGAATAGCTTTTCACGTCAGTTCACATGACCTCACGTGCAATTTAAATTCATATACCATTCACTCACCAGATCTACAAGCGCAATAGACACACATTACCATATGCTGCAACACAGCAGGCATTGCAGTGTCTGCGCTCAATGTGACGCCAGTACAGCATGATAACTCAAAAACATGTGGAAACTTGTCGAGGATGGGACAAGAGTGGGTGAATGTTTCCCGCGCAATTAGTCACTACATCCCCCATAGAACACGCGTTGCTTTCCAATCACAACAAGCCATGCATTTGGTTCAACAGTGGACCGAATCCCCGACTAGGCATGTTGAAAATGTATGGGTTGCACACCACATCATTGTAATGGGCTCCGGACATCTGCGGACTTCCCTGCTTGAAAATGCGAGTATTCGAAATTGTGACATTTTAAGCAAAGCTACAAAGATAGTTTTGCACATTCAAGTGGAACACTGCAGTTTAAAAAATAATAATAAATGAAGAGCCAGCAGGTTTAGTTGAACAGGTTTCGCTTGTTTTTACTGACACGTATTTCAACGAGGAGTTCAGTAAGTTAATTATTTGGTTAGTTTTTCTTGAAATTTTTCTTAAAATCTTAGAGCCTTCAAACATCATCTCATGTGGTTTCATCTTCTTCCTTTAGATGAAAATGGTGAAATTAACTTTCAAAATGGAGTCTATAAGTAATAAACGTTACAAACAGATCAGTAATTAAATTTCTTTCCGGAGAATATCAGACCACCATCAGAGGTATTTATGAAACGTGGAAATATTAGTGGTTAAAAGCACTATCTGTCTTTGGGTGAAAATGTATCTTCATTTGTAGATAATACATGGTCCGGGCAGCCACATAATGCAGTAAACGAACATGCCAACATCGGCAAAAAGCAATCAAATAAATCGATGTTCAACTTCATATTTCAGCTCTATGGCAGCGCCGATGCCAGCTAGAATATAAAAAATTGGGTTCCTGGAAGCTGGTTGTCTATTCATAAGGAACAGAGAATCATCATCTATTCATAGTTGTTGGTTCGTTATAGGGCCTAAAGTGAATATGTTTTGTCATCATTATAAGGGGGTGAAGCATGGATTCATTACACCAAAATATCCATGAAATGGTATCACAAAACTTCTAGTAGTAAATGTTTCAAGTCTCTCAGCTGGTAGCCGCATTCCTCTGGACCTCTGAGGAAATTATTTTGATCGAGTATTGCCTCGTGATTAAATACCTAACCCCGAAGTATATGTAAAAACTCTTACACCTACTCTTTCAAAGGTGTGAGTGTAGTCTTTTTATTCTTCAAACTCACAAGTCTACCCACCCTAATTTTGGCGAATTTCCTTCCTCATCTACCCTGGAAGAAGATTTGAAGATTGTTGAAAGGCCTACAGAGTCACGAAGGCACATTGGTAGTGCAAAGTCATACAATTGTCAGAAATTATATTGAAAAATAGCAATGTATAGCTAAACATTGAGAAGCATCCATTGTACTTATAATGGAATAAAAATGCTAAAAGAAAGAAGAATATTACATTAGCTATTGAAAATCAAGAGCTCTAGTAACATGGCTCTTAAAAAGCACGATATTTGACGCGTTTTGCTCCTGGAAGTGGGGACTTTATCATGACAGCAACAGAGCATCATAAGCCAGCATTTGCATTTATGTGGGATAACACCTATTGATATTCATGGAGGGGTGAATAAAAGAGGTTGTTAAGAACTTATGTTCCTGGATGAATGCCGAACTGCCTGCCAAAATGTGCCAGAATATCCCAGACTCTCCAGCCGGACTTAAAGAAATGCTACCCAAGTGGAAAGGGTCGTTATGTACCATCGCTGAATGATGGTAGTCACAAAAGATGCATTTTTGCTGAAAATACTTCTCTGGTTCGGAGAGTTTTATATTTGCAGCGAGTGATTTCGATAAAAATGTTCTTCTCTATACTGAAGGATGGTACATATGTCAGAGATAATATACCTATAATTTTATAAAACATTTAACCATCTTCAAATTAAATTCTGTGTGCCATTTTTCAAGCTATACGTAATAATCCTACTCCTGTATGTATAAAAACTGGACCCATGAGTTGAAAAAATAATTAATTAATTAAAATAAAAAATATGAATAAAATAACATATCGCCAAATAAAATAAACATCAATACAGTCAATGCAATAAAATTACATGCTAAAATTTCATATAAATCAAAATGAGCATAAACATATATTATGGTCTACCAACTGTGTAATATTCATTACTAAATTATTTGCCTGCAATGCAAGTTAAGGAGATTCTAGAAAATAGAAAATTAAACTTAATCTATGACATGGAATAGTGATAGAAAAGATACAGTTTGTTTCTTATAACATGCTGATCAATTATTGATGTTAGAAAATTATAATGATTTAGACAAGAAAATTAAGGGAAGAAAGATTGAAAACATGAATAAAAATACATATTAGCACATAAATCAAAGAATTTTTTTTTTTGGAAGAGGTTAAAGAAAATAGCAAAACTATTTAGCAGCAAATATAACAAAAATGTAAAGTCGTTGCTTTAAAATTGGTAGCATAAATAGAGAAGGAACAAAATATAAAAATTAAATGCTATTTTAGTCGGATCGAAATATAAAGTCTAAAGGCAAAAACAAATCTTTTACTGCAATCATCAGAACAAATTTCTGAACAGAATTTTGGGAATTACAATTAATGATAAAAAGTTAATTACTTTGGACAAAAATGGATTTTTAGCTGTGCTTGCAAGATAAAGTGAATAATTAGCACATGAAAAACAAAAATCAATATTAACAGTTATAAAAGTATGTTCAATGGAACAGGGATGGCAGAAGATTTCCAGAGAAAGTTGCAATTACTTCCACCACAGAAGAAAAAAAAAGGAGAGGAAGCACATTAACAACAACAATTTTTTTTGAATGATTTATTTACGGACGCTCTTTAACATCTCAGGTCATCAGCGTCCCATTCAACTCAGGGCGTGAAACGGCCGACAAATTTTGCTCAGAGGCCTCTCGTTTTTAACAAGAACAGAAGACATGTAAAAATGCAGGGAAATGGAATTGAAAGATTTAGTTTGAAATGAGAGAAAAGGCTGAAGAAAAACTACAGGAAATTAAATAAATGCAAGACCATGTTTATAACATAGCACAACTTTCAAATTTGAATATCCTGTCTTATGCGTTCTGTGAATTAATACAGCCCTTCAAAATTGATATAAACATAATAAGGAATGAATATAAATGCCAAAAATGAACACACAATTTTTGAAAATTATTAGGGAAAAATTAAGCCCTTCTGCAACACTTAATATAGTTACCCAAATGAAGTAATGTAAACGTAGAGGTTATTAAGTTATACAACAGCGTTAATGATAAGTTAAGCATAGCCCTTAAGGGCAAAGAGAAGGCAACTATTGGATTGGATTTGATTAAAGCTAAGACCAACTAGTTAGGGTTGACTATTTTGGTTGGGAATTTTTTTTTTTTTTTTTTGAATGATTTATTTATGGACGCTCTTTAACAGCTCAGGTCATCAGCGTCCCATTCAACTCAGGGCGTGAAACGGCCGACAAATTTTGCTCAGAGGCCTCTCTTTCAGGCTTGAGGTTCTTTTTCGTGCCGTAAATGTTCAACACGGGACTCACGCCTTTACTTCCCTTCCGAAGGAAGCCATACTTAGGATTTTTACGCCCCGAAAAAATCCATCGGTCCTGGCCGGGTTCGAACCCGAAACGTCTTGGGTTTAGGAGGCAAGTATGGTAACGACTACACCACCAGGACCGACATTTTGGTTGGGGAGACTGATAACTATAGTTTTGTCACATTTTTAGTTATACTGTTTTCATGAAGTATACTTTCCTTAAGTTCGTCATATCAAAGCTCGAAACAATGCAGTGCGATAGCTAAAGAATTTACATGTTTCTGAGGATCGGATCGATATATCAACAAAACGATTATATAGCTAAAAAGAACATGAAAAGTTTTGCAACAAGTGCACGCTCCGAAACCTCCAGTTGCAGTGCACTCAACAAGTGGTTGAAAAATGTTTTCCTCAGTTATTCAGGCATACCTGGCACTCTAAAGCTTAAGAGACAAAAACTACTAGAATTAAATTTTCGTAAAGCCATTATCGTGTATTCTATGAGTTGGCACCAGAACTAGAGACAATTAGGAGCACCTACCTGTTTGAATCCACATGAAAAACGTTAATGGGACAAAATTGGCTGATATGATAGCAAGATGATACTGACGGCAATTGTTGAAGAGAGAAGAGGCAAGTGTTATAACGTATTAAGCACACAGACTATTCAAATAACTTCCAACAGATCAATGATTCAGCCCATAAAAGTTTACTACCAAATGAATGAACGTTTTTCCTCATAAATGATAATTATTGTAGTTTGGTTGATAATTTTAGGACGTAAAAATTACGATTAATTGCATTCTTCTAAAAGAAAGTAAAACCATTGCTGCAATGTCGTAGATTTACGGCACGTAAAAGAACCTCAAGACTGAAAGAAGCATTTGAACAAAATTCATCGGCTGTTTCATAGCACATTTAAAAGGGACGTCAATGACCAATGATAAATAAACTTAATAATAATAATAATAATAATAATAATAAGAAGAAGAAGAAGAAGAAGAAGAAGAAGAGGAGGAGGAGGAGGAGGAATTATCGGCCGATACTCAGGAAACATCGATGATTTAGCAGCAAAATTTACAACACCACTGTCATAATGCAGAAAATTTTGAAATTAACCTATCGAAGGAATTATTCTTGCGGAATTATTTGAAAGCTCACAACACCCATTAACATCTCTGTCCATACTCAAGCTTACTATTTTATCGACTTTCTTATAATGCAATAAATTAAAATAAAGATTTTAGTATTATATAGAAATTGTTAAAATATAACATCTTTGCATCTGCAAAGGGTGTACAATTATTTAGAAAGGTTATTTATATTCCTCAAAGCAAATAACATTAAGATTATTATAAAACCCACAGTGGTGTAAGAAAAATCAGCTCTGCATGGGTTTGACACGCTTAAGGATAGCCCACTGTGACTGGACCGGCATTTGATGGGCCTCCCAGGACCATTTTTCCTAGAATATCACTATGAAATCTGGCACTTGCTGAGTTTTAAAGATATAAGCATTTATACCAATGAAAGTGACTTACTGCTTTACGAAAGACACCACAGATAAACACATTGTTTAAAGCAGTATAACCTGCTGGATGTGAAAAGCTAAATAAGGAGGCGAAAGACTCATTAGCAATAACTGAATGAAACATTGTTGGTAACATTTACAATTTCAAACTGTTATTTTAATTCCAGTGAATCCCCTGAGAGTCAAATGTATAAATGGAATAATCATCACAAGGTTGGAAAACATAATTCCTAATAGAGATAAAACGATAAAACTATCGCTCAGGTTTATTACCGTGCCTTAACTTTCCTGAGAGGAACGTGGCCGTTAAGTTACAAGTCGAAATTATCAATGCTCTAGATAATAGAGAGTGTCACGCTTTATCAGAACTCAATTCACTTTTGCTGCAATACTCCCATAACTTTGAGCTATATTAAGAGAATAGAAAGAGAATAATCCACAACATTACAAGATGAATATAACCAAAATCAGCAAATTTGGTCGGTACTAGTTGTATAGTGGTAATCATACTTGCCTCCTAAACCAAAGATCGCGGGTTCGATCCCGACAAGGACCGATGGATTTTTTCGGGCGTAAAAATCCTAAATATGGCTTCCTTCGGAAGGGAAGCAAAGCCGTGAGTCCCATATCGTACATTTACGGCACGATAAAGAACTTCAAGCATGAAAAGAGTGGCCTCTGAGCAAAATTTGTCGTCCGTTTCGCGCTGAATTGAATGGGACGTGATGATCTGAGATGTTAAAGAGCGTCCATAAATAAACTAAGGAGAAAAAAAATTATGCGGAAACAATACGCTGTTTCTAAACAAATCCAGCTTATATTTAACATCATATTAGGAATATTTTTTTAATTAGTTGGAATTTTCTATTAAAAAGACAGGTCACAGCATGAAATTCGATTTGTCTTTTGTTATGACGTCCGTCTTTCTGGTTCTTTCTCAAAAACAGCGTCTATTGCTAATTGGGTACAGTATGTAGCGATATTAATGGTCCATTCTATACGTGGTATCATCTTTCTGCCCTGAGCGCTTTCTGGATTTCGTTTCTTTATATCGGAGAGTAGTTCGTGAGCTGTCTTGGGGTGAACATTTCAGCTTCTGACTAGGGAACCGGGTAAGCCACGGTCTGTATTTGTATTGGGGTTAATAAGCATGAGGATGACCCTTCCGTGGTATCTTTATCTTTTTTTTTTAGCAGTGAACTTCTTCGTTAACTGAGCCAGTGACCCAAGTATTTTTTCTATATAATTAGTGAAACAAGTATTTAACTTGCTTTAATTACTTTCAGGATTTAATGTTGAATATATGGGATGTGGATTTGCTTTATATTTAAACATTTTTGGACTATAAATTGGGTTGTAAATTATAAGTTTGTCCTATTATCTTTAGCGTCTTATTTAATGTCAAACTTGTTTATAAAATTTCAATCATTTCTATGTTATGAAAAAGTTCTTAATATGTGAACTTCAGTAGCTTTAATGTTATGTCTAGAAGTAACACTGGAACCGACAGGGCAATTAATGCGATAGTTCTTTCTCTCTAGGAGGTGCAGGAATATGTAGCTTTAAGAAATTTGCGATCCAATAAAAACTCACTCTTAGCTCCAACCCAGAAAATAATGCATGCCTACGCAATGGTTACGATCTCTTCAGACTATATGTGTCAGAATAGCCAACAGTAAAAGCAAAATGCCATCTAGCGAATAGTGAAAACCAGAACATCCCATCTGAATTTTTTCGAAAGCTATATACTTTTTAAATGGATAAAGTCAAAATCAGAAGTTTTTTTAATCTATGTAAATGTATTTTACAATATTTTAAAAAGTGTTTGTCAGATATAAAATAATGTATTAATTCCAAAGTGTATTGTAATTCATTTTTTTTAAATGCGTAAACAAGTTCAACTTTTGCCTTCCAACTCCTCTTAAATAAAAAGTATTAGAACTGCGTGAAACTAACGGGAAAATGTCGATTAATTTTCTATTTACTCATGGAAAATTTAAAGGAAACATATGACAATTTAACTTCATTTCCGTTCTTCATTGAAAGTGCCCGCATTTTACAAAACTACAATAAGCAGATAATTCGTAGATTTGGCACTTTTTCTTAGTTATATTCTAGACTTTAATACGTATTTTAGTCTTTAATAATACAAGTTTTCAATTATAAATAACCATTATTTTATGCAGTAGAAATATGTTTTATGTACCCAAAATTGAGTTCCGTAGTAATATATAACAAATAGCAAAATGTGAATGTGTACATTGCAAAGAACATATTTACTAGAACTGTCCATTGTACACAGTTAAAGCAAATGTATTTTAAACAAGTTTAACGAATGTTTTAAGATAATGCATTAGCTGTGTTGAACATTGGACTGAAGTTATAAAGAAATAACATAAATGTAATGTTATCTTTATCATAATATTCCCAAAACTGAGGTTTCAGCATATCCTGAACAGAACAAGCTGTTTTTGCATTCATAGCTATTTCCGAACACCTATCAGCTTCGTTGTGTTTTTGAAAATTGGTATAGTCTATGAAACTTGCTCAAAGCATTATTCCATGATTGAATATTGCACACCAAAATAAAAGAGACAGCTAATTAATTTAATTAGCTATCGTAATTAAATTTGTAAAAATGAGGGGAAAAATCGTGCCTGAGATAAAAAGAACACTCCGTCCTCAAAACTAAGGGAAGGAAGAGAACCAATAATGAAAGAGGTAAGCTTTTGAGTGCGACATCGATGCTCTCAAACGGCTGGAAAACACGTTTCAATTTTCCATTACTTGCCTTTGATCCTCTCCAACAAGATGAACCGGATGCAATCGTGGGACCCTCACAATATGCACCACTGAACTGAACACAACGGTGAAATGCACATTGCACTTTTCTGTTTTGTTTGGCAGTAAACATGCATCACATATGAGCTATAATCCTTCCGACATAAACAATTACATATTTACCATCACATTCGGGCTGAACCCCAGCGTGTTTCTTGATTAATTCTTGCAAGCTTAAAAACTGCTAGCTCTATTTCAATTTAAAAAAAAAAAAACAAGTAGTTTAAAACACCTTCACTAGTATATACCCAATGTATAATCCAACTTTTGCAAAAATGTAGGGCTTCTTAATTAAATACCACACAAATAGGATTTATTATAAATAGTGAACACCGGAGAAAAGTGTTCTTGAAGAAATAGATAGAAGACAAGAAATCAATAGAGCGAATCTCAGTATGTGAAGAAAAAAATACTATAGAATGTGTTTGCCCCAGGATAGTCATTATACAACATTTGGATTGCTTGTAATGTCTCAATTTGGATGTTAGGGTCTTTGACTCTTTGACTCAATTTCAGAATTGCCAATTGTTTGGGTTTCCATTAGGGAAAACACCTTGCTTCCGGTAGGGGAAAATAAATCTCTTTCAGCGTAGTTTTTGGCAGTTGTTCAGCTATAATTTGGAATCATTGGGTGAAACATCTGATCCAGTAAATTGTTTCATTTTCTCCATGTAAGTTCAAATATTTAACATTTATTTGTATACAGCATACCATATAGCAATAATGCTGTAAATTAATTAACAAAAGACTAACCAAATTACCAATTCCTTGTAGAAATACAGAGGGTGCCAAAAAATGTACATACACTTCAAGCAAATAAAAAAAAATGTGTTAACATAACCAGATTGAATTCACATAAACAGAAAATGATGAGCACTAATCATCTTAGACTTTTACAGTTACAACATTTGCTCAAAATGCCAACCATTGGCGTCGATACACTTCTGAGTACGTTGAACTACTGATTGAGCAACGTTTGCGAAAGTGTCCTCAGCGATTGCAGCACATGCCGTTTCAATTTCTTCCCGAAGCGCTGCCCGTTTAGCTGGTTTTCTACGGTATACATCCTTACGAGTTCTCCTACGGCGGTTCTGTTCTGTTCACACTTCTCCATTGCCTTTGAACTTCAACAACATTCTCAGTTTTCCAATACCACTTCAAAATTGTTTTCCGCTGTTCAACGATAATCTTGGCTTCATTTTGTTGTAGCAATGCTAGCATAACGTAATGTAAGTCATATTTATTTACAGAACATCATACTACACATTACTGTTGTTTTCCGGTCCAACTTTGAAATATGTTACATAGATAGTTGCTGTGAAAGTGTGTATACATTTTTGGCATCCTCTGTATATAACAATTTGTAACAATAAACAGTATGTAAAAAAGTAGGAAAAAGTATGTCCCTCAATATTTGCCATGGAATAAATTGCACTGTAGCAGTATGGACAAAATTTAGAAGTTAAAATCCAACATTTTGAATAGATCACACAATATGAAAATTATAAAAGAAATAATGATCCTCCTCCCGTATCTTTAATACGGATCTAAACATATGGAGCCAGAAAATAGAGATAAACTACAGAAATATGCCAAAGAAAAACAGAAACAACATTCTAGAAATTACTTTAAAGAACAAATGCTTGAAATGGAAATGATCTAGACATGTGATGCGGCAAGAACCCAACAGATGAACTTGGAACTCTTAGAATTTGCAATAGAAATCCAGGACGCCAGATGACTAGCTTGTTGGACCAATTGAGGAGGATCTTTCGTCAAGAGATGGTCAATGTCAACCTAGGGAAAGAAAGGCCAATAAACATGGAATGATCTGTACCAAAGAAGTTAACCGGGACAGCCTAAAATCAGCTTCCTTTCATTCGAAAGAGTGCCTTGCCCTCAGGAATTCTTATAGTTATATCGAATTCTATTTGCTGCAGAAAAAACAACTTGAAACCACATGTCTGATAGAATGTTTTCCCCTATAATATTCTTTAATGTCAACATATACGACAACAATTATTTCCATTATTTTAGAGTAATTACCATCAGCTCAACATGCATTAAATTAAAAGTATAGATTTAAGTACTTCAGCACTTTGTTTAATTTCACTATTTCGGCATTTAATTTGTTGACCAAGAAAGTTTATTTGGTTCTTTTGCAATACTTTTCAAAACCTTAGGAATAATAAAAGTAAAAACAAATCCTAAACAATTTCCATTACACTCAATATATTTCTTCAGACATGCATCCAACTCCCTATGCCAATCCTGCAAAATGATCAGCTTTTAATCACGAGGTATATCGTTACTGACATATTTTCCAGTGGGGGAAACAATTGGGGATTGATACAGGTTTCTTCTAAAAGAGATCTTCGTTGGCTACGTTTAGATGGTATAAATATTTTCAGTAGTAGATGATTCCTACTGAGGTCTAACAGGTTTTTACATGTTTCTCGTAGCGGTCGGTGTACCACTATCTGTGCATTCCCAAGGAACAGTTAAGTACATGACTACTTTCAATTGTAAACAATCCATTTCCAAATTTCTTATCGTAAGAAACAAAGGCGATCGAGAAAAGTAATCGGCTTTAACGACAAACGGAAAGAGATCTGCAAGTCGCTACTTTTCATAGATATTAGCCAGCTCAATTTTAATTGTATGCAACTTTCCCTATCTGCATGCTACTGGTATGAAACACATCCAAGTTCATCATATGTCCAGATTGAACTCCTTATTCCAAAAGTTTAAAAAGCCGGAGGAACTTTCTTGCTGTTCTGTTCGAGTTTACATGGCTCAATATAAATACAGATTTTTAATCCCCTTTTAAATATAGCAAGTTATAAATGCAGTTACAACGGTTCTGTCTGCAAAGCATTTTTAAAAAGTTTATAATTATTGACACAGTATTGTCTCAATTTTCACACATTCAGCTTAACACAAAGCTTTTATTTTTTGCATATATATGATAATAGTATTTATATGTAATGTCTTTTACTTTTGTATTTTATGGAAATGTGTGTTTATATTGTAATATCCTGATCATATCAACCAATCAATTTTTTTCAGTTCTATCAGCTGCACATTGTTCCAATAACTTGACTGTTCATTTAATTATTTTTCAGTATGCTTTTTGCATGCTTTGTTTCCATTGTAAATATCGAATTCGAAAATACTGATAGTTGCTAAGTATTTCCTAATCAATTAAAAATTTAGGTATTCAATATTTAGCTTGAATAATTTTACTGTTTAATATGATCCTGAATGCACAAAAATGTGTGACTTACGCCAAATATATAAAATAGAAAGTGTTCTTAGGGAATCATATATTATTTGTCATTATAAATGAGAAAATTAATAACAATGATGTTGATAAACGTACGTTGAGGCAGGTTAATTTATGGGATCACTTGAGAAAATAAGCGAAAAAGTAATTTTAAAATGTTATTTTCTGTTTTTAAATATTTAAAGTTAAATTCATGTACACTATTTATTTTTACGTTTATGCTTCACAGATTTTATTTGTTTTATTGGCTAGAACTAAATCCAAACCTAAAATTTTGTTATTTTTATTTGAAATCAAAATGACCTGGTGATACATCCATGGACATGAAAAGGGTTTTTTTTTTTTTTTTTTTTTTTTCAAAGAAAAGTTAAAGATGTGCCTTAGTGCCTAGTGACAGAATGTTAGTAGAACACTACAAATATAATTTTGTGGAAAAAATGAAATAAGTTTGCGTCTGATTAGTTGAGTTTGTAGTCGGTATTAAAATACCTGTTAAATATTAAGTTATTATCTGTCTAATGATGATATAAACCTTTCTAGAGATTATTTTTTTTTTCAAATGTATTAAAATTGTCTCTTAAAAGTGCTAGTTTGTTTAATTATTCATTCTTTTTCATTTCTAAGCGATATAAAAACATATTTGTTTGCAATTAGCAATATCAACTTCTCGCATATTATACAATAACTACTATTTCTTGCAACAATTAATCCTGTTTGAAATACGAAGAAGATTAAAATGATCTTTTGAGTTTATTTTATACTTGAAATAGGATAAAAATTGTATTTAAATATATGCAATAGGAACTAAGTGTAGCTCGTTTTCTACCTATCACAGTATTGACCCCTTGACATACCTAAACATATCTAGGTGTTACAGAACTGTCTCCATGGGAGTGTAACATACTACGGTCTAGAGGTATTGTGTACATAATGAAATTGTTGATATAGTTGAAGACCAGCGGGTAACCACAAGCGGCTCATGCTTTGCCTTACAAAGCCTCACCTCTCACCGCCGAGGCATCTTCACCTGCTGCTAGGATTTTGTTTCTCAAAGACAAGCAAACCTTTACAGCACAGGAAAGCCACTGCTTCTCAGTGTGCACAGCATGTAAGCTATGACACTTATCTAAATATTAAAAATACTATGCTTAAAGTACATGACTACGTTCTGAGCACATCTTTCACTGTTGAAAGACCTGAAAGATGATACTTAAAAAAATTTTAGGAAAATATATCAATGTCAGCATAATTTTTACCTCTTGAAAGCAAAAATGCATGAAAAGCGGTGGTTATAATAAAAATGTTGGTTGAAATTGAATGGATGCTCATCGTGGAATGCGGAATTTTTATTCTGGCCCTCAGGAACAAATTGCTTATGCATGAGACATCAAATTGGCAGGAAAAAAAGGAGAGAAACTGTTTGCCCTACTGAATATTTCTGAAAGGGCCATTATCATCTCGTAAAATATTAAATATCGATAAATCATTTATATTGTAACGCAGTCTTCAAGGATTTTGCTCTCATTGTGATGTTTTTCGTAAGCCCTGAATCCTTAAATCCTCAAAATATAATATTGCAAATATTTTTATGAGGATGAACAATAGAAATTGCTAAAGGCGTGATCCAACACACAAGAACATGAAATCGCTACCATTTCATTGCATTCTATACCGCCACGGGTGGCCGAGGTCGTTAAGGCGCGGACTTGTGAGCTTCCCGCTGGGGTTCGAATCTCACCAGGACCGTCCTCTCTAACTGAAGTTTTTATTCAGGTTTTCCTCAGTCCTCATAAATGGAAATGCCGGGGAGATACCCTAAACCTACACCTGGAACGGTTCCTTGCTTAAAAATAAATCCTTTCCCAATTTATCATTTCATCTCATATATCATTAGTGTTTGCCGCCTGTGGTGCCTTTGTAGCAAAAACGGGCGTTCTTCATTTGCGTGAAGAAATATTAGCTATTTTATAACGATATTTTATCCTGAATTGTTTATACTAGTGTAAATTTATCATCCGTAATAGAATTATTATATTCTATTTATAAGAAAAAGCAATTCTCGTGTAACAATTTAGAAGTAATGCAAAATAAACCTAAAGCCAACATCCATTTCCAAGATATGGGAATTCGCTCTAAACACTTCATATTGATAAACTATGAACGTAATTAAAACAAAAGAAAAGAAACCGCCTCCATGGTCTAGTGGTAGCGTTAGTGACTTCTAATCTAGATGTCCTGGTTTGGAATACAGGTCAGGTCAAGCTGTATGGGTACTTTCTTTTTTTTTTTCCGCAGTTTTCCCTTACCCTGCTTTAGCGCACCAAGGACTCCTAGCTCATTAATTCATTTCATTTCAATCTATTCACGAGTACAAACTTACACCTACAGTATTCCGTCCAATATACAGACGTCGCCAGAAAACCAGTGCAATCAAAGCGACAATAAATAAAAACATTAAAATAAATCAAATATTAATCATGTTTTAGGTGTTAGCACAAAATGATTGAATTATATTGTATTAAAAAGATAATCCAAATGCAGAAGTGTTCCATGCAGCAATAGAAATAAACGATAAATTTTTCTGACAACACTAGAAGACCTAAGAAAGCAGAATTAAAAATCTCCAGGACCACAGGGAATTAATATAGAAGTAATAAAGAAGAATGAATTGTTACTTATACGGCAGATAAATTAATTTTGGACAAGGTCTCAATTCCAGATATTTGGCTAATACCAAGTATAGCGTGAATATTTAAAAAGAAAAACGGAATAAACCATCAAACCACCGAGGAATTGTTCCATTAAGTTCTACATATAAACTTTACGCAGGAATCTTAAGTAATACACAAAATCAACAACAGGAACATTACTAATGGAAGAACAGAATGGATTTCGAACTGCTAAATCATGCATAGATAGTATTTTTATTATTAGACGAATCATTGAGAAAAGGAGAGAGTTAAATTTACCCCCTGGAAAAGGTCTTTAATAAGGTAGATAGAAATAGATTATGGCAAATAATGGAAAAACATTTTTGCCCTGTTCATCTAATAAAATGGATAAGTAGTCTCTATAACGATTCATGCTTTAGGCTCATCTCATATAATTATCCGATAGGAATATAATAATCAAAGTAAAATACAATGGTGTGTATTATTATCCATTTTTAATACAAGACTTCTAAAAATGGAAGGAAGAAGCACCAGCTAGGATTGGAAGGTGAGGGACAGATTTTAATATTTTAGGTTATGTAGATAACACTGCAAAGGTACAAAATAGACTTCAAAAAGTAATTTATGTTCTACACAAAATAGCAATTAAATATAATCTTAAATTCTCAACTTGAAAAACAATGATCATGAAAACAGTAATAGCCAATATAACTTTAAAAAGTAATGTTTTGATCTAGAATAAAATATAAATAATTTTGTTTGTAACATCTTTTTAACCTAGACATAAATAGAGAAAATAAAATTTAAAAATACCAGGTAATGTGCGAAACTAATTGAAAAAAAATTAAAAACAATACCATCAGATACAGAAAATAATTCTATAAAGTGGTTCCGGTACTGTTGTATTCCAGTTATGTCTTGGACTGTAAAAAAGAAAACAAAGAGAGAGACGGTATCACGGATGTATTCTAACGAATTAAGAAATGAATTAAACATATTTGGAATTAATAATAAAAAAGAACACTACTGGAACAACTGCACAAAATATGGATCGAATCAAAATTCCAGAAGTAGCTATGCTCTACCGGGTGTTTCTTGATGATGATGATGAGGATGAAGATGATGATGATGATGATGAGGAGGAGGAGAAGGATGGGGATGGTGATGGTGATGATGATGATGAGGAGGAGGATGAGGATGGTGATGGTGATGTTGATGGTGATGATGATGATGATGATGGTGATGATGAAGATGAGGAGGATGATGATGGTGATGGTGATGATGATAATGATGATGGTGATGGTGATGATGAAGATGATGATGATGGTGATGATGATGATGAAGATGAGGAGGATGAGGATGGTGGTGGTGATGGTGATGATGATGATGAGGAGGATGAGGATGGTGATGGTGATGATGATGATGATGATGGTGATGATGAAGATGAGGAGGAGGAGGATGATGATGGTGATGGTGATGATGATGGTGATGGTGATGATGATGAAGATGATGATGATGGTGATAATGATGAAGATGAGGAGGAGGATGATGGTGATGATGATGGTGATGGTGATGATGATGAAGATGGTGATGGTGATGGTTATGATGATGATGAAGATGAGGAGGATGATGCCAGCTTTCAGGGATGCTACAAAAGGGCAAACATATTAATTTCAGATAGAGAAGCCTGATCCGGAAACGCTTGAGTTGCAAGTTATAGCACAAAGTTGTTTTGGTTTAATTGGCTCAAGTCAACTTTCTTGAATATTCTCTCAAAAAATCAAAGCAAGCCTACCATCCTTATATTCTACATTAAATCCTCTGCTTAACTTCACAAGTGTACACCTGTTTATAGGAGACTTGCTTCCCGGGTTATTGAAGTAAATCTCACTTTTATTTGTCAATGCATGTGAATTCAACATGATGGAGCCGCAGCTCACTTATCACATGGTGCTAGTGAACTTATTAATCAGATGTTCCCTTAAAAGAGTATGGAAAGAAGATGTTCTAGTTTTATGACCAGCTCGTTAGCCTGATCTGATCCTACTTGATTTTTTCGTTATGGGGGTCTAGCTTACGGGACCTTCAGCGACTGGAGAGAATTTCTTGGCAAGAATCTTATCTGCCTATGATACCGGTAGACTAACTTATTCCACTGGATATGGCACATTGTTATGAACCATAAATTGAAGCTGGGAGACACCATTTTGAAAAACTGTTAATATTTTCGCAGCTTGTGAAAGTAGTGCAGATATAAAAAGTATTACACTTACTTACAAATTTCGTCAGTTGTTTTACTCAACTTTTATAGGTATCCCTAACATTTTTATGTATAACCTGTGACTGAGCGTTTCCGGGCCGGAGTTCCCTATTTCAAATTGATACATTTGCCAGAGCATTGCTGAAACTTTGTACCATCACATGAATACATCAGATATAAGCCCAGAGACCATGGAGATGCGGGACGTCCGAGATAGATCTGGAATGAAAGGCCTTATCCATGCGAGAGAGAAGTTAAGACATTTTATATACTTTCAGCACAATCCTTCTTTAGCTTATAATCGACTGATTTTATAAACATTGGTTATAAATTTGACAAAATCCACATAAGAGTTTAGTCTTAGTATAACTTAAACTAACGGGTATTTAAAAATATATGTAAAATAAGAGAAATTATTGCTTAAAAGATGTTGCAAAGTTCGATAAGAATAACAGTATTTCAGAAGTATTTTTTAATTTGTTGAATTTATAATGTTATAATTCTCATTATATATGAAGATAAAAAATAATAAACGAGGAAAAGGAAAATAATCTTAATCAAACAATGGTATTATAGCATTGTGAGTAAGAATTAATATACATTCAACCTTAGACTCGACAATAAATAACTTGTACCTATAAATAAAAGGAAATGGTAAACATTAATGATATGACCTGTATTCTGTGTTATAGTAAGGTATACATGCTTAGATAAACTGCGAACTTAACAGTAACAAAAGAAGGCAAGATCAGCCAAGAAAAACAAGAAAATTACACATTGTATTTTATAAGAATTGAAGATCTACAGTCTTTATGATCTTTAGGCTTAATATTCGCATTGAACGTCTATATTTCTCCAGCAGGAGGTTACAACTGTTTACTGTACTTAATGGGGCGGGTAACCGTCACTCCAACGCTCTTGTTGATGACCGTTTAATTAGCTCAGCTGAGTAGGTACATTAATACAAGCACAATGCGTGTTTATCACCTTCTGCGTACCATCAAGACATGAACCCCATCATCGCCTAACAAGGATTACCAAGTAACCAAACGACTCGGATATTCTATTTATAGATACAATAATTCATTAGAGCATTCTTGAGGCATCTGTAAGTATGTATGTATGTATGTATGTATGTATGTATGTATGTATGTATGTATGTATGTATGTATGTATGTATTAAACTGCGTTTGGGCTTTCGTCAGGGGGCAGAGAAGAAAAACGCATATATAATGATTATTTACAGCAAAATATACTTCCAGTTATATTAATTACACACATGAATTAAATATGTAAATTTAATTTAAATACATATTTAATTCAGTTTACGGTCATTTGTATGCCAGTTAACTTAATTAAATACATCTTACCTAACTAAAATATATCAATCTAGTTAAATATATTAACTTATTTTAAACATATTATTTAATTAAATACATTTAGCCTAGCTAAAATATATCAATTTGGTTAGATACCTATCAACCTAATTAAATACGTCAAATGAATTAAATACTAAACTTTTAACTTAATTTTACAAATACCTATTAAATTAATAAAGTACATTACACCTAACTAGAAATAAGTAAATATACCTAAATACACATCAAACTAATTAATACATGCCAACTTAATATTGAAAATATTAATTTAATCAAATACATTTCACCTAACTAAAACATGCAATTCTAGTTAAATGCCCATCAACCTAGTTAAATATGCCAAACTAATTATAATGTAGGGCAACTTAATTTTACACATATCAACTTAAGTAAATACATTTATACAGTTATTAGCTTTTTCAAATATAATTCAGCATATTTAGATCTAAACACTTAGTTTGAATAATAATACAAGCAACTTAAGCAAATTAGTCAATTAAATACAATATTTAAAATAGTCCAAGAAAAACTTAAATTTGAACACTAATTACATTTATGCCCCTTGATATCAATGAAATATTTCTACACATACAATTATAGATTACTTTAAATCTTGTCAGAGAAAGACAACCCTCAATGACAACTGCAGATAATTTATTTCATTCATTTATGGGATTATTTATGAAATAGAATGTACCTACATTAGTTCTATGTTGCCTAAAATTTATTTTAAAGCTATGACCGTTCCTATCTGTATAATAATTTTTACAATTTATTGAACTATAAAACACTGCTCATTCACTGGTGGTTTTAAGAGTAACACGTAATTTATTTCAGAGCAGCATTTTAAATATTTTTATACAAATAAAAGGTTTACTATCGGTGCGACACAGACAAAAGAATAACTTTCCCTGTACAGCTGAGCCACACTTAACCTTTTTACAGCACACGTTACTACGAAATAATTTGTTGATCGGCTTATTTGGTTAAGGATATAGAGATTAATTGTTAAATACATATACATAATATAACAAGAACTTATGAAGCAGAAATAAATCTAAACAAATGCAACAAGAAAAAAGGGCAAAATGGAGGAAAACAATATAGATAAATACATTAACAATTGAAAAACAAAGAAAAAGATTTAAAAACAATAATAGCAAAACAGAAAGGGGAATATTAACACGTATGATTTACACTCTATGGTGTACACGCTTTATGCAAAAATATACCTGCTACCTATCTATCTCTGAGGTAACTTTCAGGATATGAGTCGATAACAATAGAGGATAAACCAATATAAAATACTTTCCAAAGCTTAAAAGATAACATACATGAGACATTTTTAGAAGAACAGGTATCAAAAGAAGTAATCTTAAATTCTCACGACAATTTGGAGCTGTGGCAAATTAGAGCATAGGTTTTGCATTTACAGCTTTGGCAAGGATATGAACATGGCAGAGTACTTTGGATGGAGATAGATTAGAGCGAAATACTACCCCCTAACTCAAGGTTAGGAAGTAGTCTAAAATTAAGGTAGGGTAAACATTTAGAAACATGTCGAATGCGTTAATTAAGTATTGTGGCATTCTTTCCACATAGGTATGATGCTCTCAATTCCAGGAACGTAAGTAGTAATTGGTTAATGAATTTCGTACTGGAAATTTTTATTTTTTTTGGAACTTTTTGGGGGCTTGGATGTATACACACACATAGTTTTAACAGAGCATATAGATTCTGGTGATGATGGGATTTGGTGATAGAATCACAAGGTCAGTTTCTAGGTTATCAAATGAAAACGTTTGTAACGTAATAATTCTGTTGACCGTAAAAGAGAAATAAATTTCATGCATTAAGTTAAATTTTTTTCAGTTCTGCAGTAAAATGACAAACTAAATACTTTTTATTTAACGTTCTTTTTCTAATTTTTCACGCATTTTCCCAGTGAAGAGATGAACAAACGAAAACATCTGAAGCATTTTCCTTCGATATTGGACAAATGAGACAGCAAATATTTTTTACTCACTTTCACTTTAGTGACATCAATTTTAGAATGTTGGAAAAGTTTTATAGTTTTGAATTTGTGGTACAGCAGATAGCATAATTCAACACGCTTTTGAAAATCATTTCCATGAAGGGCTTGATGTATGCTAATGTGATATGGATAGTATTTGTGACACTCAATCTCTCTCCTTTGAGATATTCCCGAATCACGTTCCAGTTGACCGAAATTTCAGTGAGGATTAGCAGCCACTGCAGCTAATACAGTAACTTCCGAATTTTCCCCAGTAATACTCACTTCTCATTCAGTGGGGTTTTCTTGTGCGACACCTCCCAATTCAGAGAGTAAGTTCACAAGTCGTTAAAAATTTCTTAACAGATGGCTGCCTCCTATCCAGGATATCGATCTCCGTATAAGTTGCAAGCTGCTCTAGTTCTTATGAGCTTTGTCATAAATGCAAATCATATCGATCCTCTCGTTGATCGTGTATCGAATATCTATCTTTAAAAAACGAAGTAGACCTGACTGAGAATAATGTTCTTTTAGGTTTGAATTGGCAATGAGCACTCGTTTGTCTATCGATGTCAACAAATGAGCATCTGCGTATAAACAAATGAGTTTCCTTCATAGCAACAACAAAACAAAAGAGAGAGAAGTGAAAGTGAGTGAGAAACATTTGCTGTCACATCACCTATCACCCCCTAGCTAATAGATGTACTACAGTTTTTATACTGAAAACTGAATGCTTTTTCCATTTCCGTAAAAGAAAATACACCATTCCATTTGAAAAAAAAAACAAAAACAATTTTATCTCAAATGACATTGAGAATGGCATTTCAAGGATGAGTTAAGGTTGCTATCTTATGTACCCCTAAGAACACTTCAAATTTTGTCTGAAGCATTCTTTCGTTTTTTCCTTTGTTACGGAAGAAAATGGCCGCGACTCTATAATTGCCTCAGCCTGTATTTATCCCTACTGGGTGCCTACTCGCTTAGTAATGTATGGACAGCGATACTAAGCATAAAGATTGTCATTTTTAATCAGTCACTTTAACGGTGACTCTATTTGTAATTCTTGCATGATCTAATACCAATCCTTGCTTTATCCAGTTTCTCATACATGCCAAACGATACTACGCGGTGCTAACAACACGGTGTTGTACTTGGTTTTCCTATTCGAGAATATGTTTGCATGCTGAAGACACAGTTGCGCTACTTTATAATCAACCGGATTAAAAGTGAAAAGCATTTCAAAAATATACTTAATTTTAAATTTTATGATTAATATTACATAAGTAAATTTATTATTCGAAATATTGCTGTATTTCGTCGTTGTTTTGGCAGAAATCAGTAAGTTCATAATTGTACATTTTTGAGATATAAGTAAGAATTTTAGTGATTTCTGCTCGACTAAAAGGGGGCTTAATGGCAATGCAAAGTATTTGTTATATAGAAACATGCTGGAATATAACTTCATGAAATCTGTCAAATTATAATGCTCGCTTTCCTTAACATCATCCAAAACAGACATTTTTGACCTAGTGACGTCAGCCAGTACAACATCGATTTGTAAACCAAATTAAAAAGATGAAATGTTGCATTAATAAACTTCTATTTGCACCAAAACAGTAACAAATGTTTCCCACAGCTTAAATACAGATTAATTCCAATTTGATTTAAAGAAGCAGCTCTTTCATGTACATGTATTTAAGATATGTTCTTTAAAAAGTTGCGAAAAAAGAATTATGTGGTGCTATTTTAAAATATTATCGAATTTAGGAATTCATAAATAAATAATGTAAAAATGTTGAACAGATGTGTACGAGCCATTTCAATAAATATCACGTTTTATTTTAATTAAAGTTAAGAAACAGTCTTATAACAATGTGTTTAATTTAAATATAAGAAATATTTGTAATTCGGATTTCAGCATTACTAAGCAATAGCAAAACTTCGTTTTATGAAAAGATGTAGTTCTTTAAGAATTAATGTTAATTATAAATGGAGTTAAAGCCTTGCAAACAAAATATTGGCAGGTTAATATATAACAGCTTGCAGCGCATTAATTCTTTAGGGCATTACGTCTTTTAATGTATTAGTAGTCATTTATTTATAACTATTTAATTTGTTGCATAGCTGAGTACATCTTGATAACTAAATAAATGTTTATCCTTGCCAAAACACACAGAGGGTGCCAAAATGTATACACACTTTCACAGTCGACATCTATTTAATATATTTTAAAGTTGGACCGAAAAAACTACAGTAATGTGTAGTATGATGTTCTGTAAACAGATATGACTCACATTATGATAGCATTGTTATATAGCAGATAAATCAACAATTAACAAATGAAGCAAAGATGAAGTTCTGTAAACAGATGTAGCTCACATTACGTTATGCTAGTGTTGCTACAACAAAATTGAGCCAAGATTTTCGTTTGAACAGCGGAGAGCAATTTTGAAGTGGTGTTGGAAAATGCAGAATGATGTTGAAGTTCAAAGACAATAGAGACGTGTGTCCCTATTGTCTTTGACGTTCTCCGGATCAAACTCTGTTCGACTTCTATGGGGGATCTCTTAAGGATGTTGTATATCGTAGAAAACCCGCTACACTGGCAGCACTTCGGGAAGAAATTGAAACGGCATGTACTGTAATCGCTGAGGACACTTTCGCAAACGTTACTCAATCAGTAGTTCAACGTACTCAGAAGTGTATCGATGCCGAGTGAGCATTTTGAGCAACTGTTGTAGCTGTAAAAGTCTAAGATGATTAGTGTTCATCATTTTCTGTTTGTGTGAATTCAGTTGTGTTATATCAACACAGTTTTTTCTTTGCTTGAAGTGTGTATACATTTTTGGCACCCTCTGTACATGATAGCGAAATAGTTGAAATGCGTGCAACAAATATCATACATAAATCAAAATTGCTTTAAAGTGTATTATAATTGTTAGTATCATGAAATGATTTTGACATGTTTTAAGATGAAACTTTATAGCTTGTTTTCCCAAAAACGTTTTTGCCGTAAATTATTTAAATATTTGTATTAATATTTTTATATTTTTATTAACTTACACATTTGAATGGAAATGTTTGAGAATATTTTGGACATATTTAATCACATATTATAGAAAAGTGTTAATGAAAACGAAGTTCATAGTGATCATGTCAGAGCTAATTAAGGCATCATCAGTAGCATTTTTTTTTGTAATTCCAACGAAATCACTTTCTTGTAATGTGCAAATATTCGAATTTCGTTAATCCAATATTTTCTTTCTCTGCGTTTGTTACAACGTACTATTTGAACACACGGCTATGTAAAATAAAGGAAGCACTTATCGTAAAAATACACGGGAATGTGTTGTCATTCTGAAAATATCATAAGTTATTCATCATATAATCCAGCACAAGTTTGTCATGATATTTAAGATGGTTTGAAGACTATGCTGTTACGTTTGCGGATTCGGATTCGATCCCTATGGAGGTGTAATAACATCTGTGGTGAAAAGGTAACATAGTTTTTATTCGTATTCTGCCGTTTCCACAGTGTCATTCCATCAGTAATCTTCCATTTCTTTTACTGCCCTTGACTTATACATGCGGATCTACAGCTAGTTTTTCACACTTGGTCTTGCCATTGGAGAAAATTCGCCGGCATCCGGATTCTCGGAGCCAGAACGGAACAGATCTGCCAAGCACTTACTAGATATGGGACATCGGCGGGCGAGGCACTACCTAAAGTTTCAGCTTAGTTGGAGAGGGCAGAATGACTCTGGAGTCGAAGGGTTGCGGTAACGCTGCCGCTTGAGTGCTCGGTAACATGAATCAGAGAAACTTTAAGGTTTTGTCTTGTTATCATTTCATATTAAGCTTTTATAATAAACTCCAGATGTAGAGTTTACAGATGATCTCATTCCCATAAGGTTCCGATTAGGTTACAATGTAATAGCCCATTATATAGTACTGAGACTTTATGAACACCCTGTAGCTCCCTTAACGGCTGCTATATATTTTTTTTTCTGCCACAAAACTTCCTCCTAGAATGAAAATTTTGACTTATCCAACGTTTGATCCATTCAGTTACTTAACGGTTAAATAAATAATAAAAATGGTAAAAATTACGGAATTTAATGCTGAGATACCTTTTTGTTCAAGCGTTTTCCCCCTTTTCTAATTTTTGTGCTGACATGTATGTCTAAAGCGACTTACATCGTTTGATCAAATTTGTTTTTAACTCCATTACGGAGATACTTTGCAAATAGCAAGATCCTTTTATTTTTATAAAGTTTATACCTTCAATATTATATATAATTCTACAAGAATAATTTACGAGTTTTGGCGCTCTTAATCTGCTTTCTTATTGCATTAACAAGAATTAACCACAGTTGGGTACTATCGGTTAGCCCAAATCAACTGTTAAAATTGTTGCGACTGGTAGAGCAGTTTGTTAAATTTTACTTAATTTAACCTTAACTATTTGATAGAAAGGAAAAACAATAGTTTAATATGAAATTTGCGAATTTTTATTATCGTAATGAAACGAATATTGCAATAAGTGAACGACAGTCTAACTAGACGCAACCTTTAATAACAACTGCGCTTAGTGCAACAGTCTTCATATCTAGTGGATTAATTTAATGAGTTGGCAAACATACAAGCTGCAAAAAATGAAACATTGTTTGTTAGACCAGTAGATTATTTTATTAACACGAAGCGCTAAAGTATAATATCAAGTTGCTAACTCCAATATTTGGTTAGCCATACCGGTACGTCTAAGAAATATACAACGAGACGGTGGTTGGATTTCGTAAAGTGAAAAGTTAAATAAACGCGAAGAATAGAAGAATATTTAATAAGCCATTTTTGTATTAAAATAAAAATTTTGCGATAATGGTTGGTGAAAATCAATAGGTGGAAATTTTGAACTACTCATTAAAATAACGTATTTTTGTAGAGAAAACGGATTTTTAAAAAATGCTAATGATGACATTATGAGAGATGGATAGGTGGATCGGTGGGTAGGTAGGTAGTTTAGGTTAGGTTAGGTTAGGGAAGCGCAGGGTAGATGCCGGACGGACGGACGGGCGGGCGGGCAGATAGGTAGGTAGGTAGGTAGGTAGGTAGGTAGGTAGGTAGGTAGGTAGGGAGGTAGGGAGGTAGGGAGGTAGGTAGGTAGGTAGGTAGGTAGGTAGGTAGGTAGGTAGGTAGGTAGGTAGGTAGGTAGATAGATAGATAGATAGATAGATAGATAGATAGATAGATAGATAGATAGATAGATAGATAGATAGATAGATAGATAGATAGATAGATAGATAGATAGATAGATAGATAGATAGATAGATAGATAGATAGATAGATAGATAGATAGATAGATAGATAGATAGATAGATAGATAGATAGATAGATAGATAGATAAGCATGCACCAACAAACTGCAGATATATTTACTGCGCTATCAAATTAGGAAGAAAAAATATGTAATATGAACTAAATGATGATAATTTTATGATAATTTAAGTTTAATTTCTTAAAAAGAGCATCAAAAGCATCATTTTATAAGTATCTTAGTAAACTAGATTGCAAATAAATTTGCTTAACGGTTCCGTTATGAACTTTCATTGTAATATTGAGACCGTTCTTAATTTGGAGATGGATATCTCTCGTTTTCCCCCCTTTAGCTTTCTCTCTTACTTGAAATGAAGATTTTCAGAGAGCTTAAAGATTTTCCGAGGAATGGACCCCATACAGCGCTAGTTTAGAGCTGGTTAAATGTTCCTTTCATCTTGAAGACTTGAGACGACGCTCAACTTGCTTTTGACAGCTTCTTCCAGCTTAAGTTGAAGTTAATGGTAAACTGTTGACCGCCATAATTGAGCTACATTAATTTATACCATACCGATTAATTTACTAGACGAAAAGAAAACTCCCTGGTGTTTTGTTACGTAAGCCTGGAAAGCAAACAAATAATCATAAAACCTCTATTCAGAGGAAGTAACCTGAGGGTGGCTGCGTGAAACCCCCTTTTTTTTAAAATGCCTGCTAATAAGATTAATAAACCTGAAAGACTTTTAAACTTGTTAAGATATCATAACCCGACAGGTGTTGTGCTGTTAGCCGTTTAAAATAACCAATGCCAACAAAATGTTTTAAACTTTCAAAAAATACGACTGGCACATAGGGCAGCGATCTTAAAACAGCCAATGGAAAAGTATGCTTGAACTTTTAAAGATAGGCGCGAAGATTGCGCGTACCTTTGTGACCACGTGGCATCGTTAAGTCAACGATTACTTGGTTTGAATTTAATATATAAGAAGCGGTTGCTTGACTTGGACAAGCATTAGCACAAGTTTCACAAGCTGCGAGACGTATTTCCTCATTCAGTTCAGTTCGACTCAGTAAGCAGTTTGCACAGGCAGTTATAAGATCCACACACGGGTAGATACACACAGTTCGCAGTACTCATTATATGTTCGACTTTCAATTACACGAGCCGCGGCACTCATCTGTAAATTTCACACGCGGCTAATAAGTTGGAACCTGGGTAGCTGAGCCTTTCATACCAAAATACCAGAGGACGCTGAAGATTTTGGAGATAATAAAGTACATATATAATATATATGTATTATTATTATTTCGCATTGTACTTTATGTTCCACTTCGTGCTCATTTACACAATTGCATTCCTCTCCTAGACCAGTTGAGTACGAGTCAACAAAATAGCCGAAATCACCCTAAGAAATTGTGTGATTGAAGCAAAGAAACAGCACCGAAGTGACCAATATCAATCCACGAAACAACTTCAAAATTCTCATCGCAACACGAGGCCATTTGACGTCGGCAATAAACCCCTTCAAAATTTGGCGTCCAACATGGGGCCAATAACAACAACGACGGTGATGACATCCCCCATGTTAAAACCGCTTCACGTTACATATTTAAAATTAAACAATCCTGTTGATTTCAAGACAGTAAAACTAGATGATTATACATGTAATATAAATTAAAAATTAAGTAACATCACGAACACTGCAACTAAAATAGCAATGTCTTCTTTCCTTTGAAGAACACTTGTTCGAAATATAGCTTGCGATAAATTTGTGACTATTTTAAAAGTTTTTGTCTATTTCTGCTTCTTATATATATATATTTCATGATTCTATGCCTGGTAGTTTAAGGGAGGTTATATGTAGGCTCGGATATTCAGACCCTTTTTATAGAATTCCCATCAGAATCAGGCAATACAGTCTCCAGACAGACAAAAACAGTAATCGTGTGTTGGCATTTTTTTTTTTTTTTTCGCAATTTAGGGAAATTATCAACAGCATGTTTCACTTTATTCTGGATGGTTTTAAAATTTCGATCACTGATCGTTGAAACTTTTGAAAATCTGTTAGCCCAATTCCACTGCTTAGATATTAACTAGATTGTAAATGTACCGCACATTCATACCTAACGCGACCGCTTGTGTTCGCTTGAATTTACACAAAGTACTGTGAGACATCTTTGTCATTGTATGGTAACATACTATGGAAGTAGGACGCACTTGATGTGCTAGAGACGATTACATTGTTAGCTAATGTTCAGGACGCCGACATGATCGCAGTATGGGGAATTAGGAAGAAGCGTAGATTTTTATATGTGGGCTTAGAGACGCCCAAACAGACCCCAAAATAAGCTGCAATGTGCTGTTTCCTAAATTTTAGACAAAACTCGGACAGAATGTATTGTTTTTTATCAACAATTAGAGGAACAAATATTTTTTGCTGATGCTCATGGAAATTCTACAAAACGATTCTGAAAGCCCAAGCAAGCTCTACTGTAAATTACTTGCCATAGAATCATTCAAGAACTCCATTGTTGTTCTAATCTCGTCTAGTTTTATATGTTCTTAAAGTTAATAAGTATTATTTCGTTATATAAATGTAAATTTGGGCTGAAATATACTTTCTAATAATTTTCGGAATTGCTTATGAACTACATTGATGAGATCTTAGATGAACTTCATTTTGGTGCAAACAGTTCATCAATAATGCCTTTCATTTCAGAAACATTACAGATTTAGGTGGTTCGGCTTGTATAATGGAAATAAATGGAGAAAGGAAAGAATGAAATTCGTGAACACTGGCTGTTTTAATGTAAATTTTCCAGTTGACATGCAATGAAAACAAAAGAGAACCAGGTTTGCAACAACAAAGAGGTTATTGAAATTGTAAACTTTTGACATACTGGGGACCTAACATTACTGCAAGTCATACCTGAGCAGGCAGCCTATTCCACACCAAGTGTTTTTATATTATAACTCACCATTCCTACGCAAGAAACCATTTCCTTCCTTGGTTTCTAGATCATTTAATTCGCCATAATCTCAAACGCCTTTATCTCTGCAGTCGAGCTACAAAGTAGAGTCATATTCTGTAAATAATATCGTACTTTTAAATCTTCCTGCCTTGACATGTTTTTCATTTTTGGTAGGTTTGCGTGTTTGTGTTTTCCTTCGCATTTTAGATTCTTTCTTTCTCTTGCCCTTTTCTTCCAAAACTTTTTTTCATTGAGAATGATATTAATATTTCAGAGCATTGCTTTATTTACCTTTTTGTAGACTTATGGATGCTTTGGGCTTTTCTCGTAGATGGAGCAATTGTTACATCCGCTAAGACAAATTCATGCAGCATTTTTCAAGCAGAAGTGGAACTTGTTCCCGTAGGCTAGAAAAGTATAGTCAGATATCTCGTTGCTAAGATCACACTTCTGCTAACGTGTTAATATTTAATTTATGACTCTGTGACTCAAATATATCCTAATTTCTATTGCTTTCTGCAAACTTGAAGACAATCCACTTAATTCTATCGATTTTGACAACAAAATAATACGTTGGGCCAGATATTTAATGAAAGAAGTATTATTGATGACCCTTTGATTAATGCATAGAACCTGCAAACTTCTCTATCATTCTGCCTCTATAAAATGCCATGTTCACTTTCTATTTTAAGTTAATGCTGAAAGTTGGGCTACCCCAATATTTTAATTTCAATTAATTCAATAATCGGAGAGAAAAAGGTTTAAATGTAAGCTTTCGTTCACGTTAAACTAACACAAAACGATATGAGGCAGCTACTATACTTCACAAATCCATAAATAACTGCACTAGACTGCCATACTAACGAAATGGCTTATTATCGCTGACCTGAGAGTTCAAATGTAATATTGAATTATATTTATTATACTTGACAGTTTTGTTATTAGTGCATTGTTTCACTATAGTTATCTACCTAATGACCCTTTAAAATATTTTGTGAACTTTGTAATACAACAATCAGTCGTATTAAGCCTGAGACAATTTTTCTTGGAACGCACTTGAGATGTGACGTTTCAGGTAGTGCATGCACATAATGAATTCTTTTGGGCAAGAGACTTCTCCTATCAACTCCCCCAATCAAACACTCCACCAATATACTGAGGCATTCGTTTTTATCGCAATTTCGAACCCAAGTCCCCAACATATAATACCCGTAAAAGAAACCAACAGCGCAAATTAAACATCTCCTGTATAAAGAAGCATTAAGCAATACTTTTAGGAAGTAAAACTTATAAATCAGCAACCCTTTCGAGAAACCGCTACGTCAAAAAAATACAAACAAACGATCCTTTCATGTTCACGAGCGCAGGATAACAGAGACAGTGCACTTAGTTATGATGACAGCTGCGAGAGTGCAGCACTTGTCGGATATCACAGTTGAGAGCTGCACTAATGATGAGCGGCATTTCCTACTTACCGGAAATCTACCTATCTCTTCTATTGCTTATTTGCATAAAATTATTGAAGATGTGTTGGTTCAAGTAAAGTAAATACCAAGTAAACATAATTAGAAAATCTTTTTGGTACAAATGAAGGATAAGGAATTAATTTCTCGGCCTTCAATTAGTTCCCTCTTTTTTTTTTTTTTTTTTTTTGTAATCAGAATGGTTCATTAAATTAATAACCTAATTATGGAAATAGTATTTATAATATAGATTATTTACTACTTCTGCATTTTGTTTTTCATCTGATGGAACACTTAATCGCTTTTCTGGTATGAACCACATGCACAAAGTTCCTATTTTCATCCAAACCTTCCTTTTTCATAAATATATTATTTCCAATGCTTTATGTATTACTTACTATCTGCTTTGCGATTTAACCTCTAGAACTCAGTCAAAGCGGATATGTGTCTTGCATTTTCGATACATTATATTAGTAATAATGTCAAACGTTGAGATACGTTTATAGAAAAGTATTTTTTTTTTAATCTTCTGAATTGTAGTGCTACATCAGAACGGTACACAATGCTTAGATTAGAGGAGTATGAAAGGCCTATTCTAACGTTAAATTTACCATCTTCAATTCCCATTTTCTCAAAGACTATTAAAGCTAATGAAATGAAACTTTTACAGTATACAGATGACTATAATTGAAATTTAATTATCCATTTTTACTACTATATCACGAATTTGAAGCCAATTTTAGATTATTTTCAATTGTTTGCTTTTTTCTACTTTTTACCCAAATTTTATTTTTTTTACATTGTCCCATTTTGTTCCAGCTCTACTATAATACATCCAAAGCATCACTATAATATCATGAATAAGTGGTAAAAGATTCAAATGGAGAGCTTATATAGATCCTCAAAATGGGGTACTTATGCAAAAAAGGTAATTTTTAAATATTGCAGCCAAATTTTTATTTGTTGAGGAAAACACCAGCTAAAACCCTCCAACTTGGCAAAACAACAAAGGAAGATGTCATGGAAAAAACACTGTCAATTTAGAAGTACAGCTATTTTTATCATTTAAGCCAAACCACAGCCTTCTAGAGCAAATAGTTCCTGAGATATCACGTTTAACTAAACAAGTGGTCGAAAAAATAAGTTTTTGCAGTAACATAATTAAAAATGTATTAAAATACTTATAACCAAAGAACATGAATGAAAATCATATCTAATTAACATAAAATACCAAATATCAAAATGGTACAAAATCAAAAAAGTAATTTGAACCCCCATTCCTCCTTTTAATACTTCCCTTAAGTTTTTGTTTTAGCCGAAAGTACGACCACTTGGTCGAAATGTTATATATGACATTATAGAGAGTTCCATCATGGATCGAAATATTTTAGTTAGCTAAGCCTTTGATTCGCTTTATCTTCCATTACGTTATTACTAATTCATTTTATTTTACTTATCTAGCCACAAAAGCACTCATTTGGTACGGTGCTTTTAAAATCTTAAAACTCGCCAGATAATCTCTTGTAGATTTAATGGAAATTCAAGGTAAGCCAAAAAGGCAAAAATAACAAATATTTAAAACCCCGTGTAACTTGCAATCGTTCAAATGCAGCAGTGCATACAGTGATTGTCGCTATAGCAAAAAATTGCAACTGTACAATTTTGCATTGAAAAAAAAATATAGTCCGTAATATTCACTTCAAGGAAATCCGCTATATTTGTACATAAAAAGGCATGTTTTATAAACCAATTTATAAGAGTTAAAATTGTTATTTTACACAAAGGACAATTTATTATATTTTGCTTGTTAAAAGTTTTAACATATTTATTTAAGCCCTGAGTGCAATGTATTCAGTGGAAAAGGCTTAGGGCTGGAACGCTTCCTTCCTTTAAAAATTCTTTCACAATATATAATTTCATCTCATGTATCATCAGTGTCCACCGCCTGCGGTGCCTCATTAGTAAAAACGGGCGTTAAACACCATTCAAAAAAAATCTTATGTCACCTGATGACTCAGGAAAACAAAATTTACCTTGATCTGTAAAAAAAGGTCATGCCTTATTCGAATATAATATCCAATCGGGAATTTGAAGCTCAAAATTGTCTTGAAACAACAAAACCGCGCCCGCAAGCAGAGCAATATATGAAATACTGAAAAGACAACCGGTATTAATTTTGATTTTGTCTTTTGGATGATACTTTGTGAAAGGAACCGTGAATTTAGTAACAATGGTGCTATATTTGATATAATAATGAAATGTATGTGAAATAGAAGGAAATATTTTCTTTTTATGTGGCAAATGTGTGTGCTTAAGTGATCAGAATCGTAACACCAGCGTAGAACTGCAATAAGAATTTGTAGTTCACGTAACATTCATAGCAAACCTTTTGGAAAGAATGTTTAGTAATCTGTGAAAAGTTCAGATGTTACTCACAGTGTTAATATTATTTACATTTTGATCGGATTTATATCACCTTAGTCTGTGTTAAAGCGCCTTCATTGGTCAGATTCCACTCTCCACAGTATGTCATACGATTGAGAGGTTATAGTTGTGTAACCTCAGAAAAAAAATCTTTATTGCTGATCAAAGAGTGAATGTACAGCCAAGCATGAAGTTCTATTGTCAACTAACTAAGAGAAGCAAAAGATATGACATAACTAAAAAGTTCGTTTAGTATTACTAAAATAATGTTAGAGGCCCTAGTATATATAGATATACTAGATATACTAGATATCTTCTATATATACATATCTATATATACATCTATACATACAGATATCTATATATACATATCTATATATACTATACTAGATATAGTATATATAGATATGTAGCATAGATCTTTATCTATGCTACAAATTTTAAATTAGTTTATAAATTGAGGAGTAGTTTTTCAAAACTCGATAAATCCAAAAATGTTCGAAATACATGGTAACGACATAATTTTGACCTTCCGCATCGTCCTATGAATCGGATATTAGCAAAGTCGACAAATATCTTGGATTGAATTTATGAGATTTTAGCAAAAATCGATATATACAATCTGAGAGTTAAAGCAAAAGTCGACAAATGCAATAAATTTGTCTTTACTTTCATTCTATGCAGAGCAATAAGTTTATGCTCTGTTGCTCATTCCTGTTACAATGTTTTCTTCTTTGACTGGCTGCTTATAATCCCACAGACCGTCAGTATATTTCCGGCTTACTTTAAGGCAAGTTGTTAATGGTGCAGTCGTGTTTGAGTAAGAAGAAATATTTGAAGTTAAATCAGTGATTCCAGTGACTCTGAACGTGGTGTACAGGTAAAAGAATGTTCGGGTGGCAGAAGATCTAGAGACAAGAAGGGTCCCACCCTTCTTGAAAAGCGAAACAACAAAAGTAAAAACCAACTGTAATAATAAATACAATCACAAACTTGCAGTTTCACATTGAAATGCAAAAGCTAAAGGGAAGAAAGGGTACAAAGCCTCGGAACTATACGAAGGTATCATGTGATAGCTTTAAACTAAGATAAGTTTCTATTAAGTTCTTGACTATTACTTCATCTAAGCGCAGAGTAGTGAATACTGAGAAAGCAAATGGAAGAAAACAGTTTCAGTAAAATATACCATTAGGGAGAAAAACGGCGAGGTAGAGTCTGTCTGTACTGCTGCTTTTCTGGTATGTCAAAGGATAGATTATCTTATCTAGCAAGCAGGTTTCACGAACAAGGAAAGTTGTGAAGTAAAAGAGGGGCAGAAACAGAATAGGAGAGAATCATAAGGATATTATTATTGGTATTAAGAATGAGATAAAGAAATACAAATGTAGGAAGGAGTCATCATGGCAGGGGTATGTCTAAAAGGAGCTATTTACCTTCAGAACTTTCGGTCAATAAGATGTGAAAAAGAAGTGTAGAACTCAAGCAAAGATCTTTCAGTACGAAAATATTTTAATCTATCATTTCGAACTCCCCACAATGATACATGGTCCACTAAGATTGATCTTATGAAAATAAAATCACAGCAATATTTGCAGAAGAAAAATGAATTAAAAATAGTCACAGCTTACACAAATTTCATGCACAGCAGTTTTATAGAATAATGAAAGAAGAATACTCAGGTGTCATTAAGACTGCCTTCGATATACAGCAAAATCAACCGCTTTCAAAACTGTCAGCGAGCGAAATTTTCTATACTAGTCAGGTATGGCTATAATCTATGCATGCATGCTAATGAGCAAATAAAGAAAAATATTATTTTGTATATCTGACTGGAAACAGTGTCTTCAAGAGAATGCAATCAAATTGCGTGAACTATCAAGTGATGTTCAAATTACTGTTCATATATTCAACAGTCAAAATAAAAATAGTTGCATGATAACGGCGCTTATGGCATTCTTAGAAAAGAATCCTCAAGATTCAAGAAAATCTTCATTTCTTTTCAGTTCGTGGGCATAGCTACATGGCTCGAGACATGGTAGCTATCGACAATGTGCCAGTGAAAGGTACATACTTCGGAGATTCAGTTAAGTTAAGGTTCCTAGAAGAAAACCAGGACATTCAGCACTACTATCATCTATTGTTCTACCAAAGCAAAACATGGTTAGCAAAGGGGGGAAGACATTTATACACTATTAAAGTACTTTTAAGAACCAAGTGATGTAACTGAATTCAACAAATGTGTCATAGGAGACAACAAATCTGACAATGTCTAAATATGAAGCTAGGAATGTTGAATATTGTATAAATAATTGTAGTAGCTTAGATTATTGTATTATATGCATTATTAAGGGGAGATTAAATATTGCAGGTTAACATATTACATTTATTCTCAAGAAAATTGAATTGAAATGTCAATTTTAATATGTAATAAGCAATAATGCGGGCCAATAATAAATTCCAAAATTGTTTATGCATGAGAATTATTGTAATAATAAAAAATAAATATGCAATTTCATATAAATTACAAAACAAAACACATAATTAGAACAACTTCTCTCTCTTATATATACATATGTATAAATGTATATAAACATATACATATATATGTATATATGTATTTAGGGAATTATGGAATTTTGAAAAATAAAGCCTGTGATCCCCCATAGTGCAAATTTTGTTTCAAAATATCTAACTAAGTTGTTTTATTTAAAACAGAAAGATCTAATTCTTGAGAATTTATTACACTTTTCTCAGTAAAAAAAAAAATACGCATTTCCTGAAATTTCAATATTCTGCATTTTTCGAGTTTTGATAAAACGCTCCTCAATTATGCTTATACGAAAATGTTCGTTATGTAAAGACTGCTTAAGTATTCTACCTAAACCATTTTAATGTAGGTTTTATTCGGTTATTGAGCAAGGAACAAAATAATAACACGATGGTAAACGATTGGGCGACTATGAAATATCACTAGCGTTAATCATCTGAGTTTATCTGTTGCCTCGACTGAGAAATGATCAATTCTTCCATAAGGCAGGTGATAGCTAAGGTCAAATAAATAATTGCGAGGATCAGTCAAATGGACACGACTGGGAGCCTGTTGCAGAGAGGAAAAACAGCGCCAGCGAAAGCCCAGCGGTAATGTTTTTTTAATAAATTTAACACTCGTTTTTACTGCAAGTAATGGCAGCAAATAATACATAAAATGAAATTATATGCTGCGAAAGGATTTTTTAAGGAAGGAAGCGATTCATACCTCCTCTATATTTATTATTTATGACGACTGAGAGAAATTTGGATTAATACCTCAGTTAGGAAGAGCGATCATGGTGGAAATAACTCCAGACCTGTTGCTTACGAATTTATGCCTTAATGATCTCGGATACTCGTGGCATTAGGGTAGTTGGTTGGATTTAAAAGGATGAACAGTGCGCTATTTTTGGCCACAGCCCCAGCAGCAGGGGACTCTCGAAGTGTGCAAGATCGAAGCGTCCAAGCAAGAACATTCAGAGGCCATTCGGTTTTTGGCGACGGAAGGGAATTCTGCATTTAAAATTCGGATTTTTGCTGTGTATAAGAAGATCAATCTAACTGAGTTTAATCTCTTTACAATTCCGTTCTGAACGAACATCTTTAGAGGATGACCCAAAGCCAGGCTGGCTGCAATGTATCATCTCTCTGAGATACTGACGTGGTGAATGAGTTTGTCCAAGCTAATTGCACGTTACGGAATATGAGATCGTCTCTCTGAAAAATATCTGTGTGTCCACAAAATGTTCCATCATCATTTGAAGTACCATAAAGTACTCGTGAGTGCAACATGGGTACCCCGCTGCCTCCCCCTGCACAGAAGGAAGAGCGGGTACCGTTAACACAAAAATACCTGTACTGGTAAAATCAGTAGGGAGATTTCCATAAAGAATTGTAACGGATGATGAAGAATGCCGTCATCATTACTACCCGGAAACCCCTCGGTCCAGTATGCAATGCAAACGCATCACCAAAGAAATTCCGAACTGTTTTCTTCAAACACGAGGCCCAATTCTGGCCAAGTACACAGTTTCACTCTGAACAATCTGCACGGCGGACAAAAGAACTGTCTTCTGTCTTCGGGGTCTACCTATTGGAACACATGGCATGATCTCGTGTCACGAAGAACATCCGGACACACTTTAAATGAGAGATTCTGGAGCATTCGTCCTATAGTTCTGACCTCTCCTTAAGATATTTTCAGGTTTTTGGCTCCTCTAAAGTAGCGGCAGAGGCGGAGACAGCAAAATTGGCTTCGCTCCCAGCAGCAGAACTATTCGCCAATGGTATATGGCTACTTAGACGCAGTGGGAAATGTCACGAACGACGGGGAATAATGAGACGTCGATCGCTTTCATTTGATTAACCGTGACCCTCCGTTGTCGAAATAGATGTCTAGGCATTTGCGCTGTGGGAAGAAGTTGCTTTGGATGCTTGCAAATGATACAGTTCCGATCACAAATCAATACACGGTTGGATAAAACATTACAACAATAACAGCTGAATAGAAACAAATACTACCATTCTGTACTCTTTGTGATGTTCAATAAACTCATACAGTTCGATTTTCAATCTCTTTGAATAGTGTCCATTTTTCACAGATTAATGGAAATTGCTGACGTTTTATCTTTGAACCCATCTCGACCGTGGAGTTTATTTCGTCGTAAATTTGATACTATAATACAATACTTATGGAAATTATTTCGTTTTTAAATATTTTGAACCACTTTTACATATTATTTTACATAGCGATTCTTCAGAAAAACAAAAGTGAATCTTTGGAACTTTGGAACTTTTGGAAATAACCGTTTTATAATTAATTCCCTTGCTCCCACTAAGTATAAGCTTGTAATATTACTTTTCGTTTAAGAATAAAATATCAACTGTATTTACACCTCCATATGTTATAAAACCTTTCCAGGCGAGAGAATAAAATTTGTCATGCAACGCATGTTTTATTGCACACCTAATATTTAACTCATAGCCGTGCAGTGTAGCGACAATTATTTCCACGAACTTCTCATCCATAATCAGCTATTTTGAGATTTAAACAGGGAAATAAAAAGGTCAAATACGTCCAAGTGTTGCCACTTCTTTTTCTAACTCTCTGAACATGAAATGTTGGCCCTTTTTATATGCAACCAGATGGAGGAGAGATAATTCAGTTTGTTTGACAAAATAAATTAAAACTTTTTATTCCATCTCTGCCTTAGTGCCTGGTTGTTTACAGGTTAAGTAAAAACGGGAAGCGTCAATTAGTTATGCAAGTCAGCCCCCCTCTTTTTTTGTCCGGAGGACAGCCACCAAGTGTTAATGTGGCCCCCCCCTCCTTCAAGCCCTACATAGAGATGAAGGAGATTTTTCTTGGATGAAATTTAATTTGGAAACCCCCACACGTACAGTTGTAACATGGATAAAATCCTGTAAATAAGAGAAATAAAAACCTAACAAAACAGGCATTGCCACCAAGCTGCAGAAATACGCACTGCCGTTTTATACAAGGAAATTATGTGCATATTGCTGTTAACTGAATCGAATTTTCAACAAGATGCTATTTTACTCTGCTATAAAAATTCTTTACAAAGCACTTCTAGATTTGCTTCATATATTATTTACTATTTATAGAGAACACTAGTAAAAACTTTTTTTAATGTTATAATATAATATTATTATTGTCGTGGTTTGATCCTGTTGGTCCATTCCGTAGAACTAAAACACGACAGTTATATGAGTAACTATTTATTCCGAAACAAGCCAACTGTTATACTCTTTCAATATACAGGATGTTAATTAACAACGCCGAAATTTTTATACCTTAATAAAAGTGTCCTAATGCTATAATATTATTTACAAAACACTTAAGAATTTTGCTTCATATATTATTTACTATTTATTGAGGACCCTAGTAAACACCTATTTCTTTAAATGTTATAGCCTAATCCTTTATCATCATGGTTTGATCCTATTGAGCCATTCTATAGGAATAAAAAGTCCGTCAAGCAGGATTAAGTAAATACCTCACAATTTAATATTTACTTCAATAGAAATAAACATAAAATCCAAATTATGGCTTATTAATTAGTGAAATTACTGTGTGGTATTAGGAGAAGAAAATTAGAAATCTTGCAATTTATAAGCATTACAAAAGAGAAATTACATTTTTAGAACAATATTATTATTATTATTATTATTATTATTATTATTATTATTATTATTATTGAGATTAAATCACATTAATGGCATACCATTAATTAAATGAAATATTTGACTATTGATAGACAAAGCTATACTGCGTGGTTAGTTTTTAAACATTTTCAAATATAACAAAGTTTCAGAACTTACCCCTTAATATCTTTATATTCACTAAAATAGGGAAAAATAACAGTAAGTTTCCAGTTACATTGTATAGTTAAGAAGATAATGTTCATATGTTTCAATAAAACAAAAGCATGTCAATATTTAAAAACAAATTCGAAGTATTAAGCAAATATACAGAATCAGCAAAGAACAATGGAAAGTTTCATGGACTTTCATTGGCTTTGAAATGTTATTTAAATGCTTTTGTATTAAAAACATATAACACAACCATATTCTGAAGGTTATTAGTGATTTTACATACCAGTATAATTCACAAACAAATATTTGATTAATTTTTCACAGCTGATATCTTCACAGCGATGCTTTTGTTAAATATAAAACACATGCAATGCTACAAATTCCATTTATATGCTTAATTAAATTATAATTTTATTTTAAAATGATAGAGAGAAAATTAAACACAAAAGTATTTTTAATATTCCATTTTCAAGTATATCTTTACTCCTAACAGTCTAATTTCCTTAACTTTTAGTACATATTTTTATTTATCTAAATGCTATATACGAATTTATTGTGAAGAAACTAATAATGGTGTCGCTAGAGCGATTTTTAAATTTGGTTTTTCAGGATCCTAATAGCCCCCGTGCTGATTTTCAGGAACTATATGATTCATAATTTAGGGAATTCGGAAGAAATGAACGTGAAATTTTTTTACTATTCTATTAAAACTCGTATCGATCGTGCCTATTACATACCTAAAAAATATATAATAAAATATATAGAAAATATGCATGTGCATGTATGTACTTTCTCTAGCGGTCGCAACTTTTGCCTTTTCTCCACGTAACTCGCCACAAAGCCATCCATTAACAAACGATTTGATTAACCAACAAAATTGGATCATTGGGAAGGGGGGTTAACCTATAGCAATTTTTTTTCAATTTTGAAAAATCGCTATATAGGCCGCAATTTATACTTTATCTCAACAAAATTCACTAAAGATCTTTAAAATAAATTGATAAAAGTAGTTTCGAAAATTATAGCAATCCAGCTACTCGGAATGGGAGCATACCTGCAAATGTTTTCGGGGTTAAAGCAAAATTTAAAAACCGCTCTAGCGGCTGAAAATTTAAACGTTTTTAAAGGAAACTCGGTATGTGCGATTGAAATAAACTAGAAAAATGTTGTTTTTTTGAAAATCAGTGAAATCGGACTATGACGAGGGAGGGTTTACCTGAAACCCATAATTTAAATGTCGTTCTAATGTCATTAAATATGATTTTTCGCGACGAAACTCCATAATTGGTATTTAAATAGAATAAGAAAAATATTTTCTGAAAATCGGGAGATTAGGCCATTAGAAGGTAGGATTTGCCTGCACCCCAAAATTTAAAAGTCGTTCTAGTGGTATTAATATGTTATTTCGCAACGAAAATCCCTATATGCCATTTAAACAAAGTAACAAAAATCATTTCTGAACATCAAGCAAATCGGGCCATTAGGTGCAGGAGGTTACTTGAAAGCCAAAATTTAAAAATTGCTCTCGCAGCATTAATAATTGTTTTTTCACAACATAACTCCACATATAACATTTAAATCACATAAGACAAATATTTTTTTTTAATGATTTTCAGAAACTATATGTTTCAGTTTTGTTTTTATTTGGTTTATTTACGGACGCTCTTTAACATTTCAGATCATCAAGGCCCATTCAAATCAGGGCATGAAACGGCCGATAAATTTTGCTCAGAGGTCTCTTCTTTCAGGCTTAAGGTTTATTTACGTGCCGTAAATGAACGACACGAGGACGGCTTTACTTCCCTTCCGAAAGAAGCCTTACTTAGGATTTTTACGCCAGAAAAACCATTGGTCCTGGCCGGGATAGAATCCGCGATCTTGGGGTTTAGGAAGCAAGTATGGCTAACACTACACCACCAGGACCGACGTTTCACAGGGCCTAAGTGTCTGTACAGATATGGCGCTCACGTCTACCGGAAAAGTTATTCTGCTTTTCCGCCAGGTGTACAGTTTTTAAATCTCTATTTCTCATAGTTGTTTAAAGCGCATTTTTATGTTGTTTTTTTTTTTTTAATATGGTAGACATTCTTTGAAATCCTACATTTCGTCTTTAGAAGAAAAGTTGTTTTTGTATTCCAGCGGTAAGTGTCAAACTAGAATTATTTCGTTCTGAGCTGAAGTTTTTGTCTTATTTTACTTTCACGTATAAAAAGTCACGTGAAACGGGCAAGCGACACGTAAAGGGGATTCAAAAGGCATATCGTTTTCAATACGCACAGGGGAGTGGAGACGGAACAAGAAGCGACTTTGCATCGTAAATGGGCAAAAGATCCCTCCCCGCTGTATCCCTAGAGACCATAGCTTGCAGTCTGAAAGGATTCGGTGCTCGCCTAGGGGAAAGATGCGATGGCGGAGTTGAGGCTGTAATGCCTTTAGCTGGGTGACGTAAAATTCTCAGCGCCTCTTGAAATTATGTTATTTATCACTGCTACTGTTTTCCGTTAGCGATAATGTCGCCATAAAGCGCTGCATTTCAAAAGGTCGTGCTTTCGAACACCCTCCGGTAACGGGTGTTTTGATAGTCGCGTACAGTTAACTACTTGCATATAAAAGACAGGCACCATTAGATATCTGGTTCTTCATATATCGCACCAAATTATGTGGGCTGCTGGACATTTCTCTTGTTAGTAGTCATATATTTAGTTTGTTTAGTTCATCATCAATGTAAAAAATAGTTTCATAAATATTCGATTAGTACTATGAGGCAGTATTTAGTAGGGGTGTTTTGATTTGGGTTTTCCAATTGGTTGATTTATTTAATTATATTGAATCTCAGGGGTAATTTTGATTGATATCTGATTACAGGTGTTCACAGCGTCCCCTACTTCACGTTTGACGTTACCTCCAGTAGACGAAATGTTGAAGGTCAGGTTGCCATGTCTATTGTACTGGATTTCATGATCTTTTGGATCAAAGGAGAAGGATCGGGAGGAGATTGATGAACAGTGGAGATTGTTACTAAAACACGCAATTTACTGTATTATCATAATAATTATAGTAAGTCCCGTTAGGTTGTGAGAGCTCTGTAAGTTCCATTTGTTATTGCAACTAATGCAATGGTGTCGGTTGTGTCTGTTTTAACGAAACGAATTTGATAGTGGCGCTTTCCTTTAACAGGTTAACACGTCTCAGCTGTCATTAATTGTCTTTAATTCTCTGTACTGGATTGTTTTACTTAACTTGTTCTGATCAATCACTCCCGAATTTAACTCGGCCGGTCATCTACACTTCTCGAGCTTAAGTGCCTTTACCAAAAGTTCAAAACTTCTCTCCTCGGGGACTGGAATCTCGCTATAAAGTACGACTACCATAGTCCACTAATTTTAGTGTGCTAATTCAACAATTATTTTAATTGTCTCTACCCCATAGCTTCGTCCTATTGACTATGTTACCAACTTTTGATTTTTCTATACATTGATTGGATAAGAAACTCTAAGCTTTTTATGATTTTGTTTATTTTCTGAGTACAGTTGCCTGGCTTTGAGGACAAGGTCACTAGCTACATCTTGCCTGACAATATTTTATGGCCCCTTCGGCGACCTTCCCGAAGAAGTGCAACCCTCCGCAACACACAATAGCAATCTGTCTCCCCATATCCTTTTAAAACCACTGTTACCGTAACTGTATTTGAAGGTTTTTCTTAGAAATAAGGAACAATAGATTATGTGTTTATGTTTGTTTCGTCCATAACATTTTTGGGGTGTATTCTTAACAAAATATCGGGAATATTATTGCAGTCTGCAATGATATACAAAATACAAATCTACAATACACATAATTATACATACATTAAACATATATCACTCAAACTTGTTATAATATTATTTACAAAGTGTTAGAGGGATTGAGGCTTGTAGGATTTATTTCAACTCTCCTTCTCGTTCAGAAGCAATGTATCAAATCATTTTTGTCAACTGGTGCAGGAGTTTCATTTACAGGTGGTCTTGAATTTAATAGACTATTGGTGGATTCTCTGACCAAAATATTAGCACTAACAATGACCTTGTCTCTTGAACCCTAATACTTGAACCTCTCAGTAATATTCCTACATACAGGTCAGTTGAACTGTTTACTTAAAGTAACAATAGTGAGAAACTTCGATATAAATCAGTCTTATTAATTTATGAATATTTAGTCATAATTTTAGGTCTTTTTAATAATTACTTGTACAATTATCATGAAGTAAACATGACTTGAATTTTAACTGAAGACATTCAAACTAGAAATTGAATTTTATAGCACTCTGTGTTGTGCAATTTTATAACACTCTAATGCTATACAATTTAATTGAATACTTATTATTATTATTATTATTAATATTATTAATATTATTATTATTATTATTATTATTATAACGCATAAATATTACGTATTTTATAATAATTACGCATTTTCAATATTCATATTCATCACGGAGGTTTCGAAATCAAGCCATAGTGCAATTAGTAATATGCACATACTATATAATTTGGTTTCTAATATTTATTTACATAAGTAGCCATAGTGAGTAATCTGGAACCATGTCAAGCTGGGACAAACTAAATAACCACTGACACCATCATTGCGCATGTTCAAGTGCGTACTATAGTTTAGTTTATTGCAAGAAAATTACATTTTAAATATAAATTTATTGTACTACATAAAGAAAATGTGCTACTACTGCCACCGCCATTACTACTGCCAATTCTACTAATAATAATTTTAATTTGAGATTTCATCAATCATAAATATTGTTTCTATATCATTAAAAACATCAATAAGTATGCAATGTATAATTTTTATTTATGTTCTGTAATGTTTTGCTTATTTTCGAAGGTGTAATTTTCTTATAATGCAAAATATTTAACCCGAATAAGTATAAGCTGCCACAGTGATTCAAATTTTGCAGAACTTCTTGTCTTCTAACTCTAATACATATAACTTCTTAAAAATATTTTTTTTCAAAATAACTTTATGAATGCAAAATAAAGAATTATTTTTCTAAGACTCCATAAAATTTACTAATAAATTGTTACATTTCTTTTTTAATGAAGTTTGTACACTGTTAATAGTAATATTGCAAATGTTTTCTTTAGGAACTACAGTTTTAAAGACTCTCTTAGGCATTGATAACAATTGAGCAAATTGAAAGTTTATGAATTGCGCTGGAAAATAATTATACATACAGAGGATGCCAAAAATTGTATACACACTTTAACAGTAGATATCTATTTAATATATTTCAAAGTTTGACCGAAAAGCAACAGTAATGTGTACCATGATTTTCTCTTAACAGATGTGACTCATACATTATGATAGTGTTGCTACGTACAGTCAACAATGAACAAATGAAGCCAAGATTATCGTATGATGTTCTGTAAATAGATGTGATTCACATTACGTTATGCTAGCGTTGCTACAACAAAATGGAACCAAGATTATCGTTTAAACAGTGGAAAGCAATTCTGAAGTGGTATTGCAAAACTGAGAATTCTGTTGAAGTTCAAAGACAATGGAGACATATGTATAGAACAGAATCGCCGTTGGACTCTACCTAAAGGGTTAAGAATTGTATACCGTAGAAGATCGGTTACACTGACAGCACTTCGGGAAGAAATTGAAACGGCATGTGCTGTAATCGCTGAGGACACTTTCGCAAACGTTGCTCAATCAGTAGTTCAACGTACCCAGAAGTGTATCGACGCTGATTGTGGTCACTTTGAGCAACTGTTGTAACTGTAAAAGTTTAAGATGATTAGTGCTCATCATTTTCTGTTTGTGTGAATTCAGTTTTGTTACGTTAACAAAGTTTCTTTTTGCTTGAAGTGTGTGTACATTTTTGGCACCCTCCGTAGATATTAAAGTGCTAGCGATTTTATGATTTATAAATTTTTCTTAGCAGTTACAGTTTCATCATAAACAAAAAACTGTAGTCTTCCACACATCAAGCAGATATCAACTCGGGACATGACGAAATAAATAATGTGCTGCAAATAATAAATAAGGTAAAAATTACTAGAATTCTGTTCTAAGAATACCAACACAATGGGTGATTTTTTTCCTTCGGGTGGGGGGGAAGCTCCACCCATAACCAGGTAGGTCAGTTCAAGCTGGTACCGCGATAAACGGGAGTCAGTCCACAGCTATGATCGTCATGTAAGTTACTGCTAACACTTAAAGCACTTGAAAGGTACATTTACTCACCATTATCAACCAAGAAGATGCCGCCTCTCTTCAATTGACATACATTTCTGGTATCTGCTTATGAAATTAACCGTTACCCTCTGTAGTTGTTACCTCTGAGAAATGTAAGAAATTTCTTCGCAAATGTTATTTTTCAGTTCATCTAACGTGTGTGCATTTGTCTTGTACACATTTTCCTTTAATGCCTCCAGAGATAAACATCGCAAGACGTTAAATCGAGGATCGAGGTGGACATGAGCTGTTAGTGACGACTCTATTGTCGAATATTTCATAAATTGCATGCAAGAAGGTATGGGTTGTAAATGCCCTTGCAGATTTCTGTTGGAAAGTCATAATTTACGTTCCCTCACAGCTAATTCACGGAAAAGGGGTTGAAGATATTCTGCATATATCTATAACAATTTTTTCTTTAAAAAAACGGCCTATTGGGATCAAGATTCGTCCGTAAAGAAAATTACATTAAAATAAATTTCTCTTTCGTGCCCACTATTCAAAATCCATTCACAAAATCTACTCCTGGATGCCGATCACTAGATTTAATTCCTTGCACTACAGTAGTTTTATAGGGGTTTAACTTCGGTAGCTGAAAAGAAAAATAGGAAATTTATGTTCGCTGTAAAAGACGTCGCAATGATTTTTTGGGGGAACGTTTCAGAGCATATCCAATTTTATCTAACGTGCTTTCTGTGAGTATTGTACGTGACTGTGCACTATTTTATCAAAAAATTTCCTATATCACAAAATTTATTTAACAATTTGTGAATTTAACTTTGAATTGGAAGTCGAATATCAAGGAATTTCTATTAAAACAATCCCCGTATCTCACGAGGTGATTCTGTACACACATACGAATCGTAATTAAATAATCTGTGCGGAATAGAATATCAGAATTGAGCCACATTAAAGAAATCAATACAATTTATTACGCCACCTAATCAATACTTAATACACTGTCACACAACACACAGAAATACATCCGTACGTTCCTAGAGTTGAACCTGTACTGACCTTTTCTTCAACTCCCCGGCCGGCTTTCAAGGGGGCAACAAGTAATATTATGCATTTACGTTAAATAATATTATGGCATAGAAGATGGTACCGTTTTTGCAAGCATCGCCCTCTTGACGACCAGAGACTAAGGGTAGGGCATCCCAGCAAAATCGATATAAAAGTTTAGGTAATATATTATCACTGTACCTTCTCCACAACGGTGACGTAATTGCTGACGCAGTCACGCGATTCCTTTTCTTTGATAACTCTAAAAATATACCGCACCTAACATCGTTATTTATGTTAATATACTCGAACATGTTTAAAAACTATTCTGATATATCTACAAATTTGGCTCTTGTTCCTATTTTACATGGAAGCAGGATTTTACCTACATCATCCATCTAATGCAGACAATTGCATTTCCAACCCTTTAGCTACAATCGCCCTCATATTCTCGCCACCAAGATCAACTTTAAGTTTCTCTCCTCCATTTCCCCTAAAGTATTTAAACGACACTGCATAGATCTCTCTCCCCTTGCCTTACCCCAAGCTCTACAAGATTATTTTAACACTTTTAAAAGCATTAGTCATTATTTTCATGCCCTTCTCCCCCTTCAAAGGTCGTAAGCAAAACATTTCCCCAAAATGCTACTCCTCTTAAAACGTTTCTTCCTCTGGTAGACTAAAACTGAGATGTCTGTTTAGGATAAACAATAGACGAATTAAAATGTAAGTAAATCAAGAATATATTTTATATTTCAGTTTATATTTATATCGCACATTAAAGATTGAAACCTTTCAGTTAAAACTTAATGCATTGGGAAAATGTTGCAAAAAAGTTCTAGTGAGAATGAATAAAGTACTTAAGATTGGTAAAATGGAAGAGCATATATTAAAAATTAACATGAGCACAATACTATGTATTCGATATGAAAACATAAACAAAGTAACATAAAATGTTTTTCAAATTTAATAAGAAAATACTCCTCATAAAATATACGAAAAAACTTGAAACAAAAAGAGCAAAGAATTTAATTGTCCATAGGGTCTGTCAGAGAGGGATATAGGAATAGATCGTACCACAACGTCTTGGGAGGCAATTTACTTTAGCCTATATAGAATGGAAAAGAAAATTTGACAAACTTTGAGAGCATCAACAATTAATTATTTTTTTTCTTCCTCTAATTCCACATTTTTCTATAAGCCATTCCTTTTCGAGGACACCACATCTTAAGTAACGTATGTCTTTGTCTTGACAGGATTACATTTACAAAATATCTTCATTTTATAAAATAAGTTAAATTTTTCTTCCGTTGACCTCTACAATACATCGCCTGACATCAAAGATTGCAGGTTTGTCGGTAATATTCCCTACTGCTGAAACTATGCTAGCCATTATATTGTCTTTTATTTCAGCAAGGGTGTGGTAAACAATATCATACATTCAATACACAAAAATGTCTAGAGGAGGAAACAAATCAGATCAGATCATGTTTGAATTATTTAAGTATACTCTTTAACGTCTCAGGTCATCAGCGTCCCATTCAATCCAGAGAGTGAAGCGTACGATACATTTTACTCACAGGCCTCTTCTTTCAGACTTGAGGTTCTTTTTCTCCTACGACACGGGGCCTGGCTTTACTTCCCTTTCAAAGGAAGCCATATTTACGCTTTTTACGCCCGAAAGCGTTAAACCCGCGACCTTGGGTCTATGGGTCATTGTAAAATATCATTTTCCTTGAGAAGATATGCCATTTTCTTTCTTTTCCATTCAATAAAAGCCAAACTTGAACATTTCGGGAAGTAAGTTGAATAAATAATTATTCATTTCATTAACCATGTAAGGGGGAAAGGAATTCAATACCATAAGTACTCGTGAAACAGATACTAGAGTTTAACAAAACGCTCAAGATGTTTTAAGTACCTTTTTCTTTACACAGAAGGTGCCAAAAATACTTCAAGCAAAGAACAAACAGTTGCTCAAAATGCCCACCATCAGTGTCAATACACTTCTGAGTACATTGTTTGCGAAAGTGTCCTCAGAGATTGCAGCACATGCCGTTTCAATTTCTTCCCGAAGTGCTGTCAGCGTAGCTGGTACTGTATACAACATCCTTAATCCTATAGGTAGAAGTCCAACGGCGATTGTGTTCTGTACACACGTCTCCATTGCCTTTGAACTTCAACAACAATCTCGGTTTTCCACTATCACTTCAAAATTGCTTTCTCCTGTCAAACGATAATCTTGGCTCCAATTTGTTGTTAGCGACGCTAGCATAGCGTAATGTGAGTCACACTTGTTTACAGAGTATCATAAGATAATCTTGACTTCATTTGTTCGTTGTTTCTTACCTGTCACGTAGCAACGCTATCATAATGATGTGAGTCACATGTATTTATAGAACATCATACTACACATCACTGTTGTTTTTCGCTGAACTTTTAAATATACAAATAGATATCTACTGTGAAAGTGAGTGAGTGTGTGTATTTTGGCACCCTCGGTATATTATGAATTTTCGGGAATATAAACTTTTTATTTCAACAAGGTTGCTTAAAGTCTGTATAACGAGAGTTTGGAAAAATGTAATAGATTCCCGATTACCTCGGGTACTAGCGATCAATGTCAAAAACATCAGAAACTTCTCGAAGTATTCCAACTTGAGTCGGCTGTTTGTTTACTAATAATATTAGTTTATGCATTTAGTAATTACAAAATATAAGTAATAATTACTCATACAGACGGTGCCAAAAATGTATACACACTCCAAGCAAAGAAAAACTGCGTTAATATAACAAAACTGAATTCACACAAACAGAAAATGATGAGCACTAATCATTTTAGACTTTTACAGTTACAACAGTTGCTCAAAATGCCCAGCATCGGCGTCGATACACTTCTGAGTACGTTGAACTACTGACTGAGCAACATTTGCGAAAGTGTTCTCAGTGATTGCAGCACATGCCGTTTCAATTTCTTCCCGAAGTGCTGCCAGTGTAGCTGGTTTTCTACGGTATGCAACATCCTTAAGAGTTCCCCATAAGTAGAAGTTCAACGGAGTTAGATCCCAGTCTCATGTACACTTTGTAGATCTGCCTTGTGAACATAGCATACGATACCACGAGTTTCAAATTTGTCTCGAATGCGTGCAATTGTTACTCGCGTTGGTGGTTCTGTTCTATACACACGTTGTCTTTGAATTCCCACGACATTCTCGATTTTCCAACACCACTTCAAAATTGCTTTCCGCTATTCAAACGATAATCTTGGCTCCATTTTGTTGTAGCAACACTAGTATAACATAATGGGCCTCACATCTGTTTACAGAACATCATTCGATAATCTTGGCTTCGTTTGCTCACTGTTGATTTACCTGTCACGTAGCAACGTATGTATGTAGCAATGTATGTGAGTCACATTGTTCACAGAACATCATACTACGCGTTACTGTTGTTTTTCGGTCCAACTTTGAAATAGGTGTCTACTGTGAAAGTGTGCATTTGTGATTACAAATAATCACATTAAGGAGTAATAGCAAATTATAAAGAAGTGTACGTGGCGGTTACCTGCAAATAAGATTACTGAGTACCATAAACACTGTAATTTGAGACAGGGGTGTGGTAATAGATTACGTCCAAACGCTTGCTGTTTACTTCCACTTGGACGGACAACATTTCCGGTATTCGCAAGCCGCTGTGCCGCGGCGACAAAAGCTCGATGATTTGATGTCGACTATCTATTATCTCGCTTGGTACAAGTTAAGTTCCCACGTATTTCTCTATAATTGAGTTGCAACAGGTTGACTTTTACATGGTTAATTTACAACAAAATATAGAATACCCTAATTGCACACATTCAGAATGTATTTGTATATTCTTACTGCAAAACAAGTTCATAGCTAGCGTTGCTCATTTATTTCATAAGTTAACATCCACTTTAACAGCAACTTTACAGATAAGCGCTGACAACCTCTGCGGTCTAGTGATAGCGTATCCGTTTACATATCTGGAGAATATAGGTTCGAATTCCGTTCAGGTCAAACTATCTGGGTAAGGTTTTTTATTCCATGGTTTTCTTTTCAGAAGGCGAATGCCAGATAGCTTTAAGCCGCCAAGGACTCCGAGCTCATTTGCGCCATCATTAATTCATTGCATTTCATTCACGACTACAGCATTCACATTTAATGTGCAAATATCACGAGATACCAATGCAATCAAACCGACAATAAATAAAACATTAAAAATCATTATACCGAGGGATTCAAATATACTTTTTGGAACACCAATGATTCACATAAAACTTTTTAGATGAATTCACATCAAAAGGCATAGTGCTAAGAAGAAAAAGGTAAAAGTATTTTTTATTCTATTTCTACTTGATTATTGCTGCAAACACATGAATTCCAATGCATGGACATTTTACAGTACATGAAAGACAGCGCAGATATTGCTTTAGGTCATAAAAGGAATTATATTGATTATAATTTACAATATGGATTACACCGTAAAATTAAGATTTGTTGATTTTATGGACGCCCTTTAAAATCTCAGGTCATCAGCATCCTATCCAATTAATCGAATACCCTCATTTAATTATCGCTGCAGACTTTAAGCCGTGGGTCCCATGCGGTAGATTTACGCCCCGCTAAAGAACTCCATACGTAAAAAAAGAGATTGCTGTATAAATTTATTGTTCATTTATCGTCTAACTAATCAATACTTTCATTCCCTGTCAGATGGCGCAAGTGGCGATGGCTTGTCGCTATGTCGATAGATAAGAGTAACTGAAAAGTATCCTTGGTACTTAGTTCCGGATGGAACGATGGATACTACTACCTATACTTAAATAAACGAATAAACGAATGTGTATTCGCATAAAACACACACAAAAAAAAGAAATCCGTTTCTGAGCATCACAATTTTTAAGTGTTCTAGAATACACGACCTCCTATACAAAACAAAAAGCCCAGATGATTTGTATTAAAGCAGGTTCGATTCCGGCCAGGATTGATGGATTTTTTCGGGCGTAATAATTCTAAGTATGGCTTCCTTTGGAAGGGAAGTAAAGCCGTGGGTCCCGTATAGTACATTTGCGGCACGATAAAGAATCTCAAGCCTGAAAAAAAAAAAAAAACTTAAGGGGGTCACATTAAGCATCGACGGTTTAAGGAACGAGTCTTCGAACTGTCCCATTTACTAACATTTAGATATGGAGGCGATTTGTAAATATTCTCAATTTAGAACTCTTGAAGTGTATACATGAATAAAAAGCAGTACATTCTTTTCCATTGTCTCTTGTAGGTAAACAAACCCACCATAATAGCCGTTGTGTTAGAATGCAATGTATGACAAATGATTTTCGATTTGGTGACAATGAAGTAAGGCAAAGTGTATGAAATTCCCTCCAAAATCGCGGAACTATATAAAATTTGCCTCCACGGAAATTATATAAAGCAAAATCATTTGTTAACCTAGTTTGCGAGATTTAAAAAAAATTATTGAAGATCAAGGAAAAAAAATTTCCTTATTAAAGTGGGTTGACCAGTAAACCAATTTGTTTAATGCTAAAAGTAATTAAAAACATTCCCACAATTTCGTATGGAATGCATAGAATAATTATACAAATTATGCTCTTTGAAGAGAGACAAATGCTGGGTGTGCATTCACTAGATCGGTGATAAAAAATCTCTCTATGCAGATCCTGTGCAATGTTCTAAGGACCTTAGTCTTTGGAGGTTCCTCGGCACTCATGTCTTCGAGAGAATGAAGAGCTCAGGGGCGATAAAGCGATCAAGTGTTTTGGACGGTTAGTAAATTCTATTCACTTCATTGCTCCTCCATCATGCTTCACACCTCGGAAGGTTTCTTCCTTCACCCAGAAACTTTTCACTTCTGCTTTGTTCTCTGCTTATCTTCAAGTCCTATGAAATTGGAATGTGCTGAAACTTTCTCCTTCCACTTCGGTCTGGATAAGGCATTTTGCTATCAGGTTCCTCTGTCAAATTTTTGTCTATAACTTCACAAAAAAGTATTTAGCTAGTCGTAATATCTCTCCATATTTAACTTAGTTTGTAGGAGAAATAGGGGACAAACTCATTAAACAGGGACACGGTTAGTTTAGGCTTAGGGCATGGACCTCTGTTAAAAGTGAATTGAGAATTTGTCTCTTATTTTGGGAGGAACAAATGAGGACACATATCCTGGCGAGCTGTAGTAGAATGGAAACGCGGAGGAAATTATTTGTTGCATTTCTTTACTTTCAGAGAGTAAGGACCATGCTGGAGGATCTGGTGTCAGGCAAGATAAGATAAACTCTTTCGACGCTAAGACAACTCAGGTCTGAAAAGGCTGAAAGTTGGGGATAGAGGAAAAAAATTGAATTAAAAAAAAATTGCACATATATTCCTTTTTAAACTTATTTTCCTTTCTTTCACTGAGGAAAAGATTTATTTTCTTAGTTGTGCAATTTTGTGTGTTTTATCTCTCTACAGTGAACACCTAGTTTGCTGTGTTATTACACTCAAAGGAGGTATTTTACTTTCTTTGATTTACCAATATATATTCAAGTGGAGAAAAATAAATAAAAAACATCATTAGACTCTTTCAGTGTGTTTTATTAATTTGTGCTTTCTGCTAAAAGTACTGGACCATTAGCTTATTTTACTGATTTGGTGGGGGGTTCATGTTCTGGATGTTTTAGAGTGCTAATATAGGAACCCTTATTTTGTTTCCGTTTAATTATTTTAATTAATTAAGATAATAATTATTTACTTATTTAAGAAACGTACCCTTTAGTGTATTACAAAAACAGGTATGATATGATGGGCTCTTGTAGTAAGGATATTGTCATGTACGCTAATTTGAATAAATACATTTATTCAGTCATTATTTGTAGGTCTTTTGTATTGCATTTTCATTATCCTGTAATATTATTCAGACTATGCAAAGAATTACGTTGTTTAAAATTATATTTATATCCGTTCTTAATTCTAATTTTACTTCACTTTTCCATTGTTTCATAATGTTCATATTGCAAGAAGTAAGTATCAGAGGTACCAGGGTTTTATGTAGTTTCCTTCTCTTAGACAAGCATTTACGATCTAAGGTGGTCTTGTTGACCTCTTATTTTTTTGATTTGGTTTATTTATGGACCCTCTTGATTATCCCAGGTCATAGGTCCCATTAAATTTAAGGCGTGAAACGGGGGACAAATTTGGCCCAGAGGCCTCTTCTTTCAGGCTTTGCCCTCCTCCCCCAGCGTTAATACTCATGGAAAGGGTTGATACCTTCGTCACATTAGAGACACATTATACTATCTTAAATTTTCGGTAGCTAACACAAAAGTGGTAACATGTGACATTTCAAGAAAAATATCCTTGACAATAAAAACAAAAAATATTATATTATTATTATTATTGTTATTATAAATAACAATGATCAAATAGAACATAATACGAGTATTTTCACGAATTTGGGATCCCTTATTAGCTATAATTTTGCTGAAGATACAGATCCTAAAATCAAAAAAATTCTAAGCCATTTGCGGAACAATAAGTACAACATTACGAATAAAAACTCGTAAAGAAACAAAACTCAACTTTGATAAAACCATGGTTATTCCTGCTCTTTTATGTGTAAGCGAGTCCCGGGGAACAAATAAAAGAAATGAGAATAAAATAGAAGCAGCTGAAATGAGATTTTTTATGTAATTTAAACGGATATAAAAGATGAGACAAAATTAAAAATAGCAATTTCTGAGGAGGACTGAATGTGTATGACCATTAAATGATAAAATTTAAGGAGAACAAGGGAAAAAAGCATATACTTAGAATGGACGACGAGAGATAAAGAAAATTTTAAATTACAAGTCAAAAATACAAAGAGATATAGGAAGCCCACTTTCAAAATGAATTGAGAGGACAGATAAGGGAAAATTGTTTAAATCCAGTAGTAAAAAAGATGATATTTTCTACTTTGGCTTCCAGCGTAGCCTTTAAAAAGACAATTACACATATTTTTATTTGAAGTTTACTTCTGTGCAAAAATATTTTATATACAGAAAATAAAACCTTGTGTATCAAAAGTGGAAATTCTTTCTTTGATGACTATAAACATTTTATATTTTTATTCAAGCGGGTTTGGAGCAAAGAAGTCGTAAACAGTATCTTTGAAAGCTAGAATAAATCCTTCAAGGAATCTATTGCCGCAGTTTGAACTAACAATTCTATCTTGGGTTGTACATAGCATCCCTGTCAGTTATATGCGTTCAAAGTGCTCTTAACACACAGTGTTTTATTAGCTTTTTATTCAATTTGGGTGGATTTTTGTTACTTAATTGTTTTATCGTTTTTATTTCCTTAGCTTCTGCTTGCATTCATTTGAAGATATTCGCTGAATATAGCATAGAACAGTTAAGAAACGTTGGGACAAAGCTAAGATCACAGAACAAACTCATATAGTGTCACACAAGTGCAGTAAGTAATCAAATGAAGAAATATTAACACCTAAAACAACGCATCTTTTTAACCACATTCCTATATCTTGAAGCGGTTTGATTGGCGTGGCCCCAAGTTGGGCGCCAATTTTGAAGCGATTTACCGGTGAGAACAGGTTGTTTGCCAATTATGAAGTGGTTTAGTTATGATCGCCATACTTTGTAGTGGCATATCGTTAACTGACTATTGATTGCTTTGGTGTTGTTGCCTACGCTTCGTGACAACAATATCTCAGGATTTTATTCCGTTATTCTGCGAGTCGTGCTCTACAGGACTGGGAGAGGATATCAACTGTTAATAATCACGCGACACGATATAATATATAGTATAATATATATTATATATAATATATAGAGTAACTTATTATTTGCAAGATCTTTCGCGTTCTCTGGTGTTCTGCGTACGATAGAACCCATCTACGTTGAATATAAATTTAGCTGCCGCGTGTAGAACTTAAAAACGCCCGTATCAGAACAAGTACAAGAGAATAAGTGAGTGAGCGCATCCTTGTAGAATGTAAGACTTAAAGATTAGTGTCGTGGCGTGTAGATCTTGTAACTAAGTGCCTGATTGTCTGACTATCTGATCCTCTGACTCTCTCTGAATATCTGAACTAAACTGGGCTGACTGCCTGAACTGATTGCCCAGCGGATAAAACGCCTCCTTGTATATTCCATTCAAATTAACTAACCGTTGGTTTCACCAAGCCAAAGAAATTCACACAAACACGAACAGGTTTCGCGCCTTGCTTTAAAAATTAAAAATATACATCTACTATTGACTGGTTCAAATTCACCTGCCAACGCATGCCATCTGCTACTATTTGAAAGTTTAAAACATTTATTTACATTGGTAAGTTTAAAGTTCACTGTACAAATGGCTGGCGAGTTCATTCGCCTAAAGTATGTGAAAATAGGGACTTTATTAACCCTCGCCAACGGTATGTTTTTTAAGAAGTGGCATAACATTCATCCCTTTCTTTTGCGTGGGGTTTATTGCCCCCTTGGCGCTACCCTCTTTCTGGTTGGGCTACCGTAGAAAGCTACACCAGAGTATTTTCTCTTTTAAAGACATATGCTTACAACATATATATTATATTTATATTTCAGAGGGATTGGGCAGTATGAACTGTTTCAACCTTCATTTCCTAGGACTAAAATCACGTGCGATTTGAATTATATGCACAATTTCAAATATTATTCTTGACGATTTCAGTTTCCGCCGCATTGAAACTTACTGGTTTAACCCCTGAATGCTTCCAAATATACTTTATCTGGAATGCATAACTAAAACAGCTGCCTTTATTTTCTTTAGGCGGGATACATGTGAGAATGTTTCTACATACCCAGCTGTAAGGTATATTTTCCTTTGCAGCTGTTTACAAATTTCTCTTAGCCCGCACCAGCCCAATGCTGTTTTAGTGTTTATAAATTGCGCACATGTCGGAAAGAACCATTAACGACCAAACCGACAGAAATTATTTTGTTTATACGCTTTACCGATCTGTACTTCACATGAGGTTTCCAGCCTTTGTTCGTAAAGTATGTTTGTGAGGATTTATTCAATCTTAAATTGGACTTACACACAGTATAAGAGGAAAAATATTGAAACTACAACTTTCACCGTTTGTAGTTGCAAGCTTATCCACGTAAATAACAAGCACTTAACTTACTTAAAATTATCACGTGAAATTGTATTCAAATACTAAATGAAAAACTATGCATTCACATCTGTGACATGTATGAATTTGAAAATGTCACAATTAAGAATTAAAAAAGTTAATACGGAAGCTTAAATGTAAGTAACTAAGTCGAGTTTTTGTGTTTTTGAATAAGTTTTACTCTTTCGTGAGCTGTTGTAAACAGTACGTTTTTATATCGTTTTGACGAAAATTAGCACGGAAATACTCCTCAGCCTTAAATTTTTGACTCTGTAGACGAGTCTGCCGCTATCTCCATCATAACCCAAACATTATAAAAGAGCCATGAAAAATCAAAGAACGTGAAAGTGTTACTTAACTTATAGAGGTATGTTGCCCGTAATTCTGGCCATGTTTTCAAAAACTTTCTCACCTCTTCGTTCGATTGTTCACATCCGCAACACTTCAAGATCTGAGCAAAAGTGAGCACGTATACTTAACGAAAAGAAAACTTGTTAAATATTTGTGTTTGTCAAATTATAGTTATGCATTATTACGCGTAAGAAGAATGTTATATTTAATGAACACAACGAAGGAATTAAATTTCAATAAGAAAATACGTACACCAAAACTTTGTTAAACTGCAAGAATTAAGTTAATTATTAAATTTCAGCTCAAAATATCGTTAGGTGCTTGTTATTTTTAATCTTCTTCTTTTCTCCTGTAGTACAGGTAAAAACAACATTAACCACTTAAAAATATTCATCTGATTTATTTATTTATGTAGACTACAAAAATATCTGTCTAAATTCATCCCTTTCAGCCAAATAGTTCGTAATTTCCTTTGAAATGACTGTTTTTTGAAAACTTTTATTGTTTCCTGCGGCCAAATTCACAGTACTCTCTTCCTATATATATATATGTATATATATATATATATATTTGCTTATATATAAGCAATAAGTATGCCCTTCCATTTAATAGCATAGAAAACTGACCTTCCACATGTTACAGATTTTTCTATTGTAAATGAAAGCAAAATACCAAGATTTCAACTGAATAGAGCTGTTTATTTTTTAATATTGTTTAGTAAATCCACATTTATTTACTTATTTATTTCAGGGTAGTAAATGTTCAATACTTACAATTATGCAAACATTATTAAACATGCAAATATAATTTAGCAATTTACTATATTCACTCCAAACCTTCTTAAAAATATTTCAGACTTGTAATTTAAACCATTTTTTCAACTTATTCTAAGAACATTATATCATATATACAGTTTGTATTTTTTTTTGTGTGTGTGTGTACGTACGAACGTTCTTTAACATCTCAGGATATCAGCGTTCCACTCAATTACGGGCGTGAAGCAGCCGATAAATTTTGCCTCTTCTTTCAAGCTTGAGGTTTATTACCACGGGATCCAAGACTTTACTTTCCTTGTATTTAGGATTTTTACGCGCGAAAAAATCTATCGACTCTGGTTTGAACTGATTTTGCGGAAGTGTCCTCAGCGATTGCAGCACATGCCGTTTCAGTTTCTTCCCGAAGTGCTGCCAGTGTAGCTGATTTTCTACGGTATACAACATCTTTAAAGAGTTCCTCAAATGTAGAAGTCCAACGGAGTTAGATCCGGAGAACGCGGTGGAAACTCGATCGGACCTCTTCGTCCTATCCAGTGCCTTGGATAGTCCCTTGGATTCAGTGCGCGGGGCTTGTTGCTGTGCGAGTCTCCCAGATCTGCCCTTGCGGTATCATGAGTTTCAAATTGGTCTCGAATGCATGCAATTGTTACTCGCGTTGGCGGCTCTGTTCTGTACACACGTCCCCATTGCCTTTGAACTTCATCAACATTCTCGGTTTTCCAATACCATTTCAAAATTGCTTTCCGCTGTTCAAACGATAATCTTGGCTGCATTTTGTTGTAGCAACGCTAGCATAACGTAATGTGAGTCACGTGTGTTTACAGAACATCATACTACACATTACTGCTGTTTTTCGGTCCAACTTTGAAATATATTAGATATCCACTGTACAAGAGTGTATACATTTTCTGGCCCCCTCGTTGGAAGTGAGCTGTAATAACTGTTTCACTATGTGAAAGAGACTGTACTGGCTACGACTTCAGTGCTCTCGCTTTTATGAAACGCATCTTAACTCAATAATGCATATACTTGTGCCTGATATCTTGTCCAGGAAGCATTTATTTTATGTAATTAAAGTTGACATACAAGAACAATGCACCCTTTGCATTATTATATTTTTTCATGCTTCATAGCTTTAAAGGTATGCATCAAGCCAAGCTTATATAATTTAATAACCTGAATTAGACAACCCTAGACGTGCAAAAACTCCCAGGACATGTTCATAGAAAGTTAACTTTGTACTATGGGAGAAGAAAAATAGTTTACAGTTTCTAACAATGGCAACATCTGGGTATTTTATTGAGCAATAATAATAAATATATAAAGCACATGTAAAATATATTTCAGTTTAGAATAATAACTAATTTTGGTAATAAAGAATTGAATTTTAAACGTTTTAATGGTGTAAACGTATCTCAGCAATACATCAGATTAAATATTAAATTTGAAGCTTTGAAACATAAATATTGCATCTATTGCTACAGAACAAATGGTATGTATAATGAAACTACATTTTCCATTGGTTTCGTGATAAATTAGCTGTTCCTCTTCACGAGTTTCCTTCTATTCTGAATTCGGTCGTTTATGAGCTACAAAATATACTTGTGCAGTGTTTGGAATGAAAGTACAGTGTATATATACCCAATGAAATAAAGCAGAGGTTTAGAATGCCATCAGGAGCAATAAGATGAGCTGTAGGCGGTCTTCACAGCTGCCATCACTACTTTCTTCGACGTTCACGGTCGTCTTTCAGTGCTACTTAAGAAACGCTTTTTCCCGGCTTTTAAATATCGATCTCAACTTTGACTTTTGTTAAGAAGACGCCGAGTGGCAAAAAGTATAATGTCGACGGCTATGACTGAGTGAGACGGTGAGTGATAGGATGAGTGGGCAAGTGAACGAGGGAACCGAGCTTGTTACACGCTGAAGGGAGAGAGAGAAAAACTCCTTAGAAAGAAATTACGTTTTCCGCAACCGGAGAACAATTGGGCGGGATTTCATTTTCTCGCGGTGTGCGTGTCGCCTGGTACCGCCCGTGGAAAAGGAGGAGAGAGAGAAAAAGAATAAGAAATGAAGAACTCCTGCATTAAAACAAAATCAAAACGGATGTCACGAAATTGGACTGTTTGTGTGCAGACATTTTGCGTGGCTCTCCCTTCCCTACTCTTTCTCTCCATTTCTGTTCCCCCATCTTTATGGGCAACAGGTTAAGCTCTCTTGCTTTTTACCAACCTCTCTCCCAGTACTGAACTCGTAAGGTAGTAACGCTCTACATTACCAACAATTCTCATTTCTGCTAATGCGCATAAAATCGCTCTCTTACTTTCCACATATCTTGAAAACCACTCAAGAATTCCCTTAAATGTAAATTCAGATATCCTTTAGCATTGTCCTAGATATTATTATTAACAAAATGATCTGTACGCTAGTTAACCTATTACAGAGTGTTTACAACTGATATGACATTTAACTAGCCGTAAGATTGTACCTGTTAATCGAATGACATTAAACTGCATCCTTAAATAAAACAAAAAATCTATTGAAAACTGATACTGGCACCCAAAGCACGCGATTGTTTGGATAATTAAATAGCCTTCTCCTTAAGCAATCAAAGAATAAGGCTGCTCAGTTATCCGAAATAAGCATTTATGTGTGGGGACAACTCTCAGCGTTTGTTTATATATATATATATACCTGCAGCACTACTACTTCCTATTAGTTGCTGAGTCTACCTTTATAATGCAATCCTAGGGACATTTGAATACATCTCTCGTGCAATAAGCTTGCATATCGTACACGCAAAACATGATAAATGCAATATCTCGACGTGTTGTTGAGCTTTGTTCAATTACCTCTTGCCCTCAAACTACTATGAAATCAGAATATTAATACACTAATTTGAAACTTCAGTTGAAGCAAAATTGTCCAGGCAATTGAACTTGCTCAGTCGCGATTATCACGTCGACTCTTTCAATTGCCATTTCTGTGTATGCATTTATGCACTGTGAAATAATCCAGTAGAACAAAGAATATTTATTTGTGATTGTTATGTTCAAAGAAATGATACAAGTGCAGGAGGGAATTTTGTGTTAAGTTTCTGAAAGTTCGCCCCTAAGGCGTTTTCATTGACAAGAATTCGAGACCGAATTCGAGACCGAAAAAAAAAACCGGTTTTAACAAAGGAGAAGATTGATGAAATAAACTATCTATCGATTAGAAACTTCTCAAAATTTTAACACTATTAGTTGATGTATCTGTCGCCAGTGCGTATAACTCAGCAATTCCAGCTTGTTCCATATAAAATAACTGATTTACATAACATAAAAACCATAGAGACGTTAAAACAAAATATCCGGATGGATGAAGAATGCCTCAGAATCTTTAAATAAATTAGGGCATGCTTCACAGTGCAGGGCAACCACTTCTATGATAAACACAATATTAATAAATAACGAACGAAACAAAAAATACGTGCTAAGAGTTCCGATGGCGCGATATGATTTCCATCTGCAGGTGGCGAGGCCGCTATGCAGTAACCTCCGGTCGGCAAAATGAATTTCGAATTACGTAGTTACCTGTACTATTATTTACCTCATAACAATGACTTTAAATTAAATTAACGCATTAGGTGCTTTTTAATATACCTTGAACAAAAACTATTCTAGTCTCACTTCAGTTTTAGTTGAGAAGTCTTCAAGCTATTCTGAAAGGTTTGTTAAATCTTTGAAAAACAAGTACATCAACAAATTAATAATATGAATGTTTATAAATGGAAGAAATTTACAAGACTATTGTTTTTACCAGTATAAGAATGTGTTGAACGTCGCTCAGAAACGCCTATTACTTTAAAAATTAATACTTTTATAAACTGCTGCTACTAATTTTCGTATTTCCTGCTTCATAAGCCCACAACAACTCTAATCCTCACACCATTACGCAGTATCCATAGTACACAAAATGGCGGTAATCGATATTCCAGCGTGTTACTGTTATTAAACCCATGGGCTTGTTTATTTGGTTCGTTGCACTTACGTATTTATTACAGTGGTTTATAGTTGGAAGTAAGTCAACAGTAACGTGTTGTTTCTTTTATTTTTTATAAAGTTAAACATTGATTTCGTGAAATTACACTGGAACTTAAACGCCACGAGTGGCCGAGGTTGTTAAGGTGCGGACTCGTGAGCGGAAGGTCTGGGTTCAATTCCCACCAGGACCATCCTCCCTGATTCAGTCCTCATAAATGGTAAATGCAGATAGGTACCCTAAACTTAGGCCTGGAAAGCTTCCTTCCTTAAAATAAAAAAAATACTTTCCAAGTTTATTGTTTCATCTCTTGTATTATCAGTGCCCACAGCCTGTGGTGCATCAGTAGTTAAAATACAATTAAAAAAAAAGAATAACTTGTTGAAAGCGTTTAGTACAACATGGGTTGCTCTAGTTGTGTTCCCGGTTATACCACTAATTATGGCAGTGAACCTCGAGTTATCGCATTTAAACTTCCTAGAGAGTAATCATTAAAGAAGATGTGGATAAAGTGCAAATTTTGAAGTTAATGATAAACATGTAGTTTTTATTTAATATTTCGAACAGATAGGGAGGATATTCTCCCTGTGCAAAATGGTGTTTGTAGAGAAATTCCAAAATTAAGCAATAATGCTCATCCCACAATTTTCCTAATGTATCATATGTGACAGACATAGCAATGGAAAGAACGAGGACCGCCATTTTTCCTGCATTGGAGTCCTGGTACTGGATCCGGTCTTACTTAATCTTAGCATAATTATAGAGTAAGTTGTCCAGTACGGCAGGACGTTTGAAATGATATACATACAAATTAATGAAGAGTATCATAACATATATATCAATTAAAAAGTAATAATAAATCAAGATGAATTTCCTAAGCCTTAAATGCACCAAATAAATTTACTTTTATGGAATGGATACTTTCATATTAATATATTTAACTAAATTTCCATAAATTTAAATTGCTGTGTAAATAAAATTTTATATTTTATATATTTAATTTTTGTACTAATATATTCGTAGAAACCAGATCGTTTCTTTCTGCATATATACTGACAATTTTTTTTCACGAAGAATTTAACTCATATACATTACAGTTTACGTTTATATAATACATTTGAGGTTGCATTTACTTTGAATATATTTATCCACAATTTATTACCTTTCCTATTTAATATATTTTAAGTATAAAAATGTACACAAAATACAAGATCGTGAACTTAATGATAACAATTGTATTTGCATTCCTCTTATGAAAGGTTTGCGTGAATGGGCAGTTTGTAATTACCAAAGCAACCGGTGTATGCTGTTCAAACAAGATCGCTTAAGGCCACTTATAGCTTTACATACATTATAAATAGGGCATCAAGGGTAATAGTGGAGTTAAGTACAAACACGTCAAGATAGAAGGCACCCTTTATACATTTACATTATAATAAATGTTTAAATTATAACGTGCCCCGATCGAGAAGAATTGATGAGAGCCCTTAATAATTCGTCATCTTAATAATTCGGTAACATCACAGTACATAGTGAGATCACTACCTTTTTCCAGCTGATAAAATTAGCTCTTTCTCAAGTAAAATTTTGAGCTACGTTTTTTTTTATGATGATGACGATGATTATTGCTTAAGGGCGCAAAACATCATTTGTTTAAACAAGATTTATGCAGAACACCACCAAACTAATGACAAATATGTTTGTGTGTGTGGGAGGGGGGTGGGTGTGTGTAAAAATTGTAAATAAGAGCAAAACGTCCAAATATAACAACATGATTTGGAAATCTGAACTGTTCCATTGAAATATAAATATAATATTATGTTGCAAATCTAATTATTATATTTTGTGCATTGTAATTAGCCATTGTGATATCGTGTATATGTGTATGTTTCATAAGGTATAACTTCAATATGTGAATTGTAGTCGTCAAAAGAGAAAGTTCTCTGGTGTAACTGTTTACGTAAGGCCAGCTAGAAAGAGGGAGCAATAAGGAGGCAATAAACCGCCGTACAAAGGAAGATTAAACGTATGAGCCTTATGCCACCTCTTAAAGGGTTGTCTTGGTGTTCCATTGGTAACCATAATTGCCTCATGAATCCAAGATCGCGGATTCAAACCCGGCCAGGGTCAAAGGATTTTTTTCCCCTAAGTATGACTTTCTTCGGAAAGTAAAGCCATGGGTCCCGTGTCGTACATTTACGGCACGTAAAAGAATCTCAAGCTTGAAAGAAGAGGACTCGGAGGAAAATTTATCGCCTGTTTCACGCCCTAAATTGAATGGGCCGCTGATGACCTGAGATGTAGAAGGGAGTCTGTTCATAAAGCAAATATGAGTGTTTTTCTCTAGCGCTGCATTTACTTGAAATACATGGGTAAGGAATAAAAACGTTTGTGAGTGGAATGAACGTGTATTGCTTCGCTAGATGCTTGAAAATAGGCTTTAATCATCTAGAAATCACCCTTGAAACTCAGTCTCATCTTCCGAATAATCCCACCTTTTGTCCTGGGTATATTTCAACTATCTCGTTTGTTGGTCCATTGCAATGCTCTAAATGCTAATCCTATCAGTTAATTCCTTGTTAATTATTGCATAGAACCAGTTTAGTAAAAAGCGCATGATCACATTTCTTGCCATTTGCTCCTTCAAGAATATTATGTATAAGTATATTCTAATTTTTTTTTATAAACTACTTACAGCATTCATTTGTTTCTCTCTCATAGTAAAACTAAATATGCTCATCAGTTGCCCAGCATGTTCCGTCAAGTCATAGTGAATTTGATAAAAGATAAGATATTTCCCAATGGAAATTTTAGGAGCAATTTTTTTTTAAAGCACACACACAATCCAATTTAAATTTTATTATATATATATAGTATGAGAGTAGGTCCAAGTTTACAGCCTAAATATTTTCTAGGTATGATAAAGACAAATTCACTTTTCAATATAGTTACCCTTTATCGCAATACACTTCTCACATCTTTGAATAAATATTTCAATACCCCCCACCCAAATTGTTAGACGTTTTGTCCGCTAAATGGGCATAAACAGCACCCATCGCTTCTTCGTTACACTTAAATTTCATTCCTCGAAGGCCCTTCTTGAGTTTTGAGAAGAGGAAATAGTAACTGGGAGAGAGATCTGGGCTGTAGGGTGGATGGCCGATCTCCTTGAAGCCACATTTCTTCACAGCTTCCCCTGCAACAAAAGATGTGTGCACCGGAGCGTTGTCGTAAAGAGGGCGCACACCACCTTCAGCTTTCCACGTCATTTTTCTTTAATGGAAGCATGTAGTCTGTGCAGTAGGTCAGCATAGTACTCCCCATTTACTGTGATGTTCCTCCCCTTGAAGTCAATGAAGATTATTCCTTCACAGTCCCGAAAAATTGTAGCCATGATCTTCTTGGTTAACTGAGTGACCTTGGCCATTAGAGGTAGTGCTCCGCCAGGTTTACGCCACTCCATTGATTCTCTTTTGAACAAGAGATCACAGTAGAGGACCATAGTTTCACCTCCTGTAACAATGGTTTACAGAACTTCTCTCTCTTTGCCACTGCAGAGCTCCAAAAATGCCTGACAATAAATGACTTGTTGCTGTTTTTGGACTGAGGAAAGAAGTCTAGGCACCCATCTTGCACTAACCTTATTCACGTTAGTGAACCAAAACAGCTGAAGCTACGACGAAGGCCCCTTTCCTCTGCAGGAAAGCTGTGTAAGTGGAATGAGTTGCCGCCAAACAATACTCCATTCACAGTTATATTGCGTGGAGTTTCTCGGTGTCCAAAATTATAAATGAAGTGGTTAGGAAAGTACATAAAATACACTTTTTTTTTAAAATAGCTTAAGATGCTTTTAACTGTGTATATGTGTGTACCTATATACGAATTTCTTCATATTTTCTAATAATGATTAAAGGATGAGATACTTTTTAATTGATGAAATAGTGGGTCACTTGGATAGGTTGAGGCCAGAGGTATTCAGAGAGTTTTCGTTTTCTTTTAGGCTAACAGATGACTGGGAAGTTGTGCAGAAAATTCTCCTTCTATTCACTTCAATTTCATTCTGAATGAGTTTTTAATTTATGAAATGATCAGTGTAAAAAATCCTGACTTCATACACTAAAATCGTAGCCAAGATCATACAATACAGGTTCGATCTTGATCTGTAAGCTGGTAAGAAAAATTATACTAGAATTGAGTGAAACTTTTCATGGACTTTCTGTATTTGTTAACAGCAAACTTTTGATTCGACACAATTATTGCACATTATTTCTGCTAGCAAAGGACACTTTTATTTATGTATTTGTAGGAGGAAAATTTTGTTCTAATGGCAAACCTGAGCAGAGTTAGATTCAACGTTCGCCTTTACAAACAAACACTGACTAGCAAACCAAAGCAACCACTACGCTGTGGTGGAACGGTGCACCGCAATTGTAAACCTTTAGGCACTGGGATAGGGGGGGGGGGGTCAGAGTGGTCAGCTCAGCCCCAGCACAGCTTTTTGTTTCCTGGCAATGGATTCTATTACAGAATCAGTGAACTTGGTTGCCTCCAATTGGGTCGCAACCCTCTCAGGGCTCCAATGTGTATAAGGGATTAATTGATAATTACTACAAGTTTCTTTGCTCGATAGCTAAGAAAAATTTGATGAAACTTAAAAGAGAATTTGACGAGTTAATGGACAGGAATTACCTGAAACAAATTAATTAGTCTCTATGATTAAGTATGAACTTAGTGGAGATTCGAATATTCAAATTACAAAGAAGTTTCCAGCTTGTTTTTTCGCTCATTTTCTGCTGCTTTATGTAGGAAGTCCCCGCTGATCTACCCATCACAAATCTATTTTCTCTAGATATGGAACAATATATTTGTAACACTAATTTATCATATTAAATTCATAGAAATCGATTAGATTAGAAATTCTCTATGATTTCTGTATATAGAATTATGCAAGTGTGTGCATTTACTGGATATAGCAGTGATTGAGGAAGAACACTTCATTAAACTGTCATTTTTAAGAAAATGATTTAAACAAATGTATAAAAGCTCTAAATAAAATGTACCCTTTAAAAATTTACGACACAAAAGCATAGCCCTTATATATTACCTACATTAAATGTGACTGTTTCGTACAAGCAGGGTTTTAGCTTAAGATTTGGAATAATGATCAGATTAGAAAAAGTCGACATCCCGGCGGTGACTTCAAAAATTTCCTTTCTCACTCTGATTCCAAACCTTAGCACATCACACGGCTTTTGTAAATAAACTAGCTCCAACAGCTTGATTAAATATACATCCTGAATAAAGCTTCAAGTCGCCTCTAAGGAATTAATACCTCCGTAATGATATAAAATTAGAGGTCTGCAGTGTATGTACTCAAATGGGGACATTCACACAGCAAGGTAGCGCAGCTAAAACAGTATGGGCCGAATATTAGTGGTTCTCCTCCGGGTCCTGTTCTCAATAATTTTGATTTGAAATACGAAATAACTAATGTTTAATTAAACATTGCACTAATTTAAAAATATATATTCATTTAAAAATTATTTCTCTTATTTCAAATGTGTATAATTTCGCATCTACAACCCTATGTTAATTTTTGCATACACCAAATAATCCCTGCTTAGTCCTCACGAGGTTCTGTGTGCGACATAGGTTTATTTCCACAGAAAACCACCTACATTTAAACTGTGTTTGAGTGCCGTTTCTTCCATTAATGTACATTCAAATATTTTATTGGGCTATTTCTTTGGTAGAATTGAGAGAAAGTGCTAAGCAATAGAAAAAATATTCTGGACGCTTCAATTTTCAAACTAGGAATTAGTAATCACTTCCACCTTTTGGAAACGTACTCCAAGTAACGTTTTTCCTTTGCTATGTAAGTGCCACATTTGATTGATAAAAAACCTGTACGCTGTCTAAACTTGGAAAGTTTTTTTATCATTTGATTTATGCAAAATAAATATATGGTGGAAAGTGCCAAATTATCGCTATTTTAAATACTTAATAGTAATGATGTCCTTCCATTCGAGCTATAAAGTCAAGTTGGAGTGCCAAATATCAAGTAACTACATGGCTGAAGTGAGATAATGCATACGAAACTCTGGCAGCCTACCAGTCATACAAAATCACTTACTGTTAACTTCAACACATCGTTTACATTTCTGTAAGCTGACGATACAAGTTTGTTTAATTCCTCACATTTTCGTATAAGTATGGCTACACAATAATAAACTAAACATTGTTTAATCAAAATATAAGACAGAAAATTTAATTAGTAAAAAATATTAAATTCTTGCACAAAATAAATTAAATGTAATTGCTAGTTTGACGTTTTCCATCTTAAAACCATTTTTGACAACATAATAATGTAAGACAATGTTGCTCTGTTTGTATCTTATCTTTATAGACCTGTTTTACCTTTGTAGTAATATAAGCTACAAGACTTTTGAAACGTTCCCAATCATCCCAATATAGGCACTTTGTAATGTGTAAAATCTGGAAACCTTAATTTTCGTATTAAGTCAAATGTTTATGTGAAATTATACGTACACTCAAATTTCATTCAAACAACGGAAAATCTTAAAATAATATTCCCAAAAAGCTCAAGGCACTGCATTGATAAAATAGAACTGGATTAGGCGAGACGGAGAGTTACGACACGGGCAAAGCCTCTAGGAAGAGTTTCTGACCAGACGTCAGGGAAGTTAATGAGCAAAGTCCATTACTGCGCTCCGCACACCACCAACACACATGGTCAACCCTGAATAGAGGAATAAGGAAATTAAACGAGAGAAAAGAAAAACAGGGAACTCGTTGAAATCACCTATAAATATCTCTCCAGTATTAGTCTAAGTGACAAGAGTAAATTACAACAAAAATGTCAGAATAATGGTTTTACTATATCTCAGCATACAGTCTTTCAGCTTACAGACGTAGAGCGCAATAGCCATGGTGAATCATTTAACATTTCAGTGCGGTAACATCTGGCAGAACATTTTGCAGATAGTTGTGTCATTAAAATCTCATCCACGGTACAGCCCTGACCTAGCGCATTGTAAACATTCCTTTTCCCAAACTCCGATATCGGCGTTTAAATCAATGGCGGAAGCGCTTTCATCAGTTTTTTTCAGTATTGGCACGTAACTGTTTGCCCGAGCTAGATGCAGTATGCTATTGACAGCCAAATTTACGACTTTAGCTTTTTGTAAGCGACTACAAATCTCACACGATTCTAAGTTATGTTTAAAATTCTGTCATTAATGCAGTTATCTAGATATAAAATAGAAGGCTTGGCAAAATTATTTCAATTAAATATACGTTACTACACTGTAAGTTTTTTTATATGTGTATGTGTGTGTTTAAATACCGTTATTTCATCAGATCCAACAATTTTTCAAAGCTTTAATACATGCCATGCCCTGCCCTACAAGATAGTCAATCATTTTACGCACTTCTAGAGCTATCGTTGTTTGATTGAAAAGTTATTGCTGATATTCCTTCACAGCAAATCCTTGGATAAATTTCTTGTTTACTCAGATGAATTAGTTATCTTTTTTTTCGATACAATAATGAACAATCCTTTCAATGTAAGATACTCTTGCTGTTTAACACATTTTTAAAGATAGCCAAATACATTCTAACGTTTCAGTTTGTAGTTTACATCGCTCAAAACAGTCTCGTTACAGATCACAACTTTTATTTTTCCTGGCTTCAGCTCAACTGTAAGGAAATGCGCAGATTGTTCTTTATTAGCGCCTAAATTTGAACTGGCTCACATTTCACGTAATATCATTTTGTTCTCCATAGAATTTCGGTAGATTTAATTGCATCCAATACACAAGCAAAACGCAGTATTCCACATTTTAACGACCCCGCAGTCTTCTCGAAAATGTTCGTGGTTCATAAAATCAATTCATTTGAAAAGTCTATAAATACATTAAGATATCAGTTTCTCACATATTACACAGAAATTGCAAGATCTGAATAAACTAAATATCGAGTATACAAACCCCATAAATGACTAGTAGGGCTCCTAGCATGTACACTAGAGTTCTTTCTCGTGGAAATCAAATAAAAATGCCATAATTCTTAGGCATGAAGTTCATATTTTAATGCACATAATGAAATGAATGAAAGATGTTTAACGCCCGTTTTTACTACATAGATATCACAGGAAATGGACACAGATTATACATGAGATGAAATAATATATTGGGAAAGTTTTATTTTTAAAGAAGGAAACATTCCAGGCCCAAGTTCAGGGTGCCTCCCCGGCATTTGCCATTTATGAGGGCTGAGGAAAACCTGGAAAAAACCTCAGTCTAGGAGGACGGTCCTGGCGGGATTCGAACCCCAGATCTCCCGCTCGCGAGTCCGAGTTTTAACAACCTCGGCCACCCGTGGCGGTTTTTAACGCACAGGATTAGATAATATGGAAAATGCAACTTTATTCCTTACCAGCCGTTAGTTAAGTGTAAATTGGATGTGATGTTTGAAACATGGTTTATAAATAAAGACGTTTTATAAATGTTTTGCTTGAACCAGATCTTCCACCTCCAACCCCGCAAGAAGCAGATTTGCATATTGCATAAAGTATAGTGAACTTGTATTACTTAAAGTCTTGTGTTTTGTGGATAACATAAGTTTACACAACTATTGGTATTTAGCATGCATTATATAAACTTAGAAGGCAGATAGGATGACCAAAGGTCTTATGCAAACTGTAAAAATAATATTTAATAAGTTGTGATATGAATGTGTAAGTATGTTTTGTTTAATAACAAGCGTCTGTAGAACATAATGCCGTCTGTTGCCATTGATTTAGAGCCTTCGGCAAAAGACGCGAGCTAGGACAATGAAAAAGATACACTTGGCAAGGAAAGGCCAGAAGAGTACTCTGTTGTATTTTATTCTCTCACCGCGTGAATGTGTTCGAACACTCACCTATAAGGAGCGAGGACTTTGAATTATAAATATAAGCACCCTAGCATGAGTTTCGACTCACCAATGACAGCCCTAAATTTTGAACGCCCAGAGTACGTGAGTTAAGTTATAAATCCCCGTGTGGACTAAGAGAGCCACTTGGCCCAGATTCGAATCCAGTATATATAAGGGGAACTTATTCACAAATAAAGCCGTTGCGGTTTTTCAGTTGGTGGTTTTACAATTAGCAGTTTAAGCGAGCAGTTTTAAGTCCCTCAGTTCACAGTACTAAATGAAACAGTTGTGAATATTAATTTTTGTATTCAATTCAACAGCTAGTAGGCTGTTTATGGATATTCATTTTGCTATCAAACCTTTCCCGACTCGAGGTGCACACTTACGCAATGTCATTATTCATTAAGCTTCGAGATTCTTCCATGAGCAGTCGCGTACTTCGTGTACTGAATTAATATCGGCGGCCAAAGCAGCGCACCAGGAGGTAAGCAGTTTTGATTCTCGTTCTAATAAACCCTATCGACAATTCCATGCAGCAGAGAATTATAATTCTTCCAACCAAAAGCAAACGGTTACAGCTGCCCTCAGAATAGATCAACATTCCCCAAACCTTTAATATATAGGCACTTGTTATGAAAGTGGTAGTGACATTATAACAATACCAACAACTACAATAGTAGCAATAACAAGAAAACAGTAATGAAAATAAACCCAATAATAATAAAATTAATAATAACAATAATAAAAGCAGGAATAATAATAAATTACAATCACACAATAAAACATATATTTGTTTATTTTCTAATAATATAAACAAATACTGATAATATTTAAAATATTTAAATTAAGTACTTTGAAATCTGATGTTGCATGTTCTCTACAATGTAAATAAGCTGTGGGTTGCTAGAATAGGATACCCTTAATATGCCATCTGAGGATTAGTCCATCAGTGGTGGTTTTAGAAGAAATATTTTGGATGGGCTTAAACTTAAAGTACGAATCAGCACGCTTTCTTTGAGGCGAACTGGTCAATAGTAGCTTTTCTGTTTCTCAATCGACATCACTGCCTTACCCACTCATAGTCGCTTTCAGGTATATTTAATAAGTTTCATTGTTGAGAAACTTCGTTTTGACATGACAGTAGTAACAGGAAGAAGTAACTTAATATTTTAAAAAATCTTTCCTCTCCTTAAAACACCCTTCCAATGTGTTAATTTGAGAAAACATTTTGTTTATTTTCCACAATCTTAATGCATAATTTTGACGAGCTAAGGTTTCTTTCTTTCGATTATCCTTCATCTCTTAACTCTCTTATTGACATTTTGTTGCCTCTCCAAGTTTCATACATTTGCTCGGACTGAAACCGCTTCTGTAATCTGTTATACAAGTAAATGATTAGTTCTTTATTTTAATTATTAGGTACGTGTACATATACAGGATGTTTATTAAAGAGATGCTAACTTGCAGTTAGCAAAATTAGAGATATTATTAACACAAAAATTATCACTAGTTTTAAAGGATGAAAAACTGTCAAATACCAAGGTTTCTATTAGCTCGATAACAGCAATATACATAGCTCTAACTGACAGTTTCCACGATTAATGTAAACATTCCAAACAGTACAATGGATTGCTAGGCGCCTTTCGGAAAATCATAAAAAAACTTACTGGCATACCTGGAATTTTCTCTGTGACTGGAGATTCAAAATTTATTTCTACCGGACGTTAGACAGGTGAGGTCGATATCCTTGTAATTATATTCCAAATTTGATTTCAGAAATTGTATTGTTTTCAATAAGAAGATTATAGAATCGTTGAAAACTTTTTATGTCTGTATAGTATCGGCGCTTTATAATTAATTAGCACATTCAACAGCTGATTTACAGGACTTCCAGATCAAAACACCAATAAAAGAAAGGGATGCACTCTATGTATCAACTAATTTCTTTCCAAGGAGTTCTAACCAAGATGAAAGGCTTATAGCTCAAATGAGAAATGTATTTAATTAAAAATTTTACATTTAAGAGTTGCAACTTTAATTGTATACAGGTTTTACCTGGTCAACATTTGTAGTGTGTCAGATGTCGAAACGGTATTCCATTTCTATGCAAGTATTCGGCGTTTCAAATCATTGAGGTGGACATTTAAATAATCTCCAAAAGGGGTTGTAAGATAAAGTGGCCTTGGTGGAAGGGATTACCAAGAAGTGCATTAGTAATGCATTTATTTCCCTTTATCGTACACTATACCAATATTACGTATTTTATTAATGTTTTAAATAGGACATTGAGTATCAAAACAGTTTTAATGAAAGGTGATGATTGAATACTGGCTGGTGAAATGTAAATTGCGCATCTACTCGATTTGGATGATGATTCAGTGATAGTAGCAAATTTGGGAAGTATTTTATATGTAACAAAACTATTATTTTTGCCAAACATATACGACACTCTTCATTAGTTACAGCAGGGATGTTATTGTCCTTCAGTATGACATAATACACAACAAGAGAGAGAAAATATGCTTAGTGTAATGTAAATGTTCTTATGTGTCTTTTAGTTTAAAGTTAAAAGCTCTAGAAGACTGTATCAGAGCATGTCTTGTACACTCCTGGTCTAGACAGTTTAAATATTTTACCTGCTCTTTTTATTTTAGTATCAATTACAAAATGGCCCAGCTTTTACTTAAAATCTTCATCCGGGACACCATATTAAGACACTTTCCCCATCAACCTCCTTTGAGGATGCGAGTCCCAGAGGGCTGCAAAGTAACACACGTTAAAAATGGATTGATGGCATTAAGCGTCTATGGCGTTTGTTCAGTCTCTGCGTAGCTCGTTAAACCCCGCTCTGCTCCTCCCATCTTTAGCGGCTCATTATTCAAAGAGCGTCGGAGAAACAGTTTCCCGACTTGTGTTTGTTTCTCCCTGCCTTCTTTGATCTCCATCACTGTTACCAACTTGAGAAAACCAAAATGAAATACCGTTAAGGCCGGATAAACACTCTTTGGCAGCTCTCTGCCTCCGCATCTGTTTTGGCAGCACCTTGCCCTTTTTATTTCTCTTTTTGTTAACACCCGAGGCGAATTGTGACTTGAAAGGCTTTGCGTTCATCTGAAGAAAATTTAAAGCGTTCTGAAGTACACAATCTAAGAGCTGTGTGAGAAAATTAATATGATTATTTCTTTTAAAAACCATTCTTTTCCTTCTTCTTATTATTATCACAGTTTTATTATTTCTATTCTCGTTTATTCTTTTTTTCAATTTACGGTTTATTCAAAGTTCAGCACTAGCGACAATGGGAACTGGGAAAAACGATGATAAGTCTTAACAAAGCTCATTAACCGTCCTCGTCCTTTGCATCTATAGGACCTCATACCACTTCCGTTTCCGTCTACCAACTACTTCCATTGACTTGTGTGTCTGTATGCAAACCCGATGTCCGGTTTCTTGCGGAGTTTTTCCTTATGATGAAAAGATGAATGTTAGATAATTTTGAGCGTTATGCAATGCGGAATAAATTTACGCACTCATTTCATCAAAAAAATTTTCATCATCTCTTTAAACTTTCATTGGTGAGAGGAACGTTAAACTGAAAAAAAAAAAAATGTAATAAAATATAAAATACAAAATACAAAATGAAAGAATGATAATAAATAAATAAAATAGTCTACCTCTTATCAGCAAATGTCGATCAGAGATGTTTACGCTCAAACTTTCTCAACTACCAGTGTTCTTAATATCTTTGAAGCGGGGATGGGGGGATGTGGGGGCGTAATTTTGATTATCAATTGCCTCACGTTGGAGCGTCAATCTGAAGCTGGGTGTACGGCGGATGCGGCCGGTCGCTGAGTAATCTTTTCACCGCTGTTGTCCACTGCTGCTCCGTTTGATGGGGGTTTCAATTGGGGATATTAGGGATCTAAGGGTTCGCAGTGCTGGAGGTTTTGTGACTCTAGGTCAACGGGATGAGAAGGTTTCGAAAAACAGACCGCAGAGAAAGAAAACACCAGAGCCTGTCAAACTCACAGTTTATTGACAACGCTATATAACCATTTCACCAGACTCTCCGCGGAGACACGGGGTCTAGATTTCTGAGTATCACACTTGAATCTACTTTACATCTTACTGACTGACTTACTGACTGACTTATACCTGCTCTTCGACCGATCTTACTCTTTTACTCACTTATTCGTGCACCTCGACGGTCCTTACTCTTTTGCTGTCTTTACTGATCTCTGGCTGTGGCTATACTACTAATACGGCACGCCTTTCGCGAAAATACTTCTCTATTATCATGAATTAAACTTTACTTCTCGCTTCCTGATTGACGATTATTCAATATATTTCTATGCCTATAGACTCCAATTCGTACGCTTGTGGGCGATGCCTATTGGTTACCCATTTTTCTCCACGCCTACACTTTTTAGTTTTTAATGTCTCTTTCTGGCCTTTCCCAAGAAGCTTCCCTGTCATAAATTCTGGCTGTCAGCATTTATGCAACTCCTTTCGATTCTTTATATTTGTGTGCTACTACTTAGACAAAACACGTTTCAACCACTTGATAGCTATCTTTACTTTCTGGGAAATTTTCGGTGAACTGTATTATTGTCTTAAAAAAATTTCCTATTTCTGAAGCATTCTCATAAATCTACACTTCTCTTTTATCCCTAGGTGTACAATGTGGCATGAAAATGAAATGACGCTTTTTAAAATACGCTGTCAATGTCCGCTCTAAAGCATTCGCAGGTGTCAACAATTCTCAATCTTTTCTCTACCTGCTAGAACTCCGTAGTCTTCCCCGGGACAGTCCGTCAGTCTGATAAATACAACCCTTATACAAAAGCAACAAATCCTTCTCATGTTATAAGGCTTGCAGACAATTAACATAAATGGGCAAAAGAATGTCTCAACCAGGAATTCTGTTTTGCAGAAGATTTCGGCTCGAATATTCATCCAATGAGATATTAATTTTTATGCTAATATTAATGCATATTAAATTATTGAGGAGCTATAATTTTCGGCTCCGCCTTGCAGCAATATAGTCCATTCACACACATTAAGGCTAGTTGCTAACAACAGGTTTAATATTATAAGCATTACGTCAAGCTAATACTGAAAAAGCATTAATTTTCCACTCACATTGATAGTCTTTATTTCGCATTTGTAAATTTTTTAATAAATACAAACGCCGAATAATATTATCCAGCAGGTAATAATATTCTTAAACTTAAGTTCTAAAATGTATCACTATAGTATATTCAGTTGTCACTGGGTATTAGAATGTGGTACTAGAATACTTCAATTAGTCTTACGTTTTAAGATTTCTGGAAGCTAAGATTAATTCCACTTGCTTTTCGCTGAAATGCCTTTATGAAAATGATCCCCTTTCATCATTGTTGTCAAGGAAGACATTATTGAGAATCAAGAAAATTAATTTTGAATGACAGTCATTTGTTTGTTCACAGATTTATTACGAGATGCAACAGTGAAGTAAAGTAAAATTACTTTGAATTTTGGCGCGATTTTTGTTTATTTCAAACTGAACGTTTCTTGCAATTATAATTAACGCAGTCTCAGAAATTAACGCAGAAATGTTACCGATGGAAGTAGAATTTGTGGCTACCTTCCACTTTCCCCAGCTAGTCCACGGAAGGGACTGTTTTATGACGAATGCACTATGAAATAAACGACTGCTGTGTTGGGCTTACCTATGTAAACTAAACGAACCAGAAAGAACATTGTACACTAATCCCCTGCTTATTTTGATATCATCTGCGCTCGATTAAGAAACAGATATCGCTTTTTGTCTCCCACTAAACATACTTGAGTTGTTTGTAGCGAATCCAGAGACGATTTCCTGATGCTAGAGGCGGTTTATACAGACACTATCGTATTTTTTTCCCAGTGCCTGTTGACTGTTTAATGTTAACTTCGCCAGTGTAAATAAGGGTGCGGGAGTAACAAACCCTTGTTGCTTTTTTTTATCGTCTGTCACCATCTTCTTTCTACAGGTCTTTTATCTTGAGCCCGCGTTGTTCTTCACATTTGTTTATAAGCTTCCAGACGTATGTTTACCTTTCTAAAGAACTGGTTTCCGTTTTACTTTTGGGAATTAATCACTTTCGACAACAACGGAAATGACACGAACTTTGCTTATGAAAGATGTTTCTTCTTTGTAATAAGCTTATTGTCTATCGCTTTGATGCGCTAATCTGTGTATTATGAACTTGAATATTGTAAAAATAATCAGCAAAAATGAATTAAATGAATTAATCAACTGTCTGATGTTCATCTTCTCGGGATATGAAAAACTCAGAAGAAAAGTTTATCCAGAGAACTTGATTTGGGATCGAACCCAAAACCTTGCAAACGTTACCACTAGACAACGAAGGCAGTATGATGTTTCTTATTATCAAATGCAGTACTATTAATTTCTTTTCTTGTTATAAACAAAATAACCGCGTGAACAATAACCTGAATAAGTCATGAGTTGCCCAAGTCATAACTTAAAAAATAAATAAAAAAAAATAATCGCATATCCTCAAATAAAAAAATCTCCATAAAGCATTTAGCCTTTTTACATTTTTTAAAACAATGATCCATTTTAACGCATTTGTTTTTTATTACATTTGTTTGGAATTTATCATGTTCCTATCATACTCCTCCTCTATAGCGCGACAGCCCCATATAGGCCTTGGCTTGCCGCAGAGACCGATGCGTCCTCACCTCCGTCTTGCGACTTCATTGATAGAGGGCAGTGTTATAGAGGGGCCTGTAATCATTATGTTGGAACCTCACGATCACTTATCACGCGACTTTCGATATCTAAAAACGCCATTTTTCTATCAGGCAGCTCCCCAACTTTCCTCATAAGGCTGGGTGGATCTCGTTCCATAACTCCCAAACTTAGAAAATTCCTAAACTGTCCTGAGAATCGAACCCGAAACCTCCCGGCCAGCAGTCAGCAACGCTAACCACTAGCCCAAGAATATGTACATGTTGTTATAAATCAATTCTCAAACCACTTCGTTCACTTTTGCCATTGCAACTGTCCAAATTTGAGTGAGTGCATCTTGCTGGAAAATATTTGACAGGCCGATTTTTCAGTTTTCCCTCAGTTCATTCTATAAAGGGTTTAACAATGCTGTGTTTCAGACATGAGTTAGTGTTTTACCATTTTAGTTCCTTGTAAATCGCAAAAACGGTGACCACCCACTATCCCAGTCGACAAACAGGTATGCGCTCATGTTTAGTCAACAGATTTTTAATGTGTAGATTTTCGTGCATGATATAGCTTTCTGGTGTGGTTGAAAGTCTATAGTCTCAGCTTTCTCGGCAAGCGTGTGGTGATCTAAATTGGGTTTCCGGAGAACGCTTCCTTTTCAGTGCATCTACGGCCACGTTCAAGTTCCATCAACTAGAAATAAAGCATTTAATTCTTCTGCAGAATCCTATGAACCATATTCAAGTTAGCATTTATCTGTATCACCGTCCACTTTTCAAATTCAAACGCTGAATAACTGCTGGAATTTTTTTCTCTCTCCTACTTTTATGGCTGATACAAAATGGTAGATTTAAATTATTGTCACTCCGTAGACTGTTGAACTTGAAACTTTGTCACAAAGCGTTAAAAAAAACATTATATTTGTCATTAACAATGCCTTTTAGTGAATTTTTTAATTTCGTAAACGTTTTTGTGAAGCTTTCATATTTGCAAGCAAAGTAAAATGTTCAAACTTGCTTAGAATAACACGGAGAGTGAATGTACTCATTAATAGGAGTAACCCATCTACCAATTAGAAAAATTGCAACGACTTTTATAAATGAAATTGAACCAAGGAGGAGAAAATGGCGATGCAGTGTGATGACGCGCACTGCTATATACTAACAATAAGATATACATTATACAGCATCGCACAGCGGGAGAGACAAAACTGGTAAAATGGATTCCTAAAAATTCAGGCACACAAACCTAGCATTAATTTCGACTGAATCCTGCATATCGGAGAAACCAGTGGATTGCTTTTATTCAGTGTTAACAGTAAACTTATATAACGGTTGTCAACTCTGAAAAATAATCAAGAATACACTGAAAGTAATGCAGAAAGCAGTGGGGAAATGGAAGACATACTGCGAACATTGTTGTGAAAATGTGACATATTACGCACAAGGGTCGTCTAAGGGCCGATATGTGGGATCACGGACTCCAAACTGTTCACAATGGCTCTACTCACTCTCCTGTTTACTTAGCGCTGAGATGTCTCTACCCATTAACTTTAGTTTAAGTTTAAAAGTGACTCGCATAAATAGAATTTCAATTGCATTCTGAGAAGTGCCGTTTTATCTATCTAGTATAGGTCTGAAGTCTCTTTTTAGTTACTGGGAGCCAATTCTTGACTCTGTGGATGACAGATTGCAATGATTGCTACAGCAGGATATTCTTAGAGTAGCGCAGTTGAGACAATATAAAATGGCTTCATTTTTATATTATTGATATTAGTATAAATAATTACATGTATTATAAATCTTATTATAATCAATTTGTACAGTTTATATGTCTGCATATCAATAGTTAAGTCATTTTGCGTATTTCATGAGTATTAGATCTATTTGGTTAAAATTGGACATAAACCAGGAAGCGTTGTGTTTTGGGAACGGGACAAAAAGAACCAGGTGGTCCTGTACATTTTTTGTATATGTTTTGTAAGAAGTTTTGTATAAGAAGGGTCATCGCTAAGAATTTTAAAATTGTTAGGGAAAAGGAGTGGGTCAGATCCCTAGGAATTGTAGGAACTGACAGAAGGGCTATTTATTTATTTTTGTTAAAATCCAGGACAGGCCGGGCTTTAAAAAGCTATTGATGCAACATAACCTTGTGGGTGTAATGACTAACCAACATTACGTAACGAAACCCAGGAGAAAAACAAAAGGGAAAAAAAAATTAAAAAGGGCAGTCAATCGAAGAGTTTAGGGAGAAGAAAGATGCAAACTGCTAGCAGGGAGCCATGTGGAAAATAGTAATAGAGAAAAGGTGAAAGATTTGATACAATTACCGGGCAGTGATATACTAGAATCCATCCGGTTAGTTGCCAACACTTATTAATATTTTCAGAACTTAAAGGCGGTCCCTGAAAGATAAAATTACTTAAATATAAATAAATCGTGTCATAGCAAGCTCTACGATTCGTGTTTCTTTTCCCAGTTCTCTCTCATTGGCCTAAGAGGGTCATAAAATTGCAGCAATCCACTGACGGCGATATTTGACCGGCAGCAGGAGAAGAGGAAATCGACATCAATCCGCCAACAATCAATTGAATCAACAAACTCCTCCCCCACTTACCACATTAGACTATTGACTACAATCGCAGTCTTCAGTAAACCCAAGCATGATTATATTTTGTACCTGATAACTGATGAAAAATTTTTGCTGCAGAAAAAAGGTTCATAATATTGTGCTCAGTATATGTAAATACAAAATAGCAGTCATGTCTCCACATTTTGAATGACAAAGTGAGTTGCTAATATCAAAATATACAAAAATAAACAGAGAGAATTGAACTTTTAGCAGTTGCATTTTCAAGGTTTGATAGAGGAAATAAAAGTATCTTTTTTTTTTTTTTTAAAGCAGCAAAAGTATTGAATGTTTATAACATTTTTTGTATTCTTAAACCATTTAATACTAAGCATTTAAACAAATTAAAACGATTTTAAATAATAATTACTATTCTGCAATAAATGATGACCAATATTTTAAATTTGCAAGAACTTATAATAGAGTATTTATTTTTGAACGCTCTTTGAGAGAATTATTTAAATGCGAATATAAGAAACATATCCATAAAAGAGTATCATTTTAAACTCAATTCCGTTTTACCTCTTTCGGTCTTCGAGAGAAATAAAAACACACAGACCTCGTGATATTTTCCCTTAATTTAGCTGTATTTTATTGCAGAGCAATACACTCATTTTGACCCCGCAATGATTTATATTTCTATACGCTTTAAATAAACTACAGATGCTGTTTAAAACAGTACGTGAATAGCCTCAGTTCTCTAATGCATTGTTGTCCCCAACAGAATCGGTATGTATGTGCACGCATATGCAAATGGTACAAAATGTAAATGAGTTTCGCTGTTAGAATACATATTCCATAGTGATACTATGTTTTGGCCCCACTAAAATATCCTCATTATAAATACGACGGTTGCGTATAAATTATTTTATCAGTTTTACATATAACTCTTTCTACAAAACTAAGCATCCCTGTCTTATGCCAATCTTTCTTTTATAAAACACTTGTATGACATTTAGCATGTCAATTATACCGGGTGAAAGGGGTATATCATCAGTTAAGACCATTTTTATATATAGGAACCAAATGAAAAAAAATACGACACATATCAAACCTGAAAACATATTTTAACAGAAAATGTATATGAATATGGCATATTAAAAATATGATAGAACATGCTGGAAATCATATTTCATTGTTACTACAGTGCCCGAAATGAACTTTGAAGTCGCCTGCTCTTGTCAATTGGTTTGGTATAGAGGGTATGCTTGATCGTTCCGTTACAACTTAAACCTTTGTGCATACACATGAAATGAATGCAAAATTCACTGAATGTATAAATAAATGCAATTGTTTTATTTTCATTGTATTCCTTTAAATTATTAAATAAATATATTTCACTTTTATTAGTTTTATTTATTACGTAAAATATTAATGCTTTATTTTATTCTATGGTAGTTTAACTAAAAAGTATTGTGCTCCTATAGCGTTTACTTAAATATGTGTAAGTAAGTGTTTAAATGCGAAACACTTTTCTTTCATTCAAAGCTTAAAGAAATGTATGTTTAGTTTTTAGGTACTTACATTAAACGTTCAAACTTTTGCGGCTGCTTTCTGGCATTCAGTGCGTAACAAAACAGTAATGTTAGGTAGATGTCACAATTCCCCTTATAGCATTCCAGTAGCTATAAGAGGAAGGCGCTGTTACAAAATGTTTGTTTGTTTTTACCAACGCATCATTGTACAAATCTACTTAAAACCGAAGAAAAGACACTTTTTAATATTTTTTCTGAGATCTCTTTCTGTTCAAAGGATGATATCTATATTCCTTCTATTCGGTATATTGGGAGTGCAGGTTATGCAATAAACATTACAGGTTTCTGATATTTGTTCAGGATTACTATTTCTTTCAGAACTAAAACTTATGTCAATATTTTTATTGTTTTTTTAATTCCAGTGGGAAATCATTCAAAATATAGTTTATATTGCATTAAATATAGAAGATTAATTATTGTGTACGAAAAAGCTTCAAAGTAATTGCAAATCGAATATTTTGAGATGCATAACCCTTTTTATATCAATGATTAGCACTAATCATCTTAGACTTATACAGTTACTCAAAATGCTCACCATCGGCGTCGATACACTTCTGAGTACGTTGAACTCTGAGCAACGTTTCGAAAGTGTCCTCAGCGATTGCAGCACATGCCGTTTCAATTTCTTACCGAAGTGCTGCCAGTTTTCTACGGTATACAACATCCTTAAGAGTTCCCCATAGGTTCCAGTCCAACGGAGTTAGATCCGGAGAACGGTTCTGTTTTGTACACGCGTCTCCATTGCCTTTGAACTTCAACAACATTCTCGGTTTTCCAATACCACTTCAAAATTGCTCTTCGCTGTTCAAATCATAATCTTAGCTCCATTTTGTTGTAGCAACGCTGGCATAACGTAATGTGAATAATATCTGTTTACAGAACATCATACTACATATTACTGCTGTTTTTCGGTCCAACTTTGAAATATATTTAATATAATAAATTAAAATAAATAAGAAGTGAAAATTAAAAAAAAATAAAGACATACCGAAAATATAATGACACACAAGCACAAACAGTTGCATTCATTCCCTCCCCTTTTCAAACCTATGCTATCTCAATTTCTCAGAAATTTTCCTATCTCTGCTTCCTTTCCTTGCCTGTCAGTAGAGCCGAGCATGATCATCTCCCTCTGTCCGCTTGCATAAAGGAGTAGATATTTAAAATTGTTCTCTAATTAATAATTCAAACATATAATAAAATTAATCAAACAATATGTTCCTTTGCGATTAATTTAGTCACAACTTTTATTTCTATCTTGTTATTCAATTCAATTTTAAAAAAGAATAAAATATTAATAATTGTATAACATCTTAAAATTGGCAATTATAAATTCAGAAATCGTGAATCTGTAATAGATGAAGGTCGATTACTACAATTAGATTTATTCCTTGATGCCAACTGAGAAAAAACAAAATATATGTTTAACAACGCTAATTGTATGTACTATCCTTTTATTATTATTATTATTATTATTATTATTATTGGAATAACCTAAAATAATATTTAAAGAAATAGAACAAAATACTGTTTATGTTTAACTATTACAAAATTTAATTTATTTAAATGGACACATGTTAATTAAATGAATAATTATCAAAAAAGCAATCATTAAATGTGAATGAGAAACGCTGTTTCCTTTCCTTAGATACAATGGACATATGATGAATTGGAAGCGATTAATTGATCAGGGATTTACGAGAAAATAGAGTTGGCCACACTGAGAAACAAATACACGTATGCAGCAATGTAGTTACAGTAAATAGCATGATAAATTCAAAGCGATATGTGGCTGCGATGGACTTAAAATCAAAATTTCGTTACATTTAATTTGTCAGATAAGTGAAATGGCATATTCCATAATGGGAAGTTCAGATAGTTCGTAAAAACTTCAGTTCGTAAAAACTTCAGTTAGAACTTTGTGGAGGTTATGTAGTATTTACTTCAGCGGATTGATGATTTGGTTCTATTCTACACTATGATTTATTTTTTTTATATCAGAAATTTAATCATAAAATAGATATTTATGCAAAGTGATTAATTTAAACTAGCTCAGCTTTGGATCATTTTGAAGAAAATTTCACAGTAGAAACTATGAAGATTTGTGTATTCTAAGTAAAGATTTGTAAGATATCCGAATAATGTCGCTATCGTCAGAGACCGTCTATCTTCCTTCCCTTCCGTTTGTTCTTGTTTGTCATAACATCTGGCTCTGTTTGAGTTTTAGTGAAAATTACTGCATATCGAACTCTATTTGCCTTCAAAGTGCTTCCACAGAGAGCATGATGCGCACATGTCTCCCAAGTGAGATACTCGCCATAATGAGGAAGTTGGAAACAACAGAATCTTGTTGAATGAGACAGACAAGCATCTCACTTCTTTTTACGCAAACGTAGCAGAGAATGTTGAGGTCCCTGCAGCAATCTCCTCAAAAACCGTTATGTGGTGTCTCAGGAGACGTTTTGCTACAAAGGTAGCGAAATTGAGATCATACAGGATTACTGTTGTTCACGGGCTACCGGAGGTAGATAAGCGGAAACTGAATTCGTTACTGACATGGTTCTTGGCCTTCATTGTGCGGCTATCTGAAAGTCTAAACACCGCGTAGTTAAAAGACGAGGTCTGTTCTGGATGTGGATTCCCAAAATACGCGTATTTGAACCTCAGTATAATCAGTTTGTCCCCTGCACATTAGAGGTTTGGAGTTCGGCGTGTCTCAGCTACTGTAATACTGGATCCAGATAAATACTACAGAGCGTACAGAGGAATTTTCAGAAAAGTGTTGAGCAGCTGGGCGACACAGCTCACTAATGATCATTTTCAACAAGAGAGTACAACCTTTCAGGTCAAACAAATCAGCTGCGATTATCATAAGTTTCATAGACTGATTAATTTCTGAGAATATGTTAGTACTGAGATATCCCGACTCATTACCAGACAACTTTTTAAGACTAGGGTTTATCGAAGTCGGCCAGACGACTTAAAGACAATATAAGCAGTGAAATGTTGATCAGGACTTAATGCATGGAACTGCCCGAGTGGTATGGATGTGTCTGCAAGAAGGTGGTAGTTATACTTAAGTAATTCTCCTACAAATACTTCACTTTTAGAAATAAGTTCCATACTCATAGCTACCGCCAAGCAGATGTTTTTTTGTTGATTTGATTTATTTACGGACTCTCTTTAACATCTCAGGTCATTAGCATCCCATTCTATTCAGGGCGTGAAACGGCTGACAAGTTTTGCTCAGAGGCCTCTTCTTTCAGGCTTGAGGTTCTTTATCGTGCCGTAAATGTACGACACGGGACCCACTGCTTTAGTTTCCTTCCAAAGGAAGCCATACTTTGGATTTTTAAACCCCGAAAAAATCCATCGATCCTGGCCGGGTTTGAACCCGCGATCTTGGGTCTAGAAGGCAAGTACGGCTATCACTACACCACCAGGACCGACCAAAGCAGAGATGGAACAATATAAACATAACAAATGTTTTATGCATCAAGCTTATTAACGCTAAAATAAATGACACTGTAAAGAGATAATTATGCCATTATTCCCTCTTATATAAACACGTGTATTGCTCACATTATTAGAGCTGTCTAGAAAGTTAATGCTGGTAATATGCTTCAAGTACGGGTCGTCACTTTCGTGTTTCTTCCGACTATGCAGCAAAAATGCTCTTAGCACTATAATCCAAGTAAATTCTGCTCGTCACGAAACCTGCTATATAACATTAATCTTCACTACACCTAAAATTTTCTATCGTAAAACACTTGTAAAACTCAAATAACTACCAATGAGGACATTAAAACATTTAAAAAGACACCTTACTGCAACTTTTTAAGTGCTTTCTAACAGACCCTAATTACTACCGTGATTGACAAAGACTTTGTCTTAACTAATGGCAAGTTTGAATAAGCTTAAAACATAGTACATGTATACACAGGCTAAAAGGCAACACTGTGTAAAAATTCATTACTTTATTTCATGTTTTAAAGAAGTTTAGTTTTATATTAATATGCACCAAAAGCAAAGATATTTATTTCAGGTTTCTTGTTTAGTTTTCTAAGAAACACTAATTCTTATGTTTTCCCCGCATAAAGAGCTTCATTCTTTTACTTAAATTTTCTTAAATGTATGAAAAGTGTGTATCAAAAGGTCTAAATTTAGTATTTCCTTACACAAAATTATTTAAAGGTATACAGGATACAAAAATATGTACAAAAATTACTATTAGAGAAGATATCCTAAATGATCTCGAACGCTTCGTTGTGTTGCTGCAACAAAGCAACAAATGTGTTTCTAAATGGTCAGGATGATTGAAAACATAATATCATATTTTAAACTATTAATTTACACTGTCAAATACACGCTGTAATGTTAATTATTAGAAGTTCAAGTACAGCAATTGCTATTGCAGTTCTCAAAATGCCTTACCATTTCCACCAAGACCTGCACACTGAGTAATAGTGCGTGACTTGTGATTAGATTGAGGTATAGCCTGCATATGACTGCACCTACGCCAATGTCATTAGTTTTAATTGACTAGATATGAACACACGTCACATCGCAAAATAGCTATGACGATGATTGATCAATATGGAAGAGTCGGGGACAATTGTCTCACAAATATTCCTAATATTGATAGCACATATAACTTACAACTATAAAAAGACAAAACAAAAATGAAAGTTCCCATGCATACAGTTTCAAGTTATGCAGCATTTCAGAAATGTCCAATAAGAACTTAAATCTTTTTAAAATTCACTATAGCCTTGCCTTAGCAATATATAAATATATAAACTGTAGCTTCTGCATCGTTCAGTAACAACATAATCCCCAACTAGAAAGAATTGCAGTTAGAACTGTTTTCCAGAACTTTTCTTAAAATCTCCATCGAACCTACACACTAGGCACCAAAAATGATGAAAAATGTATATATTGTGTTAAAGATCTAGCGGCCGAAAATTGTTATTTTCTCAAAGAAACTAGGCATATAACGATCAATTAAAACCATTAAAGCAGTTCAAAAACTAGCAAAATTTTACCATGGGGGGGACTAACCTAAAGCAATTTTTTTTAATTGCTCTATTGTCCGCAATTTTATTTTGCTCAACGAAACGCCGTATATGCCATTAAAATAAAAGGATACAAATAGTTTCCGACGATCAACGAAATCAGACTATTAGGAGTGACGGTTACCTGAAACCCAAAAGGTAAAAATCACTCTAGTGGCACCAATTTTTTTTTGCAATGAATCTCTGTTTTTAAATGAAACCAAAAAAAAAAAAAAAAAAAAAAAAAAAAACAATCCTGAAATTTAGGTAATCGGAACATTAGAAGGGGGGTTATATCTAAAATTCTAAATTTAAAAACGGTTCTAGCGGCCCCATTTTCCAGCTATAGCGATCTCTCATACCATTCAAAATTCGACTTTCTGAGGAATTTGCTTATTGTTTACAAAGCTCTTGAATAACGGATTGTATTTTATTTGCATTATGCAAATTCCTTTAGTTTAACCAGCAACTATACTACACTGTTAGAAAATATACATAAGTATGCAACCTTATGTAAATGTTTTAAATAAAGTTATTTATAAATTCTGGAATTTATAAACTGAAAATAATTATTCATTTCTTACAATTGTTCACTTTATGCATTAAGATGCCTCCCAAGAGACAAAATCATGTTTTTGACACAGATACTCGATAGCTAAAATATAGTGTTACTTTATTCCATAAATTTTAATATATGAAATGAGTCCTTAACGTTTTGGCATTCTGTTCCTTGCATAAATATAATTATTTTAGCAATTTATAAGGAAAACAATGAACTTTTTAGCAAAACTTTAACTAGCTTTCTCGTAAAGGATCTATTTTTGTGGGAGCCAGAACTTTGAAAGGCAGGTTGAAAAACGACAAAGGAAGTCTAAATTAAATGAAACAACGATGTAACAGCCAAAAGGGAAAGTAAATAAAAGTGGTAAGAAACTAGAGCTGATGGACCGGACGGACAGTCCAAAGCGAGAACATTCTCCCTGGGGAAAGCTCCAGGAAGTGATCTTTGTCAATCACTTGCCCGGACAGGGCAATTCACTTAGCATCAGGTGCACACTCAAGATGACCCACGAGTTCTCAAGAACAGTTCTTCCCCAGAATATTGTCAAATAAGCTTCACCGAGAACAGTACTTGTAATTGTTTCAATTTTCTGTGCTTTTCTCCCCTCCCAAAAAAAAAAAAAACTAAGCTCAATGCAGTAAAGCAATAAATTCCCATCCCGCGTAAACACCCAAGTAATCATGATGATCATAAGAAGGTTAAATTAATATTCAAAATTAGAAGACATAACATTTGAACTATAAGAAGGAAGATAAGTATCTTTCTAAATATCACAAATTCGTCGGTATGGCAAAACTGAATCTTCTATTATACGAGAAGGGCGGGTGTAAATATAAATGGGTCAGATCCCTTCT
>CM060831.1:74215000-74335000 GCA_030762175.1 Metallyticus violacea
ATGTCAAAGAACTCAGCAAGGATATCTACAAACTGCTCAGATTAAAACCATACAGCAAATACAATAGCTTGATCACACCAGCAGCTTTAATTTTTCGTAGTTGGATTTGCTAGTATGAGGGAAATTTATGCAAAATTGACTTTTTCGTTTGCATAGCAACATTATATATGCCAGTTTTTTATAGAGACTGCAAGTCGGCCGACGCTATTAATAAATGCGCGCAAGAGACTACAGTATTTTTCATGCAGAGCATAAGGGCCTCTCTGTATTTTGAACAATGTTTGTGCAGCGGCACCGAAAAGTGAATTTAAAAAAGAGCATAACACTTATAATTTTCTTAAAATATCAGTAACTTTGATTTTATGTATTGTACATTTTGTATATTACGTAATACTTTCAATGCACATGCATTAAAAATGCGAATCATTTTCTCATATAATTTAAAATAAATGTTGAAGCAATATTAACATTTTTATTTTTAAATTTACATTTAGTTTAAATATTAATATCCAGATGTCGATGAATATCTTTAAATCTTTACTCTTAAAGAGAAGAAAATCGAAATTAGAACAACGCACTCAATTAAAACCTTGCATCTTTGCCAACTTACTTGAAATATTAGTGTAAATGTCAATTTGTCGAATTGCATCCCATTTCTGAGTAAGGGGCTACTCGAAATTCGTCCAGGGTTTGGTAAACTCATCGACGTGTACGACATGCAAGCTTGCCCACACATGCTCAATGGGATTCAGGTCCGGACTTAATGCTGCCAATCTAGAGGGACGCTCAGCACTTTTTCCAGAAATTAAACCGCACTCCGAACATTGTGAGATAACACGCGGAAGAGGAAGTTCCTAGATATTATTTAATCTAAAATTTCATTGAACACGAGGTCAGTACAGCTAACAATACTTCTCAGAATGACTGAACATCCTCCAAAAGACACCCTTGGCAAAAAGGTGTAAGCAGCTTCCCGTAGTTTGTCTACATCCTTTCTCTTTCATCCGGAGATCTTACGTTCATTTTGGGCTCATTTGCAACAAGCATTTGACTCCACAGCTTAATTTTCCAATCCAAGGGATTGTGGGCAAATTGAAGAAGTTTTCTTAAATGCTCTCGAGTTGATTCTTATCCTCTTGAATTCAAATTTGTTATTTTCAGTCTTCTTCTGCTTATCCACTTGCTAATGCAAACGTTGCGTATATGTTGCAAGTGATTTCTAGCCTCAACTGGTGTTAATGTTCTCTCAAAACTTTCAAAATAAAAGAACCGCCACTTATGTGTACATATAAAAAGTCCTGGTCAACGAAGTATATCGTAATTATTTTTTTTAATTGTATTTAACGCCGGCTTTTATTGCTGAGGCACCACAGGCGGTGGACACAGGTGATGCATGAGATGAAATGATATATTGGGAAAGGAATTTTTAAGGAAGGAAACGTTCCAGGCCTAAGTTTAGGTATCTCGCCGGCATTTGCCATTTATGAAGACTGCGGGAAACCTGGAAAAAAAAAAAAATCTCACACAGGAAGGACGATTCTGTTGAGAATCGAAGCCCAGTCCTCCCGCTCATGAGTCCTCAACGATTTCGGTCACCCTGGCAGTATGTATATAAAATTATTGTGGTCCCGAAAGATCTCACATTAGGTTTTTTTTTCCCAATATCCCTGCTACATAACGATAGATTCGTCCATCATCAATTAGGGCAATAAACACAGCTCAGTATCATTTTAGAGAGTATATAACATCTCGAATGGACAGCGATACTGATTGAAAAACGCTGTTATGATCATGACAACTTGTTGTAAAATCGCATCTATGTAACACATGTTGCAGCTCATTTAGTCTACCAATCAACGATCTAGTGCAAATTAGACTAAGTTATTTAAGTTAGAGAAATCTGATTTAATATTTTTATAATGTTATAAAAACGTTGGGCAAGCTATTGCACAAACCTATCCAGCCTACAGACACTGGTGGCCGAGGTCGTTACGGCGCGAACTCGTGAGCGGGAGGTCTGGGGTTTGATTCTCACCAGGACTATCATCCCTGTCTGAGATTTTTTCTGGTTTTCCTCAGCCCTCATAATGGGCAAATGCCGGGGAAGTACCCTGCACTTAGGACTGGAACGCTTCCTCCCTTTTTAAAAAAAATCCTTTCCCAATATATCATTTCATCTCATCATGTATCATCGGTGTCCATTGCCTGTGGTGCCTCAGTAGTAAAACCGGGGGTTAAACACTATTCAAAAAACTATCCAGTCATATTTTTCCTAGAATATTATTCCTTATCAAATATATAAATAAGCCCCAAAACAAAAATTTCAACCACCAGTTGCACATTTCCCTCTCAATCAAAAAGGAAATATTTAACTGAAATACTCGGCATGCGCCGAATTCCCTCCCCTAGAGAAATGCGGGGTAGGAAAAAACTGTGGAACACATGCTGGTTTGCCAGGGAGTTCATTACATTTTGCATGCCATGTTTATTATCATTTTCATCAGAACATCAATATTTTCTACAAGAATTAGTTTCCCGTAGGGTTTTTGTTGACAGGTTTGTAATGGGTTATGAAACTCCCTTAATACCGTAATCATGCCAAAAGCAGAGAGCTCTGAATTAAGATGTAAGCCTCAGGCACGTTCGAACTGTAGTGTGCTTTAGGCTAATTAAAGGTGAGAGGCCATTACATTTTAATATCACACGGTGACAGCTTCAACAACCAAATTTTGTCATTTTAATGAATTAAGAGCATGTGAGTATCCATAACATTTAAGAATTTCAACTTTGGTTATGAAGTTTGTGTTACGTTTGTCTATTTGAAGGTCATTTCAATATGCTGTACGTTGTTTAGTCAGTTACAACTTCTATAGTATTTATAAAATACAGGACTTTTATTATCCTGGTGGAAAATTATCTTCTTACGCACTAAACCTGACTTCTTTTGTTGAACATTTTCATGTAACTGTAGCAGAAGGGAAGTGAAGCATTCACTATATAAAGTTTGCCCTTTTGGAAGACAATGAGGATCTCGTTTGCATTCCAGAAAATTGAAGCCATGACTTTGCGAGCTGATTATACTATCAACATTTTCTTCGAAACCAGGCAACCGGGTTTTGTTCACTGTTCCTTGCTGTTTTATGAAGTGTGGTAATGAACCCGGTTTCATAGATGGTGGTGATTTGATGAATCAACATATAAAATTATAGGAATTTTGAAACGTTCCAGACAAGCTTGCACTCTTAAGTCTTTTTAATCGGGTATAAGCAACCGCGACTTTTTTTGCTGATACTTTTTTCAGTTAAAATGTCTGCCTGGCACCACTATCGTGGAATTCCGTGATTATTTTTTGCGTAGCAACACTTCCAGAGCGGTGTTCATCTTTTTTACTCATCTGGCTGCGAAATTGTCACGTTATAGACGGTCAACATCTAGAAATGTTATGAACTATCTTATGTTTTTAAGTAAGTGGTATTATTGAATAAGTAATGATTTAAAGAGTTATAAACTCTGAGGCTGGTTTTTATTGGGGTGTGTCGATGTTGTTGCCCCATGGTGGATGTGCCCCATTTGAAGCGGTTTATATATGCAGACGTTGATGTAGGCGTTGGACCGCGGATCCCACTTCATACCCCGGCTCATTCAGGGGCCCGAAGTCGCTTTTCGTGTTTTATCGGTCATACACACACACACACACACACACACACACAAATATATATATATATAATATAAAAGAAAAATAAAAATAAAGTAACACTATTAACAATGTAACAAATTAGCAGTAATTATAATAGTAGAAAAGGATAAAACACCAAGAAAAAGTAACACTTGAGATCGATATATTTCGGACTCGTGGAGCAATCTCTAGGTCTTCTTGCCATAGAAGGACGCTCTTTAACACCTCAGGTCATCAGCGTCCCATTCTATTCAGGGAGTGGAACGGCCTACAAATTTTGCTCAGAAGCCTCTTTTTTCAGACTTGAGGTTCTTAATCGTGCCGTAAATCTACGACACGGGACCCACGGTTTTACTTCTCTTCCTAAGGAAGCCATACTTAGGATTTTTACGCCCGAAAAAAATCCATCGCTCAATTATTGGTTACGGGAGGAGGGAGATGCATAGGGGAGGTTTAAATCAATCGATCTTGCTTCCTTTAAACGCATTAAAATATTTAATCGGACTACACTAGTTAATGGTCACATGGTCCGTTATCTCTATGGCTTTGATGACGCTTGCTACCTATGCTGCATCTGTGTGCATCTCGTCTACTGCCCCTGGTAAAGCGATATTGATCATCGTTGAACGAATGAAACGTATGACTGAACTGCTTCAACTTTCTGATCTGAACTGCGGTTGACATCTGGTAAAAGTTTCTGGTAGAAAAGCGTGCTTTGCTCGATTTTTTCTCCTCATATATGAAATCCAAACGTCGCCACGTTTTCAAAGGGTTACGTGGGGTTTCCACAGCTTCCAGCTTCCCTGAGCCTTTGAAATACTGAAATAATATTGGTGAGCTCTTGGGCTCCCAAATGCGCTTATTTTAAATTTATCGCCATTCCGACAATTAATTGGAGAGTTCCTCATCATACGATGTAATGATTTCATCGCCGACAACTGTTCCCCCTCTAACTTCAACCAATTTTAAAGTATCTTCAGTAACTATGATACAAAATGATCTATTGTTCGGCTCCCTGCATGGACTTAGATATGTTATAGTAGGGAGACCTATCGCTCTAGCCATTACCAGCACAAGAAACTCATAAAATGGCAAAAGGAAACCTTTTTTCTATTATTATATAGTCAAAGGTCCAGGTAGCCATAGCCATGAAAACTTTTAGCAATGCATGACATGTCCCAATTTGCTACTATAAGCTTATTTCATAATTATTACTATTTACATTATCTAAAAGCATTTACTCATGGACATTCTCGGGTGTGAGGATCTGCTACAATTGTTTCATTATGATTTGAAAAACTGAGCCAGCCAATCTTTTACAACCACATATAATGGAATACTTTACCCCAGTACATTTTCCATCTCTTCAAAGTTTCTGCATCCTTCAACCGCTTTACAATAAAAAATATAACAAAAGCACGATGTTCAATATTATCCATTTTTAAACAAACAGAAAAGTAATTCCTTTAAAAAAATAAGCTAACGATATCTGTTACATGTTTAGTGCTGCCAATTAAAAGATCAAAGCTTCAAACATAAAAAAGTTTACCTATCACTGCCCTGTGTGCGAAGGGTAATTATTATCTCGCCACGTAATGCATGCAGTAACTGAAGAAAAAAAATCACTTCATGGAAAAATACGTTCGATATCATCAGCGAGACTGATATATTCTTAGCAGAAAGCCAGCATCTGAACAGATTCCGTATATTTCGGTTTCCTTTCAACAGCATCGTTGTTATTGTTACTGTGTCACATTTCAATTTTACGTGGCGCGAAATGAAAATGAACTTGCAAAACTATCTGTATAATTATTGTTATTATTATTATTATTATTATTATTGATGATGATGATAATGATAATAATAATAATAATAATAATAATTTTGTCAGTGTCCAAAGTTCAAAAATTAATGGAACTCTTATAATTTAGTACATTTTCAACTGGGTTTTATTTCTTGATTTCTCTAGTCTTATGCAGTTGAACCTTCTATTTTAGTGTTTTAATGTGTGCCTTTATCAAAAAATAAAGATATTTGAGGTTCAGCTGGAACGTTTCTCGCCTGAAGGGGGTAGTTTGTTAAGTAACTCTGTTATATATTATAGCATGCTGTATTCTTGTTCCAGTCTTATTTCTAGTTCAAAAGCCCTCCTTAATCTTCTAGGCCGTCCACTCGTTGCATGATCGACAACGGAATTACATAGTACAACTAGGCTTACATTTCCAAATTCCTTCTGGTAAACAAACTATATTCATATAGGAAAAATTATTTTGGAAATTCTAAAAACGCTATGATTGGATTTTGTATTTATTTTTATATGTGATGGTTAAATTACAAGTTTCCAAATTTTTATTCCTAAATGCCATCAGGAAATGATTTAAATTGTTTAAATGACCATAGTTTCCAAGAAAAATATCAGTCAGTTAATCCAAGAGGATGACTTGATAAGATTTCATACTCATAAAGGTTAAGAGTAATATGTGACACTAAACTACGCGTTCTACGTATCAATATTCTATGGTTACAATTATTCTGATGCCAATTCATTGTTTTGCCTTTTTTAACACAAATATTTCCAGTGACAGTAAAAAATTAATATGATGGGAATTCTTGATGTAATTCGATTCTTTTTTCGAAAAATAAAGCAGCAGAGGAAGTGCACGAGAGAATTTTGCCTACATTGGGTAGCAAATGTCCTTTCTATGAAGCCTTTCGACTTATGTAAATGAGTTCAAGCAAGGCAGAACAAGCATCGAAAGCGGACCATGTCCTGGAGTTCCAAAAGCAGCTGTTAGGCCAGAAATCATCAATAAAATCCATGATCTTGTTTAGGCTGACCGAGGAGTGAAAACGCGCGAGTTAGCAGTAGTCATAAGCAGTTTATTTTGTATAATGAACTACATATGAGAGAACTTTGTGCCGCATCTACTCACTTAGAAGGAAAAGTGAAATCGTGAATTGTTTAGAATTCACGTAAAAGTGAATTGATTGCTTCGAAAAGAAGAAAACCATTACTGGAGAATACTAAGCACCACTTGTGGAGATACTGAAGATATAAATTTCTGGAAAACATCCAGAAGTGGCCCCAAAAAAAGGCATTATTTTACCATGACAATGGCCGGTGCATTCAGCTACGTCGTTCAGGACAAATTGACCGTACTATGAATTGAGGTGCTTCCGCATGTGTAACATCGCCACCACACAGTATCATCTATTCCTAAAATTGAAAAATTTCTTGGTTGGATACAAATTTAAACCAAATAAAGATGTCAAACAGGAAGTAAAAGAGTGGAGTATATAGAAAAATAAAATGCGTTGAAAGACTGAACTAAAAGCAAGTTACATTTAATATACTAAAATTATCTATTTTTTCATTTGTATTAAAACTTGTTATTCTTGAAAACTGTATGGCAATTTCATCGGTGGAAGATTATTGAAATTGTGTACTGATATGATAATGGAATAATTGTAGGACAATAAAAGTAAATCCAAAAGTTTTACGAAATGAAAAAAGCAGTCTGGATCGTCTACTTCCATATATCTACCGATGAAAAGCCTCATCAGCATGGACTTTGTGGAGAAAACTGATGCAAATATAAGAATATACTCACTGCTGATACACCCTGCAAACATAAACATGTACCTTTTAGAAGCAGTCAAGAATATCCACTTTCAGAGCATTATGAGATCCACAACTATTGTCAAAATGCACTCAAGGCAAAACAAAGAATCCCAAAGACAGCTTCGACAGTTTAATAAGGAAACAATGTACTAAGAACATATTTGCTTCACTAAAAATGGGGAAAATTTATGATTTTGATACTAAAGTAACATTTAATAACATTCCCGTGAATGTGGGTAGACTGTAATGGTTAAGTAGATCTTCACTCCAGTGATGCATGCCATGAAAGTGACTGAGCACGTTAATCGTTGCTGCTGATAAATAAAGATGTTGAAAAATGTCCCAATTTATCCAGAGAATAAGAAATGCCAAGAGAACATCAAATAATGATCAGGAAGCCTCTCGGTATTCATATAAGGTTTTATAAGAATCACATAAAGCAAAAAACCTTTCATATTTATCATTTTATAAGTTGCAGTTAATTTTCCAAGTTTCATTTTTTAAAATGCAAGTACCTTTATATCAAAAACGTAAATGTATAAGCTTTATTTCTATATCAATAAATTTTCATATTTTGTATACATTCCAAAAACACAAGTATATTGTTTAAAAAAAAAGTTTCGATTTCGGTAAATTGTTTTAAGAAATCGTCTACACCAAATGCAATAAAAGAATCCTTACATAAAACCGTTCTATCCTATGTGTGTAAACAGTGTATAAAATGTCATATTATTTGAAATGCTTTTAATAGTAGTTTTGTAAATACGAGGGTACAAACATTTTTACACACTTTCACAGTGGATATCTATTTAATATATTTTAAAGTTGGACCGAAAAAAAAAACAATAACGTGTAGTATGATGTTCTGTAAACAGACGTGACTCACATTACGTTTTACTAGCGTTGCTACAACAAAATGGAGCCAAAATTATCCTTTGAACAGCAGAAAACAATTTTGAAGTGGTATTGAAAAACCGAGAATGTTGTTGAAGTTCAAAGGCGATGGAGACGTATGTACATAACAGAACCGCCAACGCGAGTGTATCGAGACAAATTTGAGACTCGTGGTACCCTATACGTTATTCACAAGGGCCAATCTAGAAGACCTCGCACAGCAACAAGCCCCGTGTCCTCGGCTATGGTTTTGGAACGTTTTGAGCACTCACCGCAGTAATCTACAAAGCAATGTGCACGTGAGACTGGGATTAGCAGAACCAGCGTATGTCGTATTATTAAAACAGCAAAGTTGAAAGTTTTCATCCCAAGACTTTTGCATACATAAGATGATTAGTCGTCATTTAATGTTTGTGTGAATTCAGTTTTGCTATGTTAACACATTGTGTGTACATTTTTGGCACCCTCTGTATAAGAACATTTTAAAAAGTGTTTGAATGAATTTTAACCAAAAATTAATTTTATTTTGCTGAAAACGATGATGCATTGCTTCCTGTATTACGATGTCTATTACATTTAAATTTCATAAAGTTAGAGCCGACTGAAATAAAACGTTAAATTTATGTGCTGCCAGTTTGGATTTTGGAATGTTTAATATCACAGGAAAATATCAAAAATAGTGGAAAGAGATTCAAATCTACAAATCGCTGTACAACTGCTATACCAAGTCTAGATATTAATTAGCCCTATAGCGTGGTTGACTGGAAGCAGAGAGTAATTCTACTTGAATATTCGAGTCAGCTCTTACGACCTAAACCTCTTTCAGTGAAATCCTTCGACACGTGTACACTGAAACGGGAGAAGTTCGAGTCCCAGCCGTGACCACGAATATTTCCTATCGGATTCGCCTTCCAACCGTTGCCTACACTCCACTTAGTATGCAGCAGGGACATTCAAACTTACAGTACTACCACAGCTTTCTCAATTGATACAAACTTCCGGCAACTAATTTCTCCTTAACTGGCAGGTCAGAAAGCAAAGTAAGAAAATATTATAATTGTTATAATTGTAATATATCAATGGTGAACAGGTTTTACAGGGAAAGATTATCTTTGAAGAACAATTTTTCGTATAAGACGTAGGTAAGATGACCAAAATAGTTCTAAACTATATCCTTCAATAGCCAAAAGTGGCTGGTAACATTTGAACTAGAACTCCTGTTGAAAAAAGCGTCAAAGAAAAAATTAACCTTGTTTTTACATTTTTGTATCCAAGACAAGATGAAAAAGAAGTCCTTTATTCAACGCATCAATATCGCCTATAAATTATTGCATCTAGGAGGGATATTTGACACTTCTGTTGCACTAATTTCATTTGGTAATAATTAACATATTGCACATTTAAACTATGATTAAACTAATAATTTGCAAGGCCGCTTGCGTGAGGGAAATAAGTGGTAGACAGTAGGTAAATTCTCCGCTAGTGTACTCTGCCGTGAAACTTGTACAAACTCTTGGTTTTCCGCCTTTGTAGTAATACATTCATTAAATATTTATTTGTTTTCTCTGTAAATGAAGTTAATCACACAAATATTTAAAATACTCATAGTTTTATACGCAGTCAATTAGGTTACTTTTCGAACTCATTTATAAAGATATTCTGAAAATTAAATTATCTCCCATACTATATTTCTGCTGCAGTCACTTAGGTCTTTACAGCCAACAGTTGTCTTCGTTGAAAGAGTGTAAAAAGTTTGTGCAAGTCTGTGATAAAACTGGGAATGACAATGACCCCTTAGGTGCACTTCTAATTATTTAAAGCTACGAAAGAGTAAATAGAATGTTAAAAGTGCAGATCCTTTACCATTTAACTGTCGTAGCTGCATGGACACTTACGACTGTGTAATCAAAGCGCTGCTTTTTCTAAACTCTGCTTCGCTTCAAACTCAATTCACACCGACACGCGGATCTTGCAGCCTTCAGTTTCAGTCTGTCATTAGCCATTCCGAATTCTCCATAGCAGAGCACGCTGATAGTCCAGCTGTTTAGAGCAGGTGTCTGATAACGGAAACTACTGAAATTCAAATCCAACCCATGCATGAATTGTTTTATTTTATTTACTTATTTTTACAAGTAAAATTAATGTTAGAATACATAGGCTAAAATAACTTCTCTTTTTAAAAGCTTATGTGAATTTTAAGGTATTTATGCTTTTACAATAAAACGTATAGTGGTGTTCTTAGTTTTCAAAATAATAGGAAACTCATAGATATTATTAAATAAATAACTAAAAAAATAGAACTACATTATTTAATGTCGAATGTATGAACTTTCTGCTTTATCACTGTCTTTATTCTTCGGAGGTGGGTGAGCCCAAACTGCTGGGCCAATTTTGACGGAGAATACTTTCTTCCGAGCGTCTTGTATTGGATCCCACAGGTAAAGCCCTCTATTATACAAGTATGGACACGCTCCATTTTCCACCTAACCGTCTCTAACTCCCATAAGAATACGTGTGTCTGCTCATGTTCTTCTTTTTGTATTAGAAGGCCTAGGTCAGAGAAAATGCACACTTTTGAGACTATGTCAGAGAAAATGCACACTTTTGAGACTATGTCAGTTATAGTTACGGCATTCGCGTAGTACCGCATCCGAAATCAGCGGCCAATGACGGGTCATTTGCCGACAGAGGAAAAGGCTGTCATCCGCTACAACAGAAATCGCAATATTAAACATAGGCCTTATTAATTACATCCTTTAACACGTGAAACTTAAAATAAGAATATCTCACTTTATTTAACTATTCGTTATTTAAATTATTTGTTGTAATGCATTTATTATATCAGTGTTGACATAAACTGTATAAGGTCTGACTTTAACCTTCTAGTTAAGAATGAATTGTAAGAATTATAGGGCTTAGAGGGATTCCTACCAAATTCAATTCATAATAAAACCTTATGTCGTTTAGCATTACACTGCTCTAAATTGATCAAATGAAATGGTTATAGCAACCAGAAACCTATATTTTTAATTGGTGTGTGAAATCAAGAAATAAATAAACTAAATGATATGCCTGAAAATTTAAACTATTCATAGATCTACATATTCTGTTTCTTTTCTTCCAATTATTAACATGCGTTTAGTTATCTTATAGCTGCAAGTTGCATTTTTTAAATTATTTTTTCTGCAATAGTGACATTTAAATGAACTTCATGACTGTGGCAAACTATTTTTATGCAAAAAAAGTCAAAACACCTTCGCAAATTACACACATTCATCTAATTTTTGAAAGCTATGGTAAATGTATTCGAGAATAAGCGTATAGTGTACTATAATACAATAATAATATCCTAAGTATACTACACTTAGTAACAGTCTCTGCTAAATACAACGTAGTCATGTTGACAAATATTTTATTACATAAGTTATTTTGAATGCAGTTTACATGCCTAATTATACCTTGAATGCGATATAACGCAACGCCTTTCATTTCTCTAGCTGTACAAACAATTACACAACACCCAGGCATGTTAACTAAATTATAATACAGTTAGAAAAAGTTTTTTTCTACATATATGCATATGGCACAACATACAGACATCAGGCCCAAAATGGCGATTGATGCTGGCAAACCAATCACGGAGCGCGGTTGTCGGCAAATTCCGCAGCAAAGCGTGTCCATACTTGGATAATAGAGGGATTTACTCACAGGGTCTCTTTCGTCCTTCGCAATTCTCCTCCAGCACTTTTTTTACCTCCGCCATCCATTTTCAATAGGATTTACAGCCGAGGACAATTTGAAGTCTGTTGACTTCAATAGAGACGCTTATCTTGTAGGAATTCAATTATTCCATCAGGATAGGTCATTCTCACAGAATGTTTTTATAATGGTGGCTGTATCGTCTAACCTCCATAACACACCCAGACCGTCCCGTGACATCCAACCCCAACACAAATAAATACGCCACCTTGACGATCAAATGATCCACTAAACATGTTCCCCTGGGATGCCACAACATTATGGAATCTATTTTACATCATTACTCACACTATACTTCACGTAGAAATTCTCCTTGAATTTATTTAGTACGCTCAAATTCAGCATACAAGGAACGTGCTGGTCGTTGTAGATTTAAAGTAGTGATTTCAATCATCTACGATTTTCATTTGTCATTATGCATTGATGATTTGTATTCTTGCCAAGTACGGAAACTTCCATCTTTTAAGCAAAATATTACCGTGTCTCCTAAATATTTATAATAACATTTAATATTATCCATACCCAAACGAATCACTCTGTATAATTGTTTTACTTGTAACAACTAACAAATAAAACATTCAAGCATAACGAGACTTTGAACCAAGGTAGTTCTTATTACTAGGCAAGTGCTTTTATCTGCTCAGCCATCAAAATACACGACCCGAATAAATACATTTCCTGTTTGTGGCATAACTTGAACACGAACTGAAGGCTGCATTAAAACGGGTATTTGAACCCTGCGTCAGCGAATTCTCGCAATGTTTTCCAATGCGGTCATTCTTTCTGAATAGTTGTGTATTTTTTTGGTCTGGGAATGATTTTTGAACATTCATGCATTCCAGTATAGTATGAAATATGAGGTATTCAAAAATGGAAACAAATTATGTCATTGATATGAGGAGTAATCAATACTTGTATTACAGATAATAAGTCATAATTTTAGCATTGCAATCATAATACGTGGGCTATTTTCTGTGAAACTGTTTTGGTTTGCGTCAATGTTTTTAATAATGTTTGACGCCCGTTTTAACTGCTGAGGCATTACAGGCGGTGGGCACTAAAGATACATGAGATGAAAGGAACTGGGAAATGCTTTTTTTTAATAAAGAAAGCGTTCCAAACCTAAGTTTAAGGTACTTCCTCGGTATTTACCATTATGAGAAATGAGGAAAACCTGGGGGAAAAAAACTTAGGGCAATGGTCTTGGTGGAAATTGAATCCCAGACCTCCCGTTCGCGAGTCTAAGCATAAATGACCTCGCCCACTCTTGGCGGTTGATGTGAGTTAAGAATAGACATGTTCAATGTACTATGTTCTTCTTCTTAATCTTTCTATCTTATTACACAATTTCTTAGTTAGATGTTTTATCTTTATGAGGTAAATATTCTGGTTTCTTTTAAATATAGGCACTACTAAACTGAAAATTACAAAATAATAATATTTTTATCACAGAAGAAATGAAAGGAAAAAATATATTCATTCAACAAGTCCTCAATGTTTATGTTTATTTCGGCATAACTAAGGAATAGAGTGGTATGGTGTACAGATATGCGGTATGTCAAATACTCAATATCCAATTTCCAGTAGGAATTTATCGACTACCTCAACTCTCCAAAGGCCTATTGCTGTTTCAACCCATATGCACTGACAACCCTGTTGTACCTAATGATAGGGCTAGAGAGTTGTGCATTGACCATTAACTTATGCATTATATTTTTAAAAACTTAGAGTGTTATATTATAAAACTGATGAAATCATCTGACTTCAATCAAATAATGGTTCTACCATTTTGCTAGCCTCGTTATAGTCTTTTATTTTATTTTAAAAGTCCAGGGTTATTCTGGTAAAGTAAGTCAAACTGTTTATATTTATGGATTTATAGTTGAAATTAAGTATAATTGTTGAAATTGAATTTGTTGTTACGAATCAAGGAAGCAACAAGGTTAAAGAGTATAAGCCTTTAACTGCAGGTTCAGCGAAACCGTCAAGAGCCATCCGAGATAGCACAAGCTCTACTCAATCGCACTGTTTTCGTTGTTAAAAAATTATTTATGTGAGGTGGGCTATTACATTTATTGCAGTACTTTTTTCGATAATTTAAAGTAATTTAGGGATATTCTTTGCCCACTGTTGCAGTATTATAGAGCATTGAACCTATCGTATCATTTTGTGAGTTAAAGACGTAATGAAGTTTCTTCAACTATAGAAACCATGCATCTGTTACATTAATTGCACACTTGGTGGGCAAATAAATATATAGTGGGAGTGTATTTATTACAGTGACGCCAATACAATACAAAAATTCCGCAATTAATATTATCCTCCATGATACCTATTATGTAGTAACACACTTCCAAAAAATTAATAAAGGAGCAACACTAATTTTCATTTCCCCATTTTCCGTTATTTTATATAACAGTTTTTTAGGATTATATGTTTGAAACCTAATGCAGAAATAATTAGAAAGACTATTTAATAATAAATAAAAAAAACTTCAACAGGTACAAGGGCCAACGTGTTTTTGATACAGACGGTATGTTTGATTTAGCACAAGATATTACATTAAATATTCACAGTAGGATATAAAACATACTCGTATATATTCAGCAATAAAACACGAATAAGTAAATAATATACAAACAAATAAAAAATAAAAATAAAATAAAATATGAAGCACCAGAATGATATTTTTTAAAAATATTAAGAACAAATTTAAAAATATAAAGAGGTCTCATTATAGATGACACACAGCTGGATTTGTTACATTTATTTCCACCAATTCCCTACCCGGTTATCAGCATTTTCAGGCACGAGGTGTCTCATTTTCATCAGAGATTCATTTATCCCCTCCCCTTCTTCAAAAAATATCATCTTCCTCTGTTCGATCCTGTAAAGGAGTGTGGTAGATACTTTTCCCTCCACTCTTCCATACCTTTACATTCAGCCAGAATGTGTGCTCAATTCCTCCTCCTCACAGATGGAACAAATTCTCCGCTCATATTCGCCAGTGGCCTTAATCATCCGCCATACGCCCATTATGAGTCATGCGAACCCCTGCCTAGTAAGTTTAGTAAGTTTTGATGTACTTTTCCATCCCCCAATCCAATTTTAGCCCCTACTGTACTTCCAGCGAAATCATCTTTCTGCAATGCGCAATTGTCTGTTCCTATCCATATCCCTCAAGCGGTTCCTAACCATCCTCCATGTGTTCTTTTAGTTTCGCTGGCCCGCCATCGAAATGGAGCTCATCCTATTGTTTCTAGTCCCTTTCTTAATTTGGATGTTCGCGTCTTGTTTTCTCCCATCCCTAGTGTTTATGATAGTGCAATGCCCTAATTAAAGTTTCGTTTTCTAGAATTATTCGCAGCCAGCACTCACTATTGCAAATTTATTATTATTAGTATTATTATTATTATTATTATGCATACTGCTATTACTGTCTTTACTGTTAGAACTAGGCCATGTACGCTCCTAAAATGAAATCAAATTCCCAAAGATGATTCGTTGCATACAGTTAAAGTTACGATGATTAAACTTCTTTCAATCACCTCCATAATTTGATGATTTTCTCAAAGTAGTGCCCGTTGGATGAAATGCATTTGTTTCAGCGTTTCTGCTAGTCGTCAAAGTCATGCTGGAAATAATTTTTTGACATGTTATTTAGCATTACCTCCGCAGGCTTCACCACTGTTCCAGATGAATGGAAAATATTTCCCAAGAAGGTGTTTCTTCAATTTGTTGAAAAGAAAAAAATTCACACGGAGCTAAATCTAGACAGGGACATATGTCACACTGTTTATTTTGTGTGTGTGTGTGTGTGTGTGTGAGATATTCAGCAACGCTATTTTCGAAGTGCGGTCTTTTATGTAAAAGATGGACCCTGCACATAAACCTTTAAGACACCCATTGTGCTCCAATGTACAAGTCTACTCAAATCCCACAGTTCCTTGGAAGGAGGCTACTTCCTTGATATTGGCCATTCTCTGTAACTTAAAAGAAAGATCCTAGAGTTTAATACCTGTATTGTGTAACAGCTGTACATATGCATTCTATATATCAGTAGGTTTCAAGATCTCCTCCACATTTCTTGCAGTTCGAGTCATGAAAGATTCCCATAATGTGCATATGTTTGTGAAGGATGTTGTGGCCAGTAAGAAGGCCAACAACCTGCCATATTCGCTTGGACCTCTTGCTTGTTCAGTGTATACCGAGAGTGCCAAAAAAATATATACACACTTTCACAGGAGATATATATCAAATTTGGACTGCAAAACAACAGTAATGTGTAATGTTCTGTAAACAGATGCGACCCACATTTGGTTATGCTAGGCGTTACTACAACAAAAGGATCCATGATTATCGTTTGAACATCGGAAAGCAATTTTGAAGTATCCAAACTGGATAAGACGAAGAGGTTCGATTGAGTTTCCACAGCGTTCTCCGGATCTAACTCCGTAGGACTTCTACCTATGGGGAACTCTTAAGGATGTTGTATACCGTAGAAAACCAGTTACACTAGCAGCACTACGGGAAGAAATTGAAACGGCATGTGCTGCAATTGCTGAAGACACTATTTCAAACTTGCTCAATTAGTAATTAAAAGTGTATCGATGCTGATAGTTGGGCATTTTGAGCAACGATTGTAGCTGTACAAGTTTAAAATGATTAGTGCTCATCATTTTCTGTTTGTGAGAATTCAGCTTTGTTATGTTAACACAGTTTTTCTTTGCTCGTAGTGTGTATATAGTGTTCTTTCGCGTGCGTTTTTTGGTCCTGACACCCATCTCGCATAAAGTTTGTTCAGAAGCAATAAAATGTGCATTCGTACTGCTAACTAGCGTGTTCGGATATGTCACACATTTTTACTCTGTGATTTTTCATTATGACTTCTCAATTTATTATTATTATTATTATTATTATTATTATTATTATTATTATTATTATTATTATATCTTCAGATGGGTAGCCAGGTTTCTTCTTCAATTCAAAGATTCTGGAAAGTTGGTTTATGAAGAAAACCATTTAATTTTTCTTAATCAAAAGATCGGTTCAGAAACCTGAGCAACAAACACCGACAGTTAATTTAATAAATACAAATAAAGACATTATTTTATTTGTTTGTGATTCTGAAGTAAAAATATACCTCTAACCAGAGCAGCATGGCGCTCGTTCTGTATGCTTGCTCTATTTAAACATCCTCTGAGGAGTTTTTCAAGAGAGTAAACATATTTCAGCTGAGGGAGGCATGGAAACTCGTTTTAGAGGGTTTTATGAAGGTGCCTTTGATGTTTGCGAGTTCTCCTTGTTCTGCACCTGAAATGTTGAACCTGGCAGAAACGTTTCCAATGGTATTTGCTAAAGAGATCATATCACTAAGTATTCTCCAATGAACAAACATGTTTTTTTACAAAGTTCCCAATAATCTGCCTTAAAAGAAGTTTATACTCTTTGTTCCATCAAGAATCTGTCAAAATATGAAAATAAAGAGTGCGGTGTTTAGCATTCCAAAATCTGTTCGAAAGGCGGGAGGAAGTGAAATTCACCGATACACACAGCAACGTAATAAAAATATAATTTATCTTTGAAATTTTCACACAGGTGTTCTTTTCTTGTTAGTGCTACTTCCGCTTAAAAACATTTCTACAGTAAACATCCAGGCAAAAAGAATCTCGATTAATCACTTATTTCAGAAATCCAATTACTCAAAACACTCTACAATTTTTTTTCGAATCCCCATCAGCTGCTTCTAGCATTGTCTTTACCTTCTATATATCAAATTAAGTTAATGGGTTCAATAATATTAATTACTATGTTTAGTGGCCATGTTACTACTAAGAGTTGTAATGAAATATATTACGTAGTTTATTTAAAAAGATTTGTAATCTGAACGTTACATTGCGTTATTAAGGGTTGCATTTAAAGAACATATTATTAGTTCCTGTTTTGGCACTATTATCATTAAAGATATATTAGTAGCTATAGCTTGGCGGCTAATCCTACACTTAACATCTACAAACTTGATGAATGCCAATAAGCGTTTCAGTCCTCTAGAACATTTCTAAGTAAACCATAAACTTACATAAAAATAATTTACTTATAAACTGGCCAATTTCGCTATTAAGTGTTCAAAAGCTCCGTATGTTTCTGTACCTAATAAAAGTTTTTGTCTGTTCCGCAATATTGTAAATAATAGTACGGTTTACAAAGGGTCTAAAATAAATGACACATTCCAAAGAGTAAAGGTTGTGTGCATACTTCCTTTCCATGACAGAATGGTGCTGCTGATTGGCCTGAAACGTTATTCCAAAAAATTAATTTCTCTCTTCCCTATTTCATTTTTACTACTGTCAGTTAGTACAATGATTTTATTTCCTAGGAAATAGAAAAAAACATATTTTTTATCTTTTTCACTGTCAGATAAAAAAAACATGTTAATAATAACAGGCAATTTCTGTGATCTTCATTGAATATTGTTCTTTCATAAAAATGATAGAACCAAGTTATTGAAAAAGTAGCTAACAAAGTATTGGTTCTTCTAATTACTTCATTTATAATAATATCATAAAAATACTAATTAAAACTATTATGGAAATTTTGTTTTTATTATACATCAACTTATTTGTGATATTGTAAATTGGAGACATCGATCAAAATAGATGATTTTATCCCTTAAATGACACGTCATTAAAAAGAGAGTCATTACTACTTAATGTAACTTTAGAGTCACGGATTTTTGTGGCTTTCCAAAACATTGTGAAGCTGTTCCATTCAAGAAATCATACAAATCCTAAGTTCAAATAATGTTTTTAAAATGAATGTCATATTATTTCTGTCAAAGAGCGAATAACAACTGAAAAGACATGTTCACTGACATGTTACTACAATGGGACAGCTATTGAAAATATACAATGGTAAGGAAACCCACTTTAAACCTGAGTAGAAAGTTCAAACATCCAGGGCAAAGAGTAGAGGGTTCAAACATTCAGGTCAAAGAAGACCAGGCGCAAGAACGTGCTAGAAAAGCATTGAATGTGGTTGTTACTTGAAACTTACATTGAGCTACAGAGAGTTTTCCTTTCAAGTTCACTTTTGATAGGAAAATGCAAAAGTCGTGTAGAGAAAAACCTGGGCTTCAGAGACAGCTGATAGATCTGGAAGATACTCTGGTTTGTCAAAATACACGTTGTACCCAATATTACCGAAGAACGTCGCCCCACACAAATGCGCATGTGATCTAAAAACTATGCACTGAATTCCAGCAATATTCATAATATCTGCTTAATTTTCCGAAAAACATCATGCAAAAAAAAAAATTCTTGAGAATAATATAAGAATGTTGCTTTTGTATGCAGCGTAAAAGAATACAGAAATTTTTACTAATACAAAGTGATTCTTTCTGGTGAATAGAACAAATTTTAGTTTAATTTTGACCTTATGGCAGAGTTTGGTAAAAATGTTGGTAAATGGCTCCGTTTTTAAACATTCGTCAACAGAATTTATTGAAACTTGGATACGTTTATTATAAAGCTTATTTGAAGTGATAAGTTTTTAGTTTCTGTTTATAGACCCTGGAATGTCCATTTTTTTTTTTTTTTTTTTTTTTGCTACAATTGCACTTCGAAACAGAAAATATTGCTGAGTAAGTATTAATAACTAATTTCTTTAAATTTAAATATAAAACTTCACCAGAAGACACACGTTAACAATGCGGAGCATATTAAGATGTTTTTATTTATGGTAAAACGTATTGCAACGGGGCTGTAACGTCTCTTGTCTATTTAGAATGGTTTTCAAATTGTTACATTACATAATCGAATTTATTTTTATTTAAAAATTCTCTTTAAAAACAATGATCATTAACTAACTTGAGATCTTTATACATGCCGCAAATCTACAACACGAGACCAACGACTTTACTTTCTTCCGAAGGAAGCCATGCCTAAGATAATTACGCATTAAAAATTCATCGACCGGGTTTGAATCCATGATCTCGGATCTACGACTAATTACCAGTATGGATAAATTTCTCAAATTCTTGGGTTGATGTTATAATATGTCTCATTTTTACTATAAATAATATATTAATGTTAATGTACGATGGAATAATAGTTCATTAGTTGTTATGGCAGCTGCAGAAGGTAAGAAACTAATACCAAGTAGTAGTGAAGCACTTTTAACTTTTAGCACACTCCGGTTAACCAATTCCTGCCATTAACGGTGTTGCTAAACTAAGTGGGTGTGGGTGGACGTAAACTCTAAGCCTCAATATCAAATACTTCATTTTTTAGAAGTATACTCATTTGTAACTTGCCTAATTTCACAATGCGACACTTTTCATTTATGCAAATATAGAAAAAACTTGTAGTAACTTATTGTGAAGTTTTAAGCACAAGCGAATACAAAGACAGAATAATATATACACACATACCTGGACTGTATCATAATGCAGGACATTAATGTTTATACAAATTATTTAAAAGTTATGCTAAAATTTTACGGACTCATAAAAGTGCAAGCTAAAAGAAACAAAAAAGGTATAGTAAATATGGGTCCGCAAGCAAACCATTTACGAGATAATGGTTGGGGCCACTACTAAACCGAGCACCTGGATACGAACCAGCAATATTAATACTAGGTACGCATGCTGCACTTGCCCCCATTATTGCTTGAGACTTAGTAATAAACAAAAATCAATCAATTTATCTGTGGTTGCCATGTACATTGCACAGAAATGATGAATACACGAACTTACATTTAATGTGTGGCAAAGCTTACTGCCATTGTGTGTTTGATGCAGAATCTTATCCCAATAGAAGGCAGCCTGAGAGCGGAACTTTCACTAGGAAGTATCAACGCCTTCGGAAAAACAGAACATTTTCAAGTCAAGGACAACCAGGAAGACCAAGATTTATAACATCTGATGTAGAAGAAACTGTATTAAAACGAGTGGTTGTAAATTCAGGAGCTTGAATTAGTTGCAAAGAAGGAAATAAGTTTATGCAGTGTGTGGCGAATTTTATATCTGGTATTAATGTACACCCATACTATACCCACCGGGTCTCAAAAACATAGAATTTCTCCCCAGAGCAAATTTGTGCTAGCAGATGGAACAGCGGAGCACCCTAGACTCTTGTTTATGGAGTTCAGTTACCCTGACAGTATTTTTAATTTCCACAACCGTTAATGCTCGTGAAAAGCAAGATGCATAATATCAACATTTCGCATTCAATGTTTGGGCAGGAATACTTGACGAATGTCTAAGAGGAGCACATTTTCTTCCAAATAAGCAAAACGGACGATCTTCCAAATTTTCTGAAAGATGTTCAATTGCAACAACGCCAATGGATGTGGTTTATGCACGATGTACACCAGCACATTTCCTTCTTCTTGTGACGATGTGACGAACTGTGATTGGATAAAGGAGGACCTGTACCTGAACTACCAGATCAACAAATTTAAACCCTTTGGATTATTCGGGGTTATGCAAAAAGTCTAGTTTATACAAAGGACATAACCACACCTGAAGAATTGCAGCATTGGATTGTAGATTCCTTCCAAAAAATGAAGTATGACCCAGGATTGCCCGAGTAAATGTCTTCACTTGATGTTCATTAAAATAATATTATAGCACAGACTTCACAGTTGTTCAAACAAACGTTTCTCTTTATTGATAAATAAAATAAAATTGTCACAACTTTTGTTGGTATTAGCCCTCACATAGTCTCTGTCCATCCACTTGGTTCAGTGCGGGCCCAGCCATTAAATGCCATTATCTTGTAAACCGTTAATTTGCGGAATCATGTTTACTGTAACATTTTAGCTTCTTTTATCTGGTACTTATCACTCGTAATTTTTCCTATCATTTTTGAACACCTTGTATATGTACCTTGAAAGTGTATCCCGTCACCCTCTTTGTTTAGCATGCCTTAGTTTACTTCAGTGTAGCGAGAAATTTGTTTGATGAATCAAATGTGAATGTCTCACTAACATATAACAACAACAATAACAACAACAACAACAACAATAATAATAATAATAATAATAATAATAATAATAATAATAATAATAATAATAATAAATTGAGAAATCATAATCCAAAATCACAGAGTAAAAATGTGTGACATATCCGAATACGTTAGTTGATCCTGCAGTACGAATGCCCAATTTATTGCTTCTGAACAAACTTTATGCGAGATGGGTGCCTGGACCAAAAACGCACGCAAAAGAGCACTATATACACACTACAAGCAAAGAAAAACTGTGTTAACATAACAAAATAATTAACATAACAATTCTTGGTACAGATCAGGAGTCTTGATACCCATAGAACGAGAGAGAGAGAGAGAGAGAGAGAGAGAAACATTATCCGATTCACAAAACATCCCGAGCATTCGCTTGTGTAGGGTTCACAATGTCCCCTTTAGTTCATGTTCAGGTTACGGTATAAACAGAAAATGCGATCTCACTGTTAGAAACGGAGAGAGGAGCAAACCAGGCAGAAAGATTACGTCACATTCTTCTTGAACATTATTTACCTGCTCCTGACAATGGGAAGTAAAAGCAAGAGAGGAAGAAAGGCATTAGGAGCAAGGAAAACACAATTTGTTTATTCGTATGTGGTATAATTTCCTACATATGTCGTCTAAAACCAGAAATAAGTATTGGAATCAGGTCTAGTGTGTTGTTTTATCACAATGTCCCTTTATTTACCGTCACCCCCTTTCCCACCACTTTAGAATGTCAGTTTACAAGGTTTATGGACTGAAACCAATTTCTTCTTCTTCCTCTTTTCAATTCCTGCTTTAGAGTGGATAATACAGGTAGGGAAAGTTGTATAGTCAATTGCCACGGCAAAGAAAGTTGGCAGAGAATGAAAAGGACCTTAACATGATCTTTAAAATGCATATACATGCCGGTTTTACTACCTTTGCAAGTTCTTCCTTTCTTTTTAGCCTGGCTGTACCGCTCTGTATTCAGGATTTCCTAGTATAACACAAGAGAGAATCGAGATTATTAAATAAAAAAAGAGCCCAGCGACTGTTCAAAGATAGCATAATCATTAGTGTTTTAATTAAAGACTGGGATGGTGGTAGAATTAGGTTCAACCGCCAGTTCCTCAGGTGAGCAGTTCTGCGGAAATGTGCGCCGAGCTAAAACGCGACGAGTAAACATTCTTGTGTTTACAGGCTCCCGAACCGCATCACGTGTGAGAAGCACGTCAGTCACGATGGCGTTGTCTAATGGGATCGTAAACTAACAACAGTGCCGCGGAGGGATTTAACTTGTGTGAACTTCGCTCTCTAAGGTCACCGCGTCTATAGTTTACCGAAATTGCCGTCTTTCGCTGGAGTAGCTATACCCGGACTTATTCATGCGAAAAGGAAGCGATCTCTAGCAACGCCTCACACTGGAGTGTTGACGCTCACCTCTGAGTTTGTAAAGAAGGGGAAAGGGATTGCCATTGAATTTAAATTGCGTTTGCCTACAGAGGGTCATTAGCATCAAGTCCGGTACCTTCCTCCTTCTCGCTTCTACAGGTGCAAAAGTAATGCACCTGTGTTTTTCATGAAAATTTTAATTATTTGTACATTTCATTGGTTTGTAACAAATTTACAAAATTTGTTGAGTAAAATCCTTTAAATCGTAGCGTAAAAGTTATATAAAGACATGAACAAGCGTCTGATTAATTTACATGTTTAAAATGTGTATTTAAAAAAAAAAGCATCCAAACATTCCCTAAATATGTACAAAGAAATATCAGCAGTTTTACATAACTTTATCTTTTATAAATACTTTTAAAAGAATTTTAATAAGATATGCTCATTTCTTTTAACCTTGATTATTTCATATAAACACATTTAGATGCGTAAGAGGTTGAGGGCTGTTCATAAGTCAGTGGAAAAATAAAGAATACTTTTTCAAGAAAAAAAATATTAATACAATTGCCTTTCAAATATGTAAACACATAGCAAAGATTTTCTGATTTTTTCCGTCCATAAAATGAGATTTCTTGAATTCTGCAAAACACGAAGCTATTTCGGGAACAATCTCTTTGTTTAATGCTAATTTCCTTCCTGCTAGCAATTTGTTTACAATGGAAAGCAAACCAGAACAGTAGGAAAGAGGAAGATTTTCATATCAAATAATTTTTAATTACACATAGTGAGCTGGTTCCTTATCTTCATGGAAGAGGGCGTTTTTCTTCGCCAATGAGGAACGTGTCATTAAACTACTGTAGTACCATAGCGTAGTATTCACCGGTCATGATGTAACCTTTTTCCAAAAGGTCTATTAAAATTACCATGTGGCAATCCTAAAACACAGTTCCTTTTTTTTTGAAAGTTTTCTGCGATTGCAACCGTTAATGGGGTTACGTCGATTCTCACAACGCTCTATGAAACTCTCTTCCGTTTAAACAGGCGCAGATTCTCCGCCAAAGTGAAAACTTATTCTTCTTTTCGGGTTAACCATTAATATAATTCAGCACCCAACTTACCTATAGAATTTTTCATTTCCAAAATGTTAGGCAGCCGATCTCCAGAAATGTCCAAAACTTCATCAATCTGCCGAATCTCACTTTCAATTATTTCGTAGATCATTACTTAGCAGAGCGTCCGTAACGATCAGCACTTAGTTGGTTTAAACAGCACTTACGGTTCACGTACGTCCATGCGACAGTTGTATGTTGATAGTTGAATGTATTTTAAAACTAGTACAATAAAACGTTTATTATTATTATTATTATTATTATTATTATTATTATTCGGTACCGATTTTTATTTTTATTCTTGAAGGCACTCTTTTGAAATTTATGAAATTCCAGAGTCTGATTGAACAAAATAACATGCACTTTCCTTTTATTGGCATGGGCTTATTTTCAAATGATTGTAATGTTTGTAAAATCACATTGTTATCAGCTGAGACAGAAGTGATATTTTTAGGATTAGAGGGGGTTCTTCAGAACAAATGGACAAAAATTCGCACGTTTTCAAATACACAAGTCACATTCTAATAACTAGAGGCTTGCCTTTGATCTCCTTGGATAAACGCAAGTGTTCATCATTCATAGAACCCTTGGCTTGAACGGAGAACATAGTGAGTCAAAACAGCGCAATCTTACAGTAAATGTGTCTTTTCTCTACTACATGTGGGAGAACTGTATAAGTGAGGTGGGATGCCTCCAAGCAATACTCTATGTAAGTTGCACTGTTTCTCAATGCTTAGAGATGCTCCGTGTTCAGGACTCTGCTCACGTATAAAATAAATATAGGGGTTGGAACTTCAACTATTTATAAATTGGACCATTTTATACTACACATATTGCTTAATTAAACCATATATAGAAAAGTTATCTAGATAAAGTTCGAATGTAAGTGCGTTTGCTGCACTTCTCTAGGGGTTACATTAAGATGTTTGCTTTAATCCTTCATTATTTAGGCGTGATTATTAACGACCCTACCATTCTAGGAATTGTGATAAAGGGAGTTTGCTAATAAAATCTTAAAATATTTAGACGCAGAATAAAGGCACTTGCAGCATTAGTGATTTTACGTTTAAATTAATATTTTCTGAAGAGTATGTACACCTTCTAGCATAATTCTGAATTTTAAATGGTAAAGCTAAACCAAACAAATAAATATACCTCTGGACTGGAGCTTAAACTTAGAAGTTCACAAATTATGTTTAAAATCATAATATATGAACATTCATATGACTTTGTTCATATCCCTTCTCGTCTCAGAAACATCATCAATAAGGGGGCTTTTAAGTTCTTCAGTCAGACTTTTCCCACTGTTTTTAAACCTATAACTGGTGATTACCGGTAGATACTCTGAACTTAGGCCTGAAAGGCCCCTCCCAAAATTTCTTTCCCAACTTTCTATTTCTTTTTATGTATCACTAATGTCCACCTCAATAAAGTAAACGGGTGTTAACACTATTGAAATTGCCATAGACAAAATTTTGTTAAATATTAGATTAACGTTTCGAGAATGATATGACTTTTCAGCCGTGGACTATTTTTACGCCCACCAATGTCATGATACCTGGATGATGACTTTATACACTGATATGCACGATATCGATACGCAGAAGGACTGAAAATGAATCTTAAGCAGCCATCCGGATTCTTAAGGATTTTAACACCAAGTTAGGTACACTCAAGCATGAGAAAAGGCTATTATGAAGCAGGTAAACAATAAATAATGTGTAACAGGCCTCAGGGGAGAGGGTGATATATCTTTAGACCTATTTTATCCCTCCCACTTGTTGCCTACAACCCAGCCCAGTACCAATATAAAGCAATTTAGTGGGTTTAGTGCTTAGAATATCTGATACCTAATCATATGTAATTTCAATATTAATACTTCCATTATATTCCTTTTCTGATCACTGATAACGAAAGAATATACACAGGATGCCAAAAATGTATACACACTTCAAGCAAAGAAAAAAACTGTATTAACATAACAAAACTGAATTCACACAAACAGAAAATGATGAGCACTAATCATCTTAGACTTTTACAATTACAACAGTTGCTCAAAATGCCCACGATTGTCGAACGATAATCTTGGCTCCATTTTGTTGTAGCAACGCTATCATAATGTAAGTCACACTGTTTACAGAACATCATATTACACATTACTGTTGTTTTTCGGCCCAACTTTGAAATATATTAAATAGATATGTACTGTGCAAGCGTGTATACATTTTTGGTACCCTCAGTATATATAACGAAATTGTTTGTAGAAAACGGAATTACATGGGTGCATCAAAATATTCACGGTACACACTTATCCAAAGAAAACTTAAAGTAAAAACTTTCTGTTTCAAAAGTGACAATGAAGTAAACTTGTGTTCTGAAATTCAGCTGAAAACGTGCAAATTTACATGTATCAAGCTGTAATTTTACTGACTAACCATTTTGATTACGTTTTGCTCATACGCTGCTATGCTTTGAACCCTATTTTGTAAACGTTTGCACTTTATCGTAGAAATGAACAGACACATAAACCCGCATGCATATTTTGTGTTTATTGTGTTTAAAAACCGCGCATCTTAAGAAAGAGAGGTGAGGAGAGAGAGAGAGAGAAATTGAAGACACATAACATGTTTATCTACGAGCTTTCAACCTTCCGTAAGTAAAATGGATTGATTTCGAAATACAGAAGCTACTGTCTTTGGGTGTCATCTAGATGTTTGGGTGGGGTTGTCAGAGGAAAATGGTGTAATCCGGGATTAGGTTCGCTATAGAGCTATGATAGATAGCATGGTGGGGTTGCTTTTCCCTCTCTCTCAAACCGGATAGCAGATGTTGATCCGGGAAGAGTGGTTGAATTCCGAGACAAGCACAGAAAATCCTATAACATGTCTGGTCTCGTTACGAGAAAGGAATTCCTGAGGGACTCACCCCAATGTTGTGATGAATGACTGACAGGAAATACAAGAAGATAGAGCCGGGGCTTTAGGGATCCTTTTGTGTTATGACTTTTTAAAGGAATAAATATTTAAACGCAATGCAGCATAGCCTCCATATAAAAGAACACGAAAAATAAAGAAATGATAGCTAAATGTCTATTCAGACCTTCCGAGAGAATTCATAAAATATCTTTGAAGATCGTTCCTTAAACTAACGTACACTTTCAAATCAAGGCCTTTTAATCAAAATTTTCACATTTACATCTTTGACCTTGGATGTAACATTTCCTATTTAAAAATGAAGACATTTATTAAAAAGGTCGTAACTTTAATTATAAATGTGGCACATTGAAAAATAGAAAAAGAAAAATAGAAAGTTTATGAAGTTAAGGCTGTTTTTATGCTATGTAGGAATTTGAATTTTGGGCTTTAACAAGAAAAAGAAAGAGAAAAATTAGATATAGTCGAAATTAAATTCTTAAGGAGTATAGCGGGACACTACCTGTTAAATAAAAAATTAAATTAAGAATTTAGGAAAGAATTAAATAAATTTAAATTAAGAGATGACATGGATTTATACAGAAATAACTAAATTAATAAAAATATGGAATATCAATATGAAATAAATAAACTAAGGATAACAAGAGACCAAGGAATCATTAAGGAAGTGCAATAAATTATATATGAGAATATTTTTTGTGATTTTTTTATTTGGTTTATTTACAGACGCTCTTTAACATCTCAGGTCATCAGCGTCTCATTTAAATCAGAGCGTTAAACGACCGATAAATTTTGCCCAGAGGCTTCTTTTTTCAGGCTTGAGGTTCATTAGTGCCGTAAATCTACGACATGAGACCCACAGCTTTACTTCCCTTCCGAAGGAAGTATACTTAGGATTTTTACGCCGGAAAAAAATCCCTCGGCCCTGGCCGGGATCGAACCCGCTATCTTGAGTTTAAGAGACAAGTATGGTTACCACTACATCACCAGCACCGACATATATGAGACCATGAAATGTTGACGACATCATGATAACTTCTTGCGTATTCCTTTGTTTCGATTTATATGCTAATCTTTTGGATCAGTAGAGTGGAAAAGAACCGAAGATGTTCATTTAAACATCTGATAATTCACTTCATTTAGCTATTTAACCCATATTCAAGGTAACGATTTAAAAGTTACATAACAGAAAATTTTCCTCAGTCAACAACAAAGTAATATAAGTATCGACTCCACAATTGCTCCCAATGATAGAGACATGCTCGGTTGCTCACTGTGTGTGTATAAAATAAAATAAAGGCAGTTACCATCCAGTTAGCAGACTATTTTTGTGTGAAAATGTTCATTAATTACTAAGATATTGATATTGAAAATAGTTTATGGTCCAGCATATTTTCTATCGCTCAATGAGTATTGATATCTATGGTACAGGTTCATTAAAATATATGGCTGCCGCAAATATGGCATATGCATTCAGGAGCGATGCCACTGTGTTAGTTGGTAAACCCACTACGCGTTCTTCCCTGTTCCCCTTGACATGGAAGCCGTCCTTAACCTTAGAATCGTTCAAGATTTACGCCACATAAGACAGGATGTATAAAAAGTATCTGAGTTACAGACCTGCAGATTGCGGCACATAATGGCCGTATAATGCATGTAAAGGTAGTAGCTTGTAGTTAGTTTTCGGGAGGATTTGTCAGCAGGTAGTTGTCCATCCGTGTGTTTCTTGGTGTTTCATTGTATATAAACTCTGCAAATAATTATTCTTCGTCAGTTATGCCATTACAAAAATATAGTCCTGAATTAGTTTTAATGTACTCTACACATGTGAAAACTGCTTCTTGCAAAGAATTGGTAGGACAATTACCAAGAAAATATCTTGGAATCGTGCTCCAGGTAGAGAAACCTTTCGCCAACTTGTTAAAACATTTTGAGAGACAAGAAACGCATTCCGAACCACCGCATTCTTATGAAATAATAAGTATTGTCGTATTAATTATGTTATCATTAACATTAGTTTTAAACACACTATCATTTTATGCTTTCAGTTAAAGTATAAATATTAACTTTGCGATCGGCGGTGATCTTCCTTCTTCCGGTTGCGGCGGCTTCACTTCTCCAGTACTCAGCCACTCTCGGGCGGCCCGTATCTCCACTGTACTAATCGTAGAAGACAATAAATGTGGGTCGGTATTAAACATCAGTTTAAATGCCCTTTCTTCAGATGTTTACAAAACAGGAAAAAGTGCGCGATTGATTCCACAGACTGCACAGATTAAGAATCATTAAATACAATAAGCGAGGTGTTCAATGATAAGGGTAGTTAATTTTGATTTGCAGCTCTCCCGATTTAACCAGCTCTAATTTTTATTTACGGGATAGTTTGAAAGAAAATGTTTCGCACAAATTCAAACCCAATGGGGATATCTCGTCTAATATTTAACATGAAATGACCAAATTTTCAGTTAATGAGCTTAGACGAATGAGCTATAATATATTCTCGCATTATGAACATATATAAGCGGAAATAATACACTTGAGCATCTAACCTAAGGTAAGGTTCATAATGCATTTGTGCTTCCGATGTTTTACGGAGCATTTTACAGACTGATACTCGACTTGTGCTACGGTAGCCATATATATTAACGACCATGTAGTGGCAAATTCGGTTCAATTATAATTATTACAAACCAAACGTGCTATTTTTACAGATATGGAGAAGTCTGTACAGCATACAAACACATTCAAATGAAAGCATTAATAAATTCTGGAGAAACTGAAAAATAATCAAGTGACAAAGATAGTGAACTCTGTTTCTTATTAGAAAAATTCACAGTAGTTCATAAAGTTTTATTGATTTGCTGAATTAAACAAAACAAACTGTTATTCAGAACCATAGAACTGCAATCAAAGAGTGCGTAGTGTATCTGAGCACTTGCATTTTAGAAAAGGAAATTGTCATATTCAACTGGAGGGTAGGCAAACATGTAGCTAATGTTCTGCAAATGTAATCATGGGTGATTAAATACAGGCGCCTGTAAATACAAACACATATAAGCAAACACCGCTACATTAGGCACTCCACAGTTGTGCATCACAAATGATAATCGCCGATGTAGCTTCAGTTGTTCACTTTATTCCTTGTTCTGTAGCCTGGATCTTTGTGTATGTATGTTTTAAGATTAGTCAAAAATGCATATTTTTTTTCCAAGAGTGTTTCAGTGAACGTAAACTATTTTTGTTAAATATATTAATAAATTAAAACTTTTTGAATGTCATACATAAAAGGAAAAAGTTCTAACGGTATATTTGGTGGATAAATCAGATATAAACGAAAACAACAGAATTTCCTCTTACAATAAATTTCAAAAGAAATGTTTCATGAACATATTTGTGCTAACTAGAAAACGAACAAAATAAAGGAAATATTTAGCGTAGGAACTACCTCTTTGAAGTTTGAAGGACAGTCGTTGAATGGGACTGTATACAAAGACCTCAAGCAAATAGTATTGAAGCTAGCAACATTGCAATATACAATTGTTCTTCTCAGAGTAAAGCGTAATTATCAACGATTTTTATCTGTTACTACTTCAAAGGACGGGGTATGGTAAACAAACAAATACGTTAAAGGATTGTCAATACTTAAAATAATACATCTTTTCTCTTTATCTCCACAGCATTTCAATCGACTTCAGTGATCATTTTGTTAAATATAGATTAAGATGATAAAAGAAAAGCATAAACATGTAAGTTCGTTATTTATGACGATCATGATCAACATAATTGTTTTTAAATTGGAACTTTTTACGTGTGAAAGCTTTGAACTGGGCTAGTGGTTAAATGAATTATGAATTATTATAAATTAAAAAAAGTTCACTCTCTTGTCACTAAAATCCACTAAACTAAAATTAAACTGAAAACTGTTATTCAGAGCTATAAAAATTACACTGGAAATAAGAATGTCTTGGCTTTGTGTTGTTCTTTCGTAAATTTTAATATTATTCTGAGTACCGAGACATCGCCCTACAAAATCTGTAGTGGTTCGTAAGGTAAAAATACATTTTATATTTTTGGTAATGCCATCACACGCCAAAGCCAGAGATCACAAAAATTGAGAAATTTCTAAGTAAAGCATTTATTTTACCTGGAAATTATTTCACGATAAGTTTGAAATTGCTCAAGTAGGTTAAACAATTGCAGCAAAGGCTTAACTAGCGTTAAAAACAGCTACAGTTGGCCGACATACATTAGAAATGCAGAGTAACATCATTGATTTAGGTAACTATAGGTTGTGTGGTTTAAGTTGTCTAGGATTAGAGTCAAAGGGTCTGAGAAGTACTATTAGTCATTCTGCACTGCACAGTCTCTCAGTGACATAAGTATTGTGATAGTTGCACTGTTTGGCATTGAAATAGCCATGTTTATTTTGTACTGTTGCAAGCGGATATTGCGAAACGAGGAAAATCTTTGAAATCAAATGCAAGGGAAATGTTTGTAGGATGCATACGTTCTTTAATGTTTTTCAGATTAGGCAGTTAAGAATTGCCTACTGGTGCGGAGTATAGTTATATGCCTTTCTACCTTCCATGTTTCAAATAAAAGCAAATGCCTTATAGTTCTATTAAGCAAGAGATTGCAGAGTACAAGTAAGCTAGCTTTTCCCGGAGATTCCGGTATTTTAGTAAAACAAAAGTCATTAGGTTTATTAACTAAGAAAATACTTAAAGTATTCCTCCAGTCTACGGTTTAAACTGCTAACTGCTATTCCTTATACTTTCGGAGATAGTAATTGGAACAGCGCCAAAGTCACTGTTCCAATTCCTCACTTCCAAAGTGCTTCTGCCTCTAACTTGTTCTAACTCTTGGCTTTGGAGTAACAGCATTTGCCTTATTGACCGTATTTAAAGAGCATTTTCCACTACAGGTTAAAGTTGTCGTTTGCTATAAATCTATTTCGACACTATTATATTTCAGAGTGTTACTGATATCATTACAAAATCTAGACTCGTTCTAGCTTCCAATATATACGTTCACTTGTCTTCTTGCCTGAGAAGAATACGAATTGTTCGAAATAATGCAATAGTAATTCTGTGACTTTAAAGTGTTTTATCCCTTTTCTGCTTATCTAGTTATTGATATATTAATATATCAGTATTAATTATATATTAAGCTCTCAAGTGCTTGACTTTAGAGCGCTTGGTTCTCGGCATTTTAATTAGTGCTACTTGAAACCATCCACTTCTTTTCTATGACGAAAAAGTTCACTCTGAGCGCTCTTACAATGCACGCTAAAGTGCTAGGAAAAAGGGTTTACATCATCTACATGCAAGACCACACATAACTTGCATCGTCGCGTCAGGGCATGAGGTTCCTCAGTCATCATAAGTTCGCAGGTCTCTCATTGCCCATACTTACCTTCACATCGCCTTGCCAGTTAGTTTACGGTATTGTTCAAGAGACCAGCGCTCAACACGGGATTGGTAAAAGGAGCTGGAAAATGTCAAGGAGTAACAAGTACAGTGAAGGTCTCAGGCATGAAAAGTTTGAGAATTTATTGAACTCCAATATCTTCAATAATATTATAATAAATGAAGGTAAAAGATATTAATAAAATAAGTTATACATGTGTAGAAAATATTATTACAGGAAAAATGAAAGCTTTTAGATAACGCCACTTCTGTACCACTTTTCTAAATATTTCTGTATTCTATTATTGATCACTTCCTGCAGAGCGCGTGCCCCATGCGTCTTCATCTTTTTGGCCGAAACGAACATCCACCCTTGAGCAAGATTTTTGACGTTCGTAAACGGCTCATTATCAGCTGAAGTAAGATCTGGAGAATGCAGAAGATGAAGAAAGAAGGTATATTATATCTTGCGAGAAGCGACTGATATGCTGGGACGTTAAACCCAATTCTTTTCTTGCCACAGATAAGAGACATATTGCATCACAAAGACGCCAATTGACAGCATGAATTTGCAATGTACTAATCTCAGGATACGGAAGAACACTTTGAGTATAAGCCTTTCCTTTGATTTTTATACCAAAATCGTTTTTGTTGTGGTAAGGCGGGTGATTTTCACGTTGATGTCTGCTGTTTGAACGGTGAGCCGTAGAGAATACACGATGTCCCGTCACTTGTAATCACACTATTCAAATAATTTGGAGCCTGATTCACCCTGTCAATCAATTCACCAATAACCAGTTTTCGCTCTTCCTATTGTTCGGTAGTTAGTCTTTTCGAAACAACGTTCTCACAGACACATTGTGGAGGATATGCTGTATACAGAACCATGCGAAATGTTTAACAAGTTTACCACTTCATCTATCTCTTAGTCAACTCTAGTAATCAGTTCTTCAGTTCTTGCCGATCTGTCTCGCCCTGCAATGCGATCATTCTCCGGTGAGCGATGATCTTTGAAATGTCTGCGACATTCATGCACTTGTCCGTGATACGCTTGACATAACATAGCAAACGTCTCAGTAAATATCTTAACAAGTTTAACACAACATGTTATATTTGTTCGCTGCTCTTTAAAAGTAATTTTACATTTACTCTTGAACCTGCGATGGTATTCATCAGCTTTTAAAGCTATCAATTGTACTAATTTGCTGTATACTGTTAGTCCCATTTAACAGAATTACTACTACTCCTGCTCAGCCGTAGGTCCTGATTGTGCAGTGGTTACCATACTTGCCTTCTAAACCCAAGATCGCGGGTTCAAACCCGGCCAGGCTCGATGGATTTTTTCGGGCGTAAAAATCCTAAGTATGGCTTCCTTCGGAAGGGAAGTAAAGCCGTGGGTCCCGTGTCATACATTTACGGCACAATAAAGAACCTCAAGCCTGAAAAAAGAGGCCTCTGAGCAAAAGTTATCGGCCGTTCCACTCCCTGAATAGAATGGGACGCTGATGACCGGAGGTGTTAAAGAGCGTCCGTAAATAAATCAAATTAAAAAAAATCCTGCTCAGTCGCAGTCTGTCTACTCGCCTGGGAGCATATACTGTACACCACGAAGGCAAGACGGAGAAGCTGCCTATATAGCAGGGCGGAGCCAGGCAAAGTTAGATATCTTTTAAAGTTGTGCTTTAAACTAACTATTGAATTAATTTTTAATATATAATACTTCTCTACCATATACTAGCTTTATTTAACTATATAACAATTACTAACCTGTATCTTGAAAACGCAAACAAGAATTAAATGGTATAGTGATTATAGCACTATAGGAGAAAAGCAAACATGAAAATATCCCTCTTTTTATTAATTAATTAAAAATTTACAAATTATTTTTAATCATTTAATATTTTTTAAATATTTTAAAATGTATTATCTAATATTAAATACATTTTAGTGCATTAAATTTGGTTTTTAATATATTTAAAACACAATATAAAATTCTTGCATATGACTTTGCACAAAAAAATTATGAATTTCTCACCAGTAATGAAAAAAGACTTACAATTCCAATTTAAAGTGTTTTGCTTATGCGTAATTATCCCAGAACCGGCCATTCTTTTAGACGAACGATGCCAAAAGACAGTTTCTCTGCTTTCATATGCTTTTCATAGGATTTCTCATTGCTGTATTTGTTTACCTGTGGAGAGTGCGTGTACAAACTTCCTCTTTCGCCTCATTATGTACAACGCAGAACGGAATAACAATAGGCATAAAGAGGTAGAAGGATGTACGCATCACAATTCCCTTGCCTCACAGCTTTAAGAGCAGTCTCTTCCAGGCTACAAGACTGTGTAGAGGAAGTTCATTAAAATGTGGCGCGGTCCGCTTCTGTCCTTAGCATTATCAACTTCCTGCCATCTACTGCAGCACAAGCAAGATGGCGCCCAGCTACATGCGCGTGTACAGTCTCGAAAATTAATGGTGTACATTGTTTTCTTTTGCAACTATCTGTGCGTTGTACCCTTAGTGAAAATGTGGTCTATAATACTGCAGTGCTGCACTAGTGGTCTGTATACCCAAGACGGAACTATTATGAACTGCATAAATATTTGTTTTTATGTGTATGTGTGTTATAAGTTCAAAATGCTCTACAGTTAGACGTCAAAATGAACAACTTCCAAATGTAGCTGTGACTTTCTTAGTGGAAGATATGATTTAGTTCACAGCTCTCGAAATTCAGAAGCACAATACATTTCTCTCAAAGAGGTGTATGTGTTGGCATCTGCAAAAGTTTTTACTTACACATAGTTGTCAAAACTAATAAGAGAAAATGCGATTGTTCAATAATGTTTAAAATCGTGTTCGAGCAGTCAAGTAGCAATAAAAATTTAAAAGGCCAATAATTACTTCCGTTAAAATTAGTTTCTGTTCGTTTCCCTCTTTATCTTTATGTTAGATTTCTATGTAGTGCGACCTTTTCTTTGTGGTATGCTTTATTTTTTGACTCCACGTTAAATTCTTATTACTGGAAACGATTCACCTGCAGTCATCGATAGTCTTTTATCCTCGACTCTCAAAACATATCGCACATAAAATATCTGGTCAAAGTATCAATAAAATGCCATTTATAAATATAAAATCTGTCTTATCATAGAAATGCATTAAACATATTACTATATAGTAATACATTATGCTTCTGTTTTATATAATTTCATATTTAAAGGTTATACATATACAAGGGTAGGCCCATAAGTTCCCGCTTGGCCATTTTCTAGGTATTATAAGACAAAAACTATATTTTACTTTTCAATATAGTTATCCTTTATTGCACTACACTTCTCACATCTTTGAATTAATCTCCCTTCAAAAATAGTCTAAAATATTGCCTGCAAAATAGCCATAAACAGCATTAATCGCTTATTCGTCACACACAATTTTCTTCCTCAAAGGTCCTTCTTGAGTTTTGAGAAGAGGAAATGGTCACTGGGAGCTAGACCAAGGCTGTAGAGTGTATGGATAGTCGATCTCCTTGAAGCCACATTTGTCACAGCTTCCTTTGCAACAATAGCTGTGTTCAAAGGCGCGTTGTCTTGAAGAAGGCGCACACCACCACTCATCTTTCCTCGTTTTTTCTCTTTGATGAAAGCACATAGGCTGCGCAGTAGGCCGACGCAGTTCTCATTTAATGTGGTGTTCCTCCCCTTGAAGTCAATGAAGAGTATTCCTTCACATCCCAAAAGATTGTGGCCACGATCTTCTTGGTTGAGTGAGTGACCTTGGCCTTTAGAGGCGGTGCTTCGCCAGGTTTACAACACTCATTGAATCTCTTTTGGCAAGGGATCATAGTACAGGATCATAGTTTCATATCCTGTAACAATGATTTGCAGAACTTCTCTCTTTTTGCCACGGCAGAGCTCCAAAAATGCCTGACAATGGGTGACTCGTTCCTGCTTTTGGACTGAGGAAAGAAGTTCTAGGCACCCATCTTGCACTAACCTTGTTCGTATTTAAATGTTCATGAATAATTTAAAGGACTGTTGTTTTAAAAATTCTCAATCGTGCTGCTATTTCTGTAACTTTGAACCGCAGTCTTCCATAATTTCTCCTTCCATAAAAGTAATGGATGTTTTCAGGAGTGAGCACCTCCAAGGACAGATCTACACTTTGTTTGTCTTCAATGCTTTCCCGACCCATTCGAAAAAGTTTGGCCCATCTTTACGGTAGAATATGAGGAGACTTCCTTACACGCACCCTCCGTCCAATCGCTGTTTAATTTCATTTACAGTAAGTGCTTCTTTTGTGAAGAACTCAATAATAGCTCGAAACTACATTTGGAACATGACACAATCTTCTACACATGGCCTTCTGTATGCAACTATGTCAGAACAATTGAACATAGATGGGCGGAAGTTACAGTTGCAATTGTTTACTTAACAGATAAGGTGTGACACCAGATAAGGTTTTTGTGAAAACGATAATCATTATCTGCGAAGCCGGTAATTTATGGACCTACCCTAGCAGCATATAAATACTTCAAATTATTACAGTGTTTTATAAGCATTTATTTGTAATATTTATTTTTCATCTCTTCTGCTACTATAATATTTTAAAATTATGTTTGTATCTATATTCATAATATACTTGAATATGACAAACATATATTATGATATTCCAAAATGTTCAGATGAGAAACAACAAGCACATCCTTCATAATAATAATAATAAACAATTGACATTTGTTTATAAACGATAAATAGAAAAACTTGGTGAAGAAAAATATGCAACCCCTTTCTCTACTACCTGAAGGAAATTCCACGAGGATCACGAAAAACTGCAATTACAACTTTAACACTCTTGACTTTTAGCAACCAAATATACAAAAGGAATATAGGAATGCAATCTTCAATAGGAATGCAATCTTCACCATTATGCAGCAGTCAAAATGGAATGCATGAAGCTCACCTAAAGACTCGTGGTGCATTATCTACAGAAAATACAATAATGCAGAAGAATTTGAAAGGCCAACGGTTTTATTGCTAAATGCAAGGTATTAAAGAACAGAAGTAACATTTTTGAATTAATTTACTTTTAACATTGCGACGGTAAAGACGTGGCGTCATGAAAGGATCGATTGCTCATCTAATGACAAAAGTTTGTTGTTCTAGGCAACCGGAGTAATAGAATCGGTAAATTTCTATAGACAACACACAATAATTGTTGAGAAATGCATTATAACTTTGAACTCTATTCAATAAAAATCACAATATTACTAACATAATCTTGACAAACCATCTGACAACATGTTTGCAAAGAACAATTTTACATAACCATACAGAATTAGATGGGAGAAAATTCACCTACTTTACCTGAATGTTATCTAGTCTTCTTTATGATGGCTCAAGAAGCAATTGCTCTTCTAAGCTGCCTCAACTTCTGTGAGAAAAGAAATTATATTACTATCAGTTCAGTTCTTTGTGTACTTAAATACCGTCAAGTCAGCTCTAGATTTGTATTAGAATATATCCAAGTTCTCATTAATCTTTCAAAAAGAATCAATCATTTCTGTATATTCAATAGAAATAATGACATAACAGACAAATTCACTTCATAGGAACAGAACCTTTCTGCGGTTAGCAATAAAATTGCTAGAACCGCAATATATCAATACCAAGAAATAATATCAGATAAAATGGAAGAACTTTCCCGGTCAAGCAATGGGTAAAAGTCTTATTAAAACATTCGATAGCAACCTTGCTAAAGACCTATTGAGTAGCGATAGAAAGAAAACTCGGAAAACAATTGAAATGATTACTGGACGTTGACCACTCAGGAAAAACCTACGGATTTGGGAATTAATCACAAAAAGCCCATATACTGTCTATGTGAACAGATTGTTAAACCTCTAAAACTCATCTTACTGGAGTGTGAAGCTGTGAAAAGTAAAATAACTACTTTGTGTAGTCCTTCAAGAGACATAACGCGTATGTTTGTAGGAAAGATTCTTAAGTTCACTAAAGCTCTATATCTGAAAATATACGGTTAAGATTAAAGGATAGCACAAAGGGCTCTTGTGGCTTAAGTATCACGGTATATTATTATGCACTTCAACGGCAATCAATGAAAATGACATTTGTTCATATAAGAAGTGACAATTTATTGAGTTAGCAACCTTCAAGTTTAATAGGTGCCTCTATACCATCAATCGGAGTTTCAAATCATTGCTCACTAACACAGAGTACGTCAGCCACAGCCGCTGGGAAAGTGCTATGAAAATTAAACTGTCACAACTGCCAGATTTTTTGTGACTGAATACTATGAATTTATAGAACAAAACCTTTCTTTCTCTTCAAGATTCTGAGGAATGTGTATATATAAAAATACTAATAATAAGCCTGTAGTTTGAAATTTAATTATTTGAATTTTCGTCACATTCAAAAATATAAATTCCTGAAAATACAAAAGTACATATACAACTCGATATAAATTTATATACAGGTCTAAAATATAATGTATAAAATTACATTAATTTACTTAATATGCTTCGACGTCATTGAAACAAAAAAGGTTTTCTCTCAAAAAGTTTCAGGAAAGTGCTTGTGGTACACAATTTGATAAACACAGCAGACTTCATCTGCTGTCGCATCCATCTTCTCTCCTCTAATGTTCAGGGGTGAAACTTGGATCCGTTTCCTAAAGAGGGTTATCTAATACTTACAGGATTCATAATGCACCGTGTTTTCATTCCCTGGAGGGGTGGAAGATGTTTTGTTTAGGGGAAGAAGGTAAGATGGAACAGGAAATTGAGTAAAGCAATAAAAGGGAGGGGAGATATAAGAGGGAAAAAAAAACAGATAGAATATTCAAAGAATTATTCAGGAAATTCCGCACTAAAGATGAAAACTCGCCAGGGAGGGGAACGTATTCTAAGCCAGGTTATTGTTTACGACGTAAGCCGATTTATGCAAATTTTAAAGCTTCTTGATGTTTAATATACCGTTCTAGATTGTGATTCAAACTTACAGAGAACGCCATTTGTTAAGATAAATGGTACACTGCGGGGAAATTTGGTCTTCAATGGTAGTTTAATGGTGTAGAAACATTTATGTTGGAGCGAAGTTATTGGTTCGGGTATTTCCTCGTGTACTTCAAACTGACAAGCATCACTCCTATTATTATGACGTAAATATATAGTAGAGGGGTGATGGGGGCAGATGCAGAATCTCATGAATAGCTACTTCTTTGCAGCACGCTTGATGCTAGCCAATCTCATTCTCAAGATAACAGAGAAAAGTGTTTTAAAACGTATTAATACTTTCATTTGAAATGTACTAAGTGTAGAATTAAACGAAAAAAACGAGTGGATTAACAGAAATCATTAAAACGGGAATTAAATGGTAAAATTTCATTCCTGTTTGACATTTTAATCCATGTATTTATTGAGTATTACTCAGTGAGAAAGAACAGTACTGGAATAAATTAATGTCATTACATCCATTGTTTGAAAAATGATATTAATTGGAAAGATGTTATTTTTTCAGCAAAGAATGGTTGAATGAAGTTTAAATCTGCTAAAATACTAATTATTGAACCCCTACCAACTCTCAGAGACCAAATACTATAAATTTAGGTACATAAAACGGAAAAAACTTAGGATATTGATATATGTATATCAAAACAGAACTGAAATCACTAGTTATTGACACCTTATTTAGAATAACACTGTCATTTATCTATAACAAAACGTTATCTGTTGGTTATGTCTGAGTTCCTCAAGGAAACATATGGGCTCCGATCCTTTATCAAATAAATACATGATTTCCCAAAAGATAATCTAAGCAAAGGCAAGGGAAAATCATCAGCTGACAATTTTCAGACATATGTCAATCAAAATGGTGGAAATCTTGCCAACAAAAGTAGTTCATTTCACTTATAAAAAAAAAAAGAAGAACCAAACGTTTCCTCTCAAAGGAGATTGAATACCCATAGTACACTCTACATGGTATCTCGGAATTATAATGGATAACAAAGTCAATTGGAGACAGCACAAAAATAGCTTAATAATAAGACTACGACACAAAATTATTCAAACAAAATATCTTCAAGGAACATCACTTTTACCAGCTTATTTCAACAGACTAGTCTACTTCTCAATGATAAGAGCCTGTCTAGCTATATGGCTGCGTAATATGAAGTTCGGCTTCAGATTCACAACTGAAAAGGATCCAAACCTTCCAGGACAGGGTTCTCCGTCTGATACACCGCGGTACATCCGCAATGACACTCTATATAATAAAGATCTACACATTTAAGTAGTGAACATTTTCCTTCATTCCTGCCACAATCGACTTCATTTCACCTTTTTAAATCACACCAATGAACTTTTGAGCAGCATTCCGACCCAGCTACTACGACCGCGACAACTTCGAAGACTGAAATGAAAACGATATTCAGATTTATTGCAAGATTGACATTTAGCACATTTTAATGAGGACAGCCACTGGGCTGTAACCTCAGCACATGTACCATGTATATATTTATACAATGTTACATCATTTTTGCGCAATGATTACATATTATATAATAAAGTTTACAAGTTCACAACTTATTAAAATGGTTATCAAACAATAAACATAAATAAATCTTGGAAAATGTAACCAAATCTATTATAACTCAATTTTCCAATATTTAACAGTCTGGACTTTTTATCATGCAAATCTAGACCTAGTAGCATAAATTGCGTTTATATACAAAGGGTGCCAAAATGAATACACACTGCAAGCAAAGAAAAAACTATTAACATAACTAAACTGAATTTGCACAAACAGAAAATGATGAGCACTAATCATCTTAGACGTTTACAGCTACAAAAATTGCTCAAAATGCTCATCATCAGCGTCGATACACTTCTGAGTACGTTGAACTACTGACTGAGCAACGTTTGCGAAAGTGTTCTCAGCGATTGCAGCACATGCCGTTTCAATTTCTTCCCGAAGTACTGCCAGTGTAGCTGGTTTTCTACGGTATACAACATCCTTAAGAGTTCCCCATAGGTAGAAGTACAACGGAGTTAGATCCGGAGAACGCGGTGGAAATTCAATTGGACCTCTTCGTCCTATCCAGTGCCACCCCTTCAAAATTGCTTTCAGATGTTCAAACGATAATCTTGGCTCCATTTTGTTGTAGCAACGCTAGCATAATGTAATGTGAGCCATATCTGTTAACAGAATATCATACTACACATTACTGTTGTTTTTCGGTCCTACTTTGAAATATATTAAATAGATATCTACTGTAAAAGTATGTATATATATTTTGGCCCCCTTGGCACACACACATTTACATGTATATATATATATATATAGGTAACAATATTTCAAGTATAACATACACATTTTCTACCAGAAGTTCAACTAATGCACTTCTGACTCGTTCATCTATTCATAACGTCAGACCTCGAGTTAGGAATAGAAACACGTTCAAATCTTTGTATATATATGTATGTATAAAATAAAAATAAAATAAAGCAACACTATTAACAATGTAACAAATTAACAGTAATAATAAAAGTAGAATAGGATAAAATACTTAGATAAAGTCACACTTGAAATTGCTGTATTTCGAAATCGTTGAGTTCTTCTATGGCAATTTCAAGTGTGACTTTATGTAAGTGTTTATCCTATTCTACTTTTATTATTACTGTTAATTTATATACATACATATATATATACACTAAACGACACTGGGATATTATAACTTTATACGTATCATATTAATTTGTTTTCTGCTGTTATTTCGGATTTCAATTTCAAGTTTACAATTTTACTTATTTTCACAGAAGCCTTAAGGACTAGAAGTGTAGAGCCTTTACACACACCGAAAAATAAAAATATTGTTTTTTTAAGTACCATGAATCTTACAGAGGCATTTATGAAAATTCGCTTTTCACGGGTTCAATATCTGTGCGCTTTAAATGAAAACTTCTTGAGTGTGAATTTTAAATGTATTTTTACAATAACTGTTCGTTGGATGAGCAACAGATGCAAACCCAAAATTTTTGTATTAAGGATGCAAAAGTATATGATGGTATTCCTAAATGTAAGAATTTCAATATTATTTTATCTATGTCTGGTTTCGCGTTATGTTTTCAAATTCTTATTCCTATTTATCTTACTGTGCGAGTCCACTCGTGTTTGTTTTGCAGACTTATATGAATAATAATAATAATAATAATAATAATAATAATAATAGTGGGGAAGAAGTAGAAACCATGTCCGATTCGAAAAACAACAGAATCATTCGCTGACGCTGGGTTCACAATCCGCTTTCAGTTCATGCTCAAACGGTACATGTGTTTGCTTGCATCGTGTGATGTAATCACTAAGCGGACAGCAGGAGTCTAGTAATACGAACTTCGTAGGTTCGAATCCTCGATGTTCATGAACTTTTTATTTGTTTAATTTTGCAATTAAAATCATTGTTTAATCATTTTACTTGCAATAGTAAATATTTAAATGGACAATATATTTTAATTTTAAAGCATATATGTTGAAACACTTAATCACCTTCACTTTCAAAATAAATGCCATATTTATAAATATTCAAAAGTGAGCAATTAAACCAAGAAAAATATTTATTTTTGTATAATTAAAAATAATTATTCATTTTATATTTATTTTAAAAGAAAGATAACTTTCTGGGAGCATAAATGCCTGATTCAAACAGGTCTTTGCAATTGGAACCTACCAATCATCACTTATTTATTAAATATTATTTTAACCTGCAAAATAAAAAAGTAAAACAAATTATGCATTGGTAAGAATCCAACTTCGGTATTTCTTATTACTATGGTCTGTCCATCATAAAGTTTACAGTACCGCCAGGGGTGGCCGTGGTCGTTAAGGCGCGGACTCAATAGCAGGAGGTCTGGGGTTAGAATCCCGCCAGAACAGTCCTCCCTGACTGAGGTTTTTTCTAGGTTTTCCTCAGTCTTCATAACTGGCAAATGGGAGGTAACCTAAAATTAGACCTGGATGGTTTCCTTCCTTAAAAAAAAATCCTTTCCCAAAATATCATTTCATTTTATTTCATGTATCACCAGTGTTCACCACCTGTGGAGCCTCCGTAGTAAAAACGGGCGTTAGACGCTATGAAAAAAAATTATAGTGGATGTCAAAGCATATGGCGGATGTAACTTTGATTAAACAATCAGTCTCTTTACTCTCAAATTAGATCCAGGACCTACAGCTTATTAAATAAACATACTCATTAATGTGTACGCTTTTCTTTTTGATACTTTTAGCGTGAAGGAAGCATACTGTTATTTAAAGAGGTTTGTTTGCATTTCTGCCTGAAATAAAATGCTCTGTAGCGAGATATGTAACACATTCCTTCAATAAAGAGACGGAACATGTAATAGTTCAGTATATAAATGCTTATTACTGATGTTTCTAATTATATATGGTATGTAAGTTACATTTATGAGTCCAGTAGCACTGTACACTGTACAAACTGATATAAGGTCTGAAATCAAATAGATAAACAACATACATGTACAGCAGACGACGAAATAAGAATAACTGTCGAGTTTACGACTTTTCTGTGTTAGCTAAACGCGAGAGTCAATAGCAGCAAAAGGGAGGGACAAAGCGGCAAAAGTGGAGTAATATTCCCGTGTAAATTTACAATGAACAGATAATAGATACCTGTTTTTCATGAAGGAATGAGGCTGAAGGCTGCCATATTCGAGCGCTGATCCAGAGAGCTTAAGACAAATTAATGATTTCAGTTTGAGGCTTTTTTTTTTGTCTTAGAGTGTACATGCGTTTTGGCTAGGTCCTGTCATACCGTGTTACTTTATAATGCCAAATATTCCTATATACATGTATATATACTTATGTATACCTTTCACTTCTCTGCAACCACATTTGTTATAAGGATACAAAAAAAATTAAAAGAAAGCAAGATCAACTAAATTCTGCAAGGAAAGAAATTAATTCCTCCTTCATAACCAGGCGCTTCTATAAAGATGTATTTAATTTTACTTTTATTGTAGCATCATTCGAATGTGTAGCTTCATTATTCATGAAATTATTTTTTGAACATTTGCCTGCATTTAAAACTCTACTACTTTTAAAATATTGACCTAAAAACATTTTGTCTTTCTACACCTCATCATTACACCGCCACGGGTGGCCGAGGTCGTTAAGGCACGGACTCGTGAGCGGGAGGTCTGCGGTTCGAATCCCGCCAGGACCGTCCTCCCTGACTGGGGTTTTTTCCAGGTTTTCCTCAGTCTTCATAACTGGCAAATGCCGGGGAGGTACCTAAACTTAGGCCTGGAACGCTCCCTTCCTTAAAAAAAATATCCTTTCCCAATTTATCATTTCATTTCATGTATCATCAGTGTCCACCGCCTGTGGTGCCTCAGTAGTAAAAACGGGCGTTAAACACTACTCAAAAAAAAAAAAAAAAACACCTCATCAGCAATAATTTTATCCTTATTCAGCACTAATTAGTGTGAAAAGTACTTATAAATATACTGAAAGATTCACATCTGCTTTAATCAGCATTTTATTTAGCAATTGCCAATTTTGAATTAAAGTTATGTATTTCGTGGGAGGGTAGCGTTTTTACATAAAAGTTTAAACACTTATTGATCCTATAAAATATCTATAGACTCTCATAACCTCCATATTTTAATGGTATTTAACGTATATTTTCACTGCTGAGGCGTCGCACGCGTTGGACAATGGTGATCGTGGAAAAAAAAAAAAAATACAAATTGTGATTTTTTTTTTTTTTTTTTTTTTACAAGGAAGTGCTCCAGGTCTAAGTTTATTTACCTTCCCGGCATTTGTTATTTATGAGGATTGAGGATAACCTGGGAGAAAAACTCAATCAGTTTCATCAAATGTATTACTTTACAGGAAGATGCTGTAAAAACAGCTGGAGCGTTAGATCAAGGAAAATTTCAGCATTGCATCAACGAGGCACACAAATTGGGCGTTGGAAAGAATCAGTCCAATAGTCGAAAATTAAAAGAACTCTGTATATAATTAACAAATAGAAATACATTAATAATAAATATAAACTTAGAACAAAATAGGACTTCTATATTACACTTGGGTCTTCAGTGTCGTTACTAATCCAAACTTTATGCATTTATTAATAAAGATTACATATATCATAATTGCTATGGATTTTTATGTACGAGTATTTAACCTACCTGATAATGGAGATATTTTTAAGATACACTATGTTTCTAAAATTTCCCAAAAATTCAGTTTTCCGATTGACTTGCCTGGTTATGTTTTCAGTTTTATGCAAATACAAACGCGGGAAATGCATATTCGAATTCAATTTTCGTGTCAATCTATAATGAGTTTTGTATAACATTGATCAATTATTTCTTATTGTTGCTGCATATGTTCTTCGGACCTTAATGACTAAATCAAATCAAACTCTTCATACTAACAAAAGTTACAAGTAATTCCATTTTAAATTAATCAAACACCGTGCTATAATAATTATTAAAAAATATTTATGGCACAGCCATATTTAATAACCCTGACATAAATATTCTGGTTAGACTTATTAATAATTCAGGTAAGTCTAATTCCAACATAAATATTGACCGAAAGGCTGTGCTTCGCATTGAATTACTCATCTTTAATGACTATTTTACTTTCGACACTTCGCAAATTTTTGCATTTACTTAATTACTATTTAATTTACTCTTATCACATTCCTTACGCCTAACAATTTTGAGAAATTGTAATTCTTTATTTCCAAATCCAAGTTTTATTTATTTTATTTTGTGCTATTGAAACCGGCTTTAAATATTCGTTTATTTTTTACTAATGTAACCAAAGCGTTAGCTGCTAATTACTACACACCGTGCCCCCATTCCGCTACGCAATTGGAGTTTATATATACTAATGGAAACTGGTTAACCTTAGTGGAGGCCCGATTCCCGGTAAGAGTGATTTGAAAATCCCGTTGCTGGGTTAATATGCCAACTGTTTCAGTTACATTTCTATTAGACTTTCTTTGTGCAGTTGTTTATTATGGATATAGGCTGGAACAAAGAATTTTCTTTATGATTGTTATGTGCAAAAGAAATCATATACTTGCTGTAGGAGAGAATTTCGTGCTAAATTTCCAAGAATGAAATTTCCATCAGAAATTTAATTTTCAGATTGCTGAACAAAATTTTAACCCGAGACGGACAAGAAGCCAAAATCAATAACCCGATTTTAAAATAGAAGAAGCTTGATGAAATGAGACTATCGATTAGAAACTTATCTTCGAAAGGTTTGAACACGATTAACCCAGCAAATTGGTGTATTTGTTGGCAGTGCGCATAAAGGCACTCAGCGCTGCATCTTCATTTATATAAAATTATTTCTGTACAAGAAATGAAGCCCGTAAGTGAGATGAATGAAAATATTCGGAAAGCTATTAACAATATTCAGAGGGTGAGACAAACGCTTCTGAATCCTGCATCTGCTTTGATAGTGTGCAAAGTGTTAATTATTATACACTACTAATAAATGACCTAAGAATACAAAAAAATTGCTCTACAAGTTCGGACACACGACACGATTTCCTACGCAGGTGGGAAGCCATTAAGCGGTAAGTTGCCATGAATAACCAATTTCCGATTTCCTAGCGGAATGAGAACCCTGTATTAGTAGTTTAATTCTGGACTTAATTTAAATGTATGTTAATGCGTAGCACAAATTCTTATTCCAAATTTCCTTTGAGGTTTTTTACTGTTAACATATTGGTTGAAATAATAATTAGTGTAAATTAAAAGATTGTCTAGATTACAAGACACAAAAATACAACAGCAAAAAAAAAATGAGTTTCCGGTGCCGAAATGTGGAAAGAAAGATTCAGATCGTAGTCTCCACAAACCGCAAGACAGTGTTCTCCACCCGCGGTATGCTTCCCCAGGGCAAGAAAATCCTCTTGTAAGCGCTTCATTTATTCACACGAGGGGACTGTGATTTACACACAGTGTCTAATGACTGAGACTACAATGCAGATGAAATCCTCCCCTCTTTTGTTAAGCTCAAAAGTTTAAACCAGATATTAACTTTGTTTTGTTTAAGTTAGCAGCAATAAGAAGTGAAGCGATATTTCTCTGATTGTGTCCTGGCGACTGGCAAGTAGTGGCATATCCGCTTCTTGTGTTTATGCTGCTCTAGATGGGTAATTAGCATTAACACGTAGCTCTCAAGGGGCATGTGCCTGTGACACTCCGCGGAGGTGGGGTCTCAGGGATGTCCAATTCTCTCTCAACTAATTCTGCCGGTCCTGGTGGTGTAGTGGTTACCATACTTGCCTCGTATGCCCAAGATCGCAGGTTCGAACCCGGCCAGGACCGATGGATTTTTTCGGGCGTAAAAATCCTAAGTATGGCTTCCTTCGGAAGGGAAGTAAAGCCGTGGGTCCAGTGTTGTACATTTACGGCACGAAAAAGATCCTCAAGTCTGAAGGAGAGGCCTCTGAGCAAAATTTGTTGGCCGTTTCACGCCCTGAGTTGAATGGGACGCTGAAGACCTGAGCTGTTAAAGAGCGTCCATAAATAAATCAATAAATCAATCGACTAATTCTCACTAACTAGTGAAAGTCTTCTTTATTTATGATACAAATAAGAACACTTTTGAGAACCATGAGATATCTATGTACGAAATATATTTGTTTCTTTACTCATGACCATTATACATTACATGATATGAAGCTATAGGTGAAGCCGTATTTTTGAGTTAGACTTTATGAAAGAAAATCTAAAAAGAAGTCAAAAGGCCTACTAAAGTATTTTTTTATATTGAGATTATATAGAAGGTTTGATAATTAAGTCGGTCTTGGTGGTTTAGTGATAGTCACACTTTCCTTCGCGGGTTCAATCCTGGCTAGAATCGATCGGGCATAAAAATCCTAAGTATGTCTTCCTTCAAAAGAGAAGTAAAGCCGCGAGTCTCTCATGTCGTATAATTGCGGCAAAAGAACCTCAAACCTGAAAGAAGAGGCCTGTGAGCAAAATTTTTTGGCCGTTTCACGCCCTGAATTGAATGGGATGCTGATGACCTGAGATGTTGAAGAACGACATACTTAATAATTAAGCGATTTTTGGTCTGTTTTGCTTTGTTTTCTCCAGTAACTTCTGTGAAAGCGTTCTTCAAATGAAACATAAAGAAGTTATGCTTGTCTTTCTTTCACTTCAAGACAGACTTCTTGATTGAAGATTAAGCGATGCCTCATTAAAACATTTTTCAGCACTACAAAATCCAGTGAGCGAGAGATCCGGAAAGCACGGAAGGGGATGTTGTTAGAGGTTTATGAAACTTCCAGCGGAAATCCTATACCTCCTCGCAAAATCATCAAAACCTGACGAGATAAACTGCATAATGCTGCATTGTAAAGCAACATTTCAAACCGAGCATGAAACGGCAAATGTTCTGCAATGTTTCCGCGTATTATCCTTAGTACCTTTTTTTTCACATCACATTGCCATATTCTTCAAATCTATTTAAAATAACATTGAATAGATCATCCAAAGTTGAAAACTCATAGTGTATGGGAACCAGAATTAAAAATCTTCTGATATATTGTACAATTTTGTGATTATTAGATAATTGTGTCACTGGTATTTTTCGTATTAATCATTGTTATATGTGTACAATGATATTTTTTAACTTAGTGATTCCTTGAAAGTGAAAAATATATTTATATTCTTAATGCAGCTTATCTGCTATAATAAATAACAACAAAGGCAGTAGGCAGTAATTCAAGATAAACTGCTAATTTTATTTAATCTCTGACTAAAACTTGCAGAATTTTGCAAAGGTAATTTCCAATATAATAATAATAATAATAATAATAATAATAATAATAATAATAATAATAATAATAATGAGGCATAGCATCCTAAAATGCTTCGTAATCCTCGGAACATACGAAAACACAATAGTTCCGAAAAGGTCCTCGGAGGTATCTCTTTTAAAACTTCTTGAGCAAACCCAACGGATTTAGTTCTGCTCTGTTCATGGTAGATAGAAAATATTCTGAGTTGGTTAAAAATGTTAAGGGGCTCCATCGTGTGCTAGCCACATGCTAATACTTTTATTAGTAATGGGCTAGTGATATGTGAATGTGATAGTTGATTTCGTTTATAAAATCTTTATACACTTTTCAAAACCTCACCCTAAAAGCAACCCGAAAATAAAAATCTGATGTAAAAAGATGCACGAGCTAGAAAAATAATTAAAAGCAATATGTACACAAACTTTCATAATACGCTATAAATCATTTATCTCATTAAAATAAAATTCTATCACTACAGGTGGCAAATGTTTTTGGCATGTTATTTTCATTATAGAGTCAGTTATACTTTTATGCCGAGTTCAATTCTAACGGTGCTAAATTTTAAATGGAACTTCTTTTTTTTTTAACTATTATGGAGAGAGTTTAACTCTCGAAATATAGTTAAACCATGTAGGCCATGCCTTTTTTCATTTCGTATACTTTCCTTTCGTTTTAGTAACTTCAATATAACATAAAATATGTCATCCACGTTTTTAATGTACCCAACTTTATTAAATTAAAAATAAATGTTTTAAAACAGTCATGAATGTTACAAAAGAACATCAAAGTTATTTCATTCTTCAAAGTTACTTTCCACCAGGAGTTTTGATTGGGAAGGAGTATCGTTAAGATGCATTTCACTGTGTAGATGATTTCTTGGGCAATCGGCCACGATTTCAGCAATACATTTCAACGATTCATTTACTAATTAGCATAAAAAGTATCATTATCAAAAGTTAATGAACGTATTCTCAATTTAGTCATGATCATAGCTAAGCAAATGTGGTTGGAATGTAAAAATTAATGAGGTTTTACAGTAAAAACATAGATGACATATATTTTATGTTAGGATGAAGAAAATACAACGAAAAAATTGTATCCAATATCAAAATTTCAGGTTCCATTTAGTTTATTTAATGCCTGTGTGAATTAGTAATATGTAAGTAATTTAAATCGTTTATTTATATACCCAATTTCGAATGGATATTGGATAATAATTGCAGCGCTCAGTTCTTTGCAATAAAAGAAAATATATGCAGAATTGGTTCCTACTTTATTATCAAGCAAAGTAAATTGATAACTGGCTTCGGTTAAGCTAGGCAAACACAACTATGAACCAAAGTAGGATTCCATTTACATTTGAACACATGGTATAGTAGTATGATTTTATTTATGGAACAATTCTTTAGAGATATGTTTTTAATAAATAGCAATTATACAATTGCGCTTGCAAACCATTATATTTCAACTAATCATTGCCCTTGGTTCAGGTGCTGAAGTACTTCTCAAGGACAAATGAGGTTTTATATAGCGAAAAAGTTTATTAACCTTGTTAATTTTTAGTACAATAGGAAGTTTGCTGTAAAAATGTTCATATGAGTGATTTTAACAATGAAATATTTCTACTCTTTATTTACATAAATTCGGAGATCTCACGCTGTACAATTAGCTATGAAGACAAAGTGAAAGTCTTGCAAAGAGATATTTAGACAAGTATAAACATCGGAACATACATCAAACAAATGCAAAGGAAATGTCGAAAGTTGGTAAGTTAAAAACTCCCTCCAGGCAAGCACAGCCATTGATATTCGCTAAGAACGTTCAAGAGAATTGCTCATGTAAGTTATTTATACTTTCCTCTTCTCCCCCCAAAATACAAATAGATCGTGACTGTGTTAAGTCAGATGTCAAAGTAAAGTAAAGCAAATGTCACTTACCAATAGGACAAGCATTCTCAACAAAAGCACATTCCTAAGCGGTAAATAAACCAACTCAAGGTAGAGAAATCAGAAATACAACAGCAAAGTAAAACAAATGGCTTGTCAAAACGATCATCAAAGTATACCCTTTACTAAAGAGAAAAAATATTTTAATTAAGAAACTGATATAAACATCCTAGTGCTATGCAATTTGGTTGATAATATCATCTTCACTACACGTTTAAAAATACGATCTGCTCGGTCTTCACAGCAGGTATTTTCACATAAAAATTGATAATTGCTTTTATAACCCTATTATATAAAATAAATGTCACCCGTTTCTATAACATGATAAACGTACCTATCGACTTTTAAAGTTCATATTATCATCCCAAAGTTGTTCTTGCATACGTTCCTCTGCGCTCTTTTTAAATTTAAATAAATCTAATAAAGTAATAAAATGAATGTTTGTACGATAAGTTAATGTATGACATGGTTTAAAAAATATCATTTACAATAATTTGCTCAACTACGGTTTGAGTAAATTTATTTTCGCTTTGTTTGTTTTTAGAATTAGAGTCTCAAAATTAAATACTTAAATATTTAACATAATAGGAAATACCACAATAAAACATATTCTCAAAACTATCGATCTGAAACTCATATTGAGTGAGTAAACGGTCTTCGAGAAATTGGAATTGTAGTTTAGGATAAATAGTTTACATATTTCATTAATGTATTATGGTTATCCAAGTTAAAAACTATCAACGTGTGTAATGTGTTAAACACGAATTAATATTTACATTTATCTGAACAGAGCATTTCTCTTGATGCTCGGAGTCTCATGTGGTATTAACACGATGGTGCTCTACCTCACTTCTGCATTGCAGTCCTGCAGTATTTGAACCTGGGCATTCAGCGGACAATGGATTGACGGGATGTAACCTTTACACATTCGTTTTCCTGACTTTACCTACTTGATTCTCTTCTGTTTGGTGACACACGATGAGCCTGATGTACGAAACGTCTATTAAATTAAGGAAGGAGTTCATGCTAACTCTGTATCCACAGGGCCTGGAGTCTTTGAGCGGAGAGTGTTATAGACAGCACATTAAAACTAAGAAACCGCAATTTTGAACAGTTATAAAATGCTACAAGAGATCTGAGCTAGTTTAGAGAACAAAAGTTGACAATTGTGATCAGTGTGAAAGAAGAAGTGTTGCATGGATGCATACACGGGTATTATTTCTTAAAGGATTAAGAATAAACTTAAAAGAAGGATGCATTATGTATGGGAGTGTAGATATTATGTTTCATTGTTCAATTGAATGTGAAATTGTACAAAGGTGCAGGGGTAGTATCTGGGATGAAAAATGGGACAAACTACAAGAAGATTTAGTGACAATTAAAATGCTATCAGCATGAGTATAGAGAAAATAAAAAAGATTGGGGAATTCTTAGGAAATGCAAGGGATAAGTGGTGGAGAAGTACAGGCAAAGAGCTTAAGGGCACACACAGTTGTAAAAATGGAAATATATTTTTAGGGTTTTTTAACATACATATAACCTGGTGGTTAAGGTATAGGAGAACCTTAGTTTTTGTACTGCTAAATTTATAGATATTTTGTTTGTTTATGTAAATTTAATTTTAATGTTATTTTCTCAAATAAATTAATTCATATAATTAAAATTTGAAATAAAATAGTTTTACTCTTAATTACAAATAAAAAACCTTTTCCATCTTTTATTCTTTACGCAGTGGTTAAGTCAATAAGTTCCAGACCTATGATTATTTAACAAAAATAATTTATTTCGCTCTCTTGTTAATTCTAGAAGTTTAACTATTTATTAGGTACATTTTACTGGAAACTCCTAGTAATACAGGCATTGAAAAAATGTTAGTTTTTTCAAGATCTTATAGCGACTGTCTAGATCTTCAGAACAATATATTACCTGTTTATTAAGATAGCTAACTTGTACTATTCTGAACCGTAACTGAAAATAAAGTTTTGTGCATAAAAAGTTAGCTCACTACTCAGCTTAAACCAGCAATCCATCAGAATGCTTATAATAAAAGTTTGTTATTGTGGGAAAGTTGCCGGAATCACACAATCGAAACACTTTCTAAAGTCTGTATGCACCAAACTTCTATCAGCCACGGTGATTATGAAATAAACATGTTCTCGTTAATGAATCATAAAGTTTCTTGGCATTCGCCCTGTGGACTGATTAGATAAACAAAATATAATCAAGAATGATATAAAATTAGGTAGTATATACGAAACATTACCGTACGAATACAAACAGTTTAAAATGAAATGTGAAATGTTTAACAGAAAACATTTTAATACTCAGATCTATTATTATTTAATTTTTGGTACTTTAAAAATTCAGAAGCAGGAAATAAAGGTTCTGAAATATAAATATTTGCAACATTTTAAATTAATAGATTTTATATTTGATTTTCGGGCTATAATGTGTTTAAACATGCTCAGAATTTCTTGTAATTCCATTTTAAATTCCCTATCTAAGAGTTAGTTGCTATAAAGTAGAAAAGGGGGAAAGGGAGAAAATTGGAAAAGCCTTATATACATTAATATTTAAGCTTGTGGCGATTTTAGGGGAGGTATAGAGGCATCAGATAACATAGTAGAAGATAAAGGAAGTTTTATAAACACGACACTTAGCAATACATATCATGAACACCTGGTGACGCTATTGGAACATTGTTAAACTGAGGAGATCTTTGAAACAACCAACTAGTTCATTCATAAGTGCATATATGTTAATGTTTGTTAATAACTGGTTATGCAAAATGCAAAAAATTCTATTATGTTATAGAATCTTTATGTAACTATTACTTCATAGATCAAATATTGATTACGCTTTCCAACTCAATTTACAGCTCCTTCATTTTCAACTAATTACGGTGGCTGTCATTGAAATGTCGAAATACAATTATCACACCTTGATTAGCAATTGTCTGCATATTATCGCAGCTGATTCGCAATTGTTCCTGGTTCATAGTCGTATGTGCCGTTTACAAGTACTAGTGTATATTTTTATTTTATCGATACAGTTTATTAACTCTGTTATTAGCAAATACCATTCGTGGTTTCCGTTCTGCGCCCGTGAAATAAACGACACGTTCTAACTAGTTTGTGGCATTACTTATGATAAGTAGGAGGGACAAGTCTTAAGTTATGGCAATTATTTTTTTTTCCCCTCGCTAACAAGGGAACCACGAAAAATTTATCGTGTGTGGAATGTATTTCAAATAAAGTCACCAAACAGTGTATGTAAGCAGAGCTGCGTATTTCCATACGCCCCGAAATTCAATTGGTGGGCGACAGTGGTCAGGAATGGAGGTCACGAAGAGTGAACGATCATTTCTCCGTAACAGGAATACACGACAATGCCACGCATGCACTGGTTGATACACAGGCACACCTTGACTGTAATATTTCAAAATGACAATTATTTTTGTTGGTGAGCAGTTTGGCGAAACTTGTATTTGCGTAGTGACCCAGGGTAACGGCATTTACTGGACTGTCACTTGAGTTCTGGTTGATGCGCCCTTGCCCACGTTTAATCAATTGCAATGACACGATTCAACATGATATATCCTTCTTGAAATTTCGCCAGATTTATGCGACATGTTTCGCTTCTATATCTCACTTAATTGATGCGGCATCCACTCTGCACACGTTTTCGATATGTTCAAGTTCTCCCGTAAAATTGGTGCAATATTTATGCCGTAATTCCTGTTTGTTCTTATAATTCCACTAGTATCCAGCGCCTAAGTACTGTTCCACCACTATCAACCACTTGTCCGAGGACACAGGACGCCCACTGCGCGGCAGATCGGCAGTGGACATTTTGTCCCATTTAAGGTTTCTGTCTGCCTCGCCACTTACAAGGCAGGGCACGCGCACCCAGCGCTTACCATAGCTCTGTATGGCATTATCATACATTCCTGCCGCCTAGAAATGCTATTTTCATATACGCATGTTTTTCACTCTTCGTGACCTCCATTCGCTTGCCAACTGTACTTGGGGGCAATCGAAAGTACATATCATACATTTTTTATCGTATCGCTAAGATTTTTTCATGTTGTCCCTTGTTCACGAGCAAAAAAATTGGTTGCCATGACTTATGACAACCGTGGTATATAGTTCAAATGTACTACAGATCACACCTTACGATACAGATCAGATTCAACCCTTGCATACCGCCCTTTTTATCTTTTTACTAAGCAAATCCCTAATGTACGTCACTCTCCGTTTAGTTGGCATTCCAGCGGGCAGTCAGTTCCAGTGAGATTTGTTGTGTATGAATGCTTCGCATCTCATCATTGAATGAAAAATATTCCTATAAAATCCGCATATAAAGATTTCGCCCAACTCATTCAAAGAAGATTTCTGACAAAAATGCCAGCGCCTTTAAAATAGCGAACATATTAATATTGGAGATAGGGTAATGCTCTGAATAATATGATTTCATTTCAAGAATGGATGATGTTTAGCGCCCGATTTTGCTACAGAGGCACCACAGGTGATGGACACTGATGATACATGAGATGAAATGATGTACAGGGAAAGGATTTATTTTTAAGGAAGGAATCATTCCAGGTCTAAGTTTAGGGCACCTCTCCGGCATTTGCCATTTATCAGGACCGAGGAAAACCTAGAAAAAACCTCAGATAGGGGGGAGGGGGGTCCTGCCGGGATTCGAACCCCAGACCTCCCGCTCACAAGTCCGCGCCTTAACGACCTCGGCCACCCGTGGCGGTTTCATTTCAAGGAAACCTTAAACGACACTAAATTTATCCGTTTAAACTTTGCATAGTAATTAATAAAAAGAACGCAATCAATTAATATTTTGACAACTTAAGTGTCGTTACAATGACACTTCTAGAAAATTTACAGTAACACTATCTTTAAAATACCAAATGGGATTCATTCTGATTTATAGCATGTATAAATACTTCAAGGAACTTTTATCCCCAATAACTTAGGTTTGAAGCACAGAGATCAATCATATGAATTGAGGATACAAGCATTGAAATTCCTGAAGAGAAAATGTGCAACAATTGAGTGATTCTAAGAAATTCTCATAAGCCTCGAGCTCATAAGTCCCTTAGCAACGAAATGGGAGGGGAAAGCGTACTTATGGAACCTTCAAGGCGTTGTTGGCCCCTTCCTGAGATCGGGAAGATAAAAACTGCAGATGTTAATGAACTTGAACCTACATGGTGACATTAAGGTTGAAAGATGTCACTCAAAAATCAACTATTTTGACTCTTATCCTGACTTTTTTCCAAATTGTAGTGCGGTGAGTGATAAACGTGGGAAGTATATCTATTAAGAAATTTCAGACAGAAAGAATTCATCAGATTGAGGCGTGTTCATATTTAATCTTTAAGAATCAAGCTATACAATGAGTTGTTGGATGAGTTTTAAATGAGGTATGGGGGAGAGAAACTGTACATCGGTGTTGATGTGTATATGCCTTTTTCTGCAGGCTTCATTTGCAGAAGAGCTGCACTGCGCTGAAGATAGCCGGTATGCCCACCAATTCAGTCAGTGAGTCGTAATACAGTTTTAAAAAGCTGAGAGGTGAAAGCCAGTAAGACATTCATCAGAGATTTTCTATGTGTATGGATTGCTCACGAACATTCCTTGCTGTCGTCAGTTTGCCGCATCCCGCAGGTGCTAAAGTCATCATTGATATCTGATACGTGAAAGTTCTTAGACTTTCAAGGCCGTTGTCGTTACCAGGTACAATATTTTCAGTGCTTAGGGGTCGTGGTATACTGGGCTTCTGCTGCTTCCAAATCGTTTCGTCTACATCTATGGTAGACATTTTCAGTGGCAGTAGCAAGCTAAACGTGTTCTAGCGGAGGTCTCAACGGCGACTGTGCTCGTTCTAGGGCTGCGATATTTATATCACCGTCAGGCCGGATAGTCTGCAGTGAATGGTTCGGGTTAGATGTTGGCTGGACTTAGTGTGCGGAGTGCTGCGTTGTGCCGGAGTCTGATATTAGTTCGGGTTGAGTACTTCATTTTGGCTTTTGTCAATGATAATCTGATAGTCAACGACATGATAACTTCTGAAGAAAAAGGTATGCAGTAAGCTCAAATAAATATTGATTTTGCTTGTTTTTGAAATCTCGAACGGTTTCCATATATCTATGCTAACCTACTCTTGCTGTCTTATATTATGAATAAAAAAAAAATACTCAAGTGATTAAGCTTAAAATTCCGGAAATGGATATATAAAAATAGAAGTTCTATAACCTTCCCTATTTTACAATTCTATTAGTACTATTTGAATATATTTATCACGGGAAGCTCTTATTTTATGATCAAAATATAATAATTTGAATATATAGGAATGTTTAAAGAAGAAAATAGTAGTTCTGGAAACCTTTGTTCCAAAAAATATCTGCTGATATTTCCTTACGGTTTTTGGTGAAAATATATTTCTTTAATAGAAAGATAATAAATGTTTATACTCCTATATTATTTGCCAGATTGAACAAACGCTTTCAAACGGAATACAAAATATATGTTTTTTATAATTAATTTATGCTTTAAAGTAAATCACGAGTTTTAATTCAAAATATACTATTTTTAATTTTGTATATGCTTGTAATGAATATTAATTTTTGGCCCATATGATTCCAACTTACCTTTGTTAGCATTCATATAATACTTTCGGGTAACACAACCAAATGTGGAGATCCTCTGAACACTTACTTTTCAAAGTGGTTAAATTATTAAATCATTTTTAGTGCTTTTAAACGACTGCATTGCACAATTTTCCCTTAAATGCAATGGCAATCATTGGTTATTTAAATAGCAGAAAAGCTACAGATTAGTAAAGAGAAATGCTCTTAAGTTAATGTTACAAGTGTAAAATACTAGAGTATTCGAAATGTAATGACAACGCAGTTACTGTTTCACACTAAATATACTTAGGTTGCGTTTAGCATAGCACACTTCAAATATAATCAACCCCGGTTATGTCAACTGTACGTTTCCAAATCCTTGGAAGATGGCACACTCCATCTTCAGCATCATTTCTGAATATCTCTCTCACTTATCGATCTAAACCTCTTTGGATGTCAACTTTGATTGAAAGCGAATATCTTGCAGAGGTTCTTAGATCTTTGAAAACACAAGGATTCATTAATTTGGTAGATGCTCAGTACTTCACAGTTCCATCTTCTTAACTAATTGCGCACAGTGTCAGCCAAATGACAGCGAGCGTTATCATGTAATAATAGGCCTCTAGTCAATTGCCTGAGTTCGTTTATGAAGAAATGCGGGGAGTAAATGATATTACAAGTAATTAGAGCAGTAAGCTGCATTAATTCTTATAGGATAAGGAACAGTATGCATAAAAATCCATAGGGTGCCAAAAAATGTATACACACTTCAAGTAAAGAAAAAACTGTGTTAACATTATAAAACTGAATTCACACAAACAGAAAATGATGAGCTCTAACCATCTTAGAATTTTACAGTTACAACAGTAGCTCAAAATGCCCACCATCGGCGTCAATACACTTCCGAGTACGTTGAACTACTGATTGAGCAACGTTTGCGAAAGTGTCCTCAGCGATTGCAGCCGTTTCAATTTCTTCCAGAAGTGCTGTCAGTATAGCTGGTTGTCTAACTTCAACAACATTCCATGTTTTCCAATACCACTTGAAAATTGCTTTCCGCTGTTCAAATGATAATCTTGGCTCCATTTTGTTGTAGCAACGCAGAACGTAATGGGAGTCACATCTGTTTACGGAACATTATCGATAATCTTGACTTCATTTATTCATTTACCTGTCATTTATTCGTTTACCTGTCACGTAGCAACGCTATCATATTGTGAGTTACATCTGTTTACAGAACATCATACTACACATTACTGTTGTTTTTCGGTCCAACTTTGAAATATATTAAATAGATGTTTACTGTGAAAGCGTGTATTTAATTTGGCACCCTCGGTATGTTTTCATTTAAACAACAGACAATTATCAATTACTTCAAAAAACCCTGCAATTCAAAGCATCTTTTTGGGCAATTTACTTGAGTGAGCTATATACAAAAGTAACTATGTCTCATCCAATGTGATAATGCGTCGTTAGGTTTCATCTTCAGATGCAGTCAGCGTTTCCATTTTCAGCTAAACGTGCAAACGCAGCGAGCATACACTTTCCCCTTTTTCAGTTTCGTTACCAAATTTTTGTAACAGAAGTAAGTTCCATTTCCAGCGCTTGTCTTCTTCCCATAGAGTACTTAAAGCCTCAACATATTGTAACGATGGGTCCACCAGTTTGTGGTCTGTGGCCAGTTTTCACTTCCTTGACGAAATCGGTAGAGTAGGACACAATCTTCTTAAAGTACAGAGTGTGATATTTTTCTCTTGATTTTTATGAAACATGTTTGTTTTTGTCTACTGAACATTTAAGTCGGTTTTACTTAGTACTACAGGTGAAACAATTCCTTCAGAAATAAAATATCAGCATAAGTCTGGCGCAAATTAGGGATCATCACATGAGAGGGAGGGGTTTAAGAAAATGTGGCTACAATGCATAAATCTGCTGTTGTTTACATTGGAACGCTAGTCAGATGTCATAGGCAAACAGTTGTTGCTCTATATATTAATATAAGATCCCAAAGGTCGCAGCTAGGAGCAGTGATTTACAGCATTGTTGCCTTTACTTTTTGAATATCCTAATATTTATGCCATGACCCAACAAGTGCACGTACAGAAAATGATATTACCGCAAGCGAAAAGGTCAGCAAGAAAAAAAAAAAAACTAGCTCTGATATTGCTGGGTGTGTGTATACAATTTTACCCCGGTTTTCAACGCCCTTGCGGAAGCAGTGTGTGGTAAAAATCCTGTAATATTATTACTGTCTCTACTACTGGAATGAAATCGAGTTCATAACGTACGCCTTCCTCCTCCGGCGCGTACGTACATACACAAGCGCGATAACGGCAACTGGAATAGCTAGGTACCGTTATGAAAATGCCATTAACGTTAAACCCACACTGCCTCGCCAACTTGCATTGCTTGTTCAAACAGGCTAAGTCGGCCGAGTTGCCCTATAGCTCTCGTCTTTATTTCGCAGCCGCGTTACCGTTTTGTTTTCTTCCCTGGGTCTTCTGATATAGCTCACCAATCTCTATTAGTGCTTAACCCCAAAACATTTACCATTCATCTGTTAAATAGTTACAACTGGCCTTTATCGTCATGGATGCTGTTACAGCATCCTCTGGAATATTAGAGTTGGAGAAAAATCTGACATCATAGCCCGAAAAGAGCAGTACAAGAACATATATACATTCATTCATTTTGTTCACTCTAAAGGTTTATTTCAATATTACATAGGTTGCTACTTAAGGATTAGAATAAAAACTTAATAACTGTACAAAACAAACTTTTCTGTAAGATTAAAGAGAATATTGTAAAATATATATTCGTTTTTTTTAACTTATAAACACATAAATATTCTTTAAATCTTCAGCACGTTGAGCAGAACATTAGACATTCAGGAATTTAGCTATTTTTCCATAAAATTTAAATTTTAAAATACAGCATCTATAAAACGTTTATGCAAAAGTTTAAAAAATGCATTAACAGGTAACCCTACAAAATATCAAAAGTGATCCAAACAACTAACTAAAAATTTTCATACATTACATAATTATAAATAATATGTTTAAATATATTTAATATTTTACGAGGACTTTATACTTGTAAATAATATGTATCATTTCTGTTTTATTCAAAACTTGGTAATGACCTTAAGATTAATATAGATAATAGTATAACTGTTTTATATATTTAAAAATAAAATTAAGAACGTCTGTATTATCATTGTTATTTATATATCTGAATAAGTTCAGATAAAATAAAAATAAAATTAAAATAAAACAAATAGGTACATTAAATGAAAATTTAGGATATAGTCGGTATTTCTGTACCAATTCGGTAATATTTCCCAGGAAGAAAATGACTATTTCCTGTTCATGTGAAACACAAACAATATCTTTTAACAATTAAAGTCAAAACATATTAACTTAATTTCTATTTTATAATTTGCGTTTCCAAGCTAAATCATTTCTAAACTACACAATAATTAGACGTGCATCGTATTAGGTAAGTCAAAATATTTCTTATAAGTTTAAAAAGTCAATAGTTTTACTCCCATGACGTATTAAGATAAAGTTTAAAAATTAAAATGTGTAATCGATGATGGGCTTTTAAAATACAATATTTTACACACAAATTTTTCTAACTGTTTTCATGGAATTTTACAGTCTAAAAGAGACTTCGAAAACGAATATCTCAAGAAAAGGGTGTTAACTCCAAAGATGCAAATTTGTTTATTGGCCAAGAGGACAGAAAACACATAATGTATTCTCTCAAATACAAAGTGTATTCAGTGAATTACATTAACTGAAATCGTAATGCAGTTATGGTTAAAAAAAATTACCTCCAGTACCTAGTTTTGAAAATACTTAACCACTTCAATGAGTGACACTGTATGGTTTATGGTTAAATAGAGGTGTAAGATGCTTATGGCTTTGCCTCTGCGAATAATTCTTTAAATGACATTATCTATTAACATTCGTTACATTGCAACGTAGATATGATGTTGATTCATATCGATACATGTAGTTCTATATTGAAACTTCTGAGATTATTCGTTCCTAATTTCAAAATACTCAATGTGAAACCTCCTTTCAACTTGTAAATTATATATTTCCCCCACCTAGTATAGTTCCTACAAAGCATTTGCTAATATCTCTCTTTATTGTCGTAGCCCAAAGCAACAGTTTTAGTGTTCGAGTTTAACGTTCATCTTTAACACCGTTATACATTCAACAGTCTTTGGTGATGCTGATGACTTGTTTTACAAGAAGCTCTCTGTCGATTCAAAATGACTTATCTCCTCCAGGTTAATTTTGTACTTCGTCTTGCAGTACCCGGTCTAACAAGCCGTAAATTACATCCCATAGTTTCATTTTTCCATTCTGCTCTCTAAATTGAATTTAAAAATACGAATAATTAAATACTGGTTAAGGATAATACGGGGGAATCAAGCTCTTATTCGAGCAGTCTGTCCAGGGGAGCAAATAAGTGAGGGGTGGGATACGGGATGGGCGTCAAAAATAAGGAAAGGGTTACGCAAAATTGGATTGGAATATATTTAGTTAAGGGGAGAGGGCATTACACGAAATAGTTGGAAAATAGTTAACAGACGTTTGCAAGATATAGACAGGCAAAATATGGAATCTCAATGCGCAGAAAAAGTATCGCTTAACCTGCAGGCTCATATATATCAGGTGTGGGGAGGGGGGATTATCTAGATATCTTTGTCAGGGAAGAAAGAAATGGTCTCGTATGGCTCAGATTAGGGAGGTGGAAAGGAAACAAAACGTTAATGCTCTTGGGGAAAGAATTTGTCCATTGTGCGGAGAAACCGATGTCTGGAAGAATATGTTGGCAGAACAGGAAAACGGAGCATTTAAGAAACGAGCATTTATCACCGGAATTTTTTAATTCGAATAGATGTTTGGACATTTGCCGGGAAGTGTTGGTGCATGCAGGTACTCACACAATTTGGGAATATTTTTAGAGAAGACCCGACAAAGACATAATGAAGAGGAGGGAAATGAAGTGGGAGTGTGAGTAAATGAAAGGGGTGCTCAAGAATAAGGATTCCATTCATGTTTATGAATTTGTATATAAAAGTATTAATAGAAAAAGTAAATATATAGAAGTATTTTATATCTGTATTTATACATGTAGGTAGGTATGTATCTACGTGTATATATGTATACGTATGACCCTTTTGATTGTTCTAATGATGACATTAGCATGTACGGCCGTAAGGCCTATACGACAGTTGTATTTATTTGAATGTATTATAAACATACAATAATACGTCCATTACTACTATTAAAACTAAACCTTTATGTTACCAGATCTTTAAAATTCTAAAATTTAACGCAAGTGTACTATATTATTATAAAAGTAATTTTTAAGAATGTGTGCATACAATTTAACATGAACATCAAACAGTAAAACGGTATAACTGTACAATATCTCAGTAACTTAATTTCAAAAGTATGGAAAAATTAGAAAGAATATTCTGGTAGCCACCAAATGTAAATATTTTGCTGATTATCTGTTGAACCACCTCAGAGACCGATAGTGGAGAAAAAGAAATATGCCTGCTGAACATAAGAGTATTTCCGAGGAACTATCCGGAAATGATTTGATCTGCAACCCAGCCCCTTGAAGACAAATAATGGGGAGCTTTTTGATCCGAGGAACATCCAACTAGGTCTTAAACGTAGTTGCGTTATATTTTTATTAAAATGGAATGTAATCTTAAAGCTTTGCAGATATGGCTAGAGAGCTCAAAAGTGGCATAATTCGTGTGCATGGACACAGATTTTCCGCAATGGGACACATAATGGAAGACGGAATAATATTTGTCTTTATAAGAGTGTAAAATACTTAACAATTTAATGGGGAAAAAACAAAGCCTTTCAGAACTTGCTTCTTATAGCATACAGAAAATTTGCCTATAAGAAACCCTGTAATGTAAACGTTTTCAAAATAATTCCCAAATATATTGTTTAAATAAGGTGTTGCATAGGAAGTGTTTTATTGAAAGTGTGTTTAGAATTTAATAATTATATTTAAAATTTTAGCTAAAAATAATGCCGAAGTTAAAAAAAATGAATATGTTTCAATAATCTGAGAACGACACCGTCCCGTTCAAGACAGCGCGCTCTCTGGAGGAAAACTCCCAGGACGTGGCCAAGGTGAAGTAACCGTAAAAAGTAGAAAAGGAGAAAAGTAAACAATTCCCAAAGATTCAATAATAACTATTTTACTATCATTTGTTAAACAATAAAACTGTGTAGATAACATATCTAAAACAAATTTTAATTAAGAGATAAAGTATAAAAAGCAGAGTACAATAAGAAAAAATCTTACATCAGGAATAATAATGCACTAATGGTTTACAAAATGAATGAAGTATTTAAATGCAGCTAACTACAAAATACGGTGAATATTAAATGATTTAGCCCACTCAACTAGCAAACGTGTATCAATTCTTGAGCAGGTAAACTACAAATACCAACATTCAATAAAATCTTGAATTTTAAAAGAAATAACAGTTTAAAACCTTGGCAGAATTATCATGACTTAACTTGCCTTATCACTGCATATTTCTTAACAAAAATTTATAACATGCACTGCGAGTCCTGAGTGTTAGATAAACTTTTAAAATTAAAATATTTTACTAATAATACCTGGGTCACTAGGTAGACACAGTAAAGAAGCCTCCAGCAATAATTTCTAATAATAATGCCGAAATACCTCAAACTTTTGGAGTTCTTGCAGTCTTAACAAGCGAAAAAGAAGGTAAACTATGTTGCACATCCGGCAACCTTAATTCCATAACAATAGAATGCGTTGCAACAAATAGGCAAGCAAGTGAGAATAACATAACAGGAAGGGAGGGATGAAAAAGATGGGACAACTTCATATATCGATCGTGGAAAAAGGCTATGATCAAAAACGCCACAAAACGAAAACTTCTTGATTATATTTATTTTTAATTAATGTATAAAGCATTTTATATTTTTCATTCTCAAATTGTTCGTTTAAGTAACTGCTGTTTCATGAGACAATCAAAAATGTAGATAAGGTAAATATTTGATAAAATGTCATTGAGCTGCTATATTTATTGGAAATGGTGCCTACGTTTGAAATTTTATCTAAATTAATTATAATTATAAAATTAATCCGGGGCACTACTGCTAAGAGCCAAAGCCTTAAAATTTCGTAGGGGGTCATTGCAATATCACCCAAAGCGGAGTCCTATTTCTCGTATTAATTAGCTTCCCCAAGCTTCAGGGAAAATTGACTGAATTTAGAATATAAAAAAATTACCTTATCTTACCTGTTTGCATAAAAGATTACCTTGTGGCGTTAAAATGGGCAAATAATTAGCAATCTGGAAATATGTATTTTGTTTAGGACGAAATACCTAAAGGGTATTAGGGTCCATCACATACGTGCATACAAAGCTGCTTCAATTCTAAGCCAGCAGCATCATTAAAGCTGCAAATCCTGGAACGATTAATATAAAGTATAATTATGTGGAGCATGCAAAAACAAGAATGTAACTTATTTTTTTAAACACGCGAATGCAAGGCATTTGTGAAAATACAGGAGAAAAGTGGAAAAAGTGAAATATTCCTAGCTTTGTATGTTAAAAAAGCTAACTGTATTCGCTAATTAATCCAATTAGCTGCAAATCTTTCTTTTTCGTTTTTCTGAGCCAGTTTTCTAGTTTTTATTTATTACATTTTTCTTAGGTGTTCACATTGTACTGCACATTTGTAGTCTAGCATTTATAATTAGAGTAAAATAAAGACTTTAATTTCATAAACCAGGCCTTGTAAAGCATGGGGTTCTTATGAACATTTCATCACACCTAACAATTTGCGACTAAGCTTTATACACAAGAAGTATACCGAGGGGTCCAAAAAAGGTATGCACAATATTCACAGTATATATCTATTTAATATATTTCAAAGTGAACCATGAAAAAAATGAATAGTATGATGTTCTGTAAACAGATGTGACTCACATATATTATGATAGCGTTGACAGGTAAATCAACAGTGTGCAAATGAAGCTAATATTATCGTATGATGTTCTGTAAACAGATATGACACACATTACGTTATGCTAGCGTTGCTGCAACAAAATGGAGCCACGATTATCGTTTGAACAGCGGAAAGAAAATTTGAAGTGGTATTGGAAAACCGTGGAATGGAGTATTGCTGGAGTTCAAAGGCAATGGAGACGTGTGTACAGAACAAAACCGCCGACGCGATTAACAATTGCACGCATTCGCGACAAATTTGAGACTCATGGTACTGTATGCACCAGCACTTTACCACCGAGATGTACATGGGTACTTTGATGACAGTCTTCCAAGATATTGGATAGAACGAAGAGGTCCGATTGAGTTTCCATCGAGTTCTCCGTTGAACTTCTATCAATGGGGAACTTTTAAGGATATTGTATGCCGTAGAAAACCAGCTACATTGGCAGAACTTCGGGAAGAAATTGCTGCAATTACTGAGGACTACCGCAAACGTTACTCAATCAGTAGTTCAACGTATTCAGAAGTGTATCGACGCCGATGGTGGGCATTTTGAGTAACTGTCGTAACTGTAAAAGTCTAAGATCATCATTTTCTGTTTGTGTGCATTCAGTTTTGTTGTGTTAAAACAGTTTTAATTTTTCTTAGTTTGTAGTGTGTATAAATTTTTTGCACCCACTGTATTATGTTCCAACAATACGGTAAGGCTTTCCTCCGTCCATTTTCAGAAAGGACAAATATCGGGTTAGTGTTTCTCTACCACGGATTATGCTTTCATTTCATAATTCATTTTAATTTCCTCTTTCTGTGCGTATCTGCAGCTTTCTGTGTCTATTATGTCTTCGAATCAGCCCTGACATTCAATGGAATATTTATTCAAAAAATTCCTCAGTGTTTATGCATTTTCTTTATGTCCATAGATAACTAACTCCCCTACAGGTGACTGGTCAGAGCTTTGCCTTGTTAAGTCCCAGAGAAAAGTCCTAACACCAGAATAGGGAAAACGGTGAAAGAGAAGGAGAAGGACGTACAGTCACAGCTGTATGTGCTTGATGCCCATCTTGCCTAGAGTTATTAAAAACAATTTTGAGCTATATTTTCTCTCTGATAAATTCAACCGTTATACATTTGCAGTTTCTATATCAGCAAAAGGTGCCAATGTATTTATGTGCCCGTAAACAAAAAGAATAATAATTTACTGTTAATGGCAGTTTTACACATGCTTCGTTTAAGCGAATTATCTGAAAAATGATGAAATAAAATAAAAGTGAATAAAGGCGAAACGACTAATTAGCTGTAGATTAAAACTGAGCCCTTCATTATAAAACCAGAATACACAGCTTAGAGTCATCGTTATTTGATAATATTGAAGATTTTTACAATAAAACATTACTGTTTGATTAAAAAGTCAACATTTGTGGTTAATTATATTAATCTTTAAATCTCCATGTAAAGCATATTCTAAATATTGCAATTATTTAAATGAAGGTAGCATTCCTCGTTTTTCACATATATGTTAGCATAAATGGTTATAGGTACTTTGAAAGAGCTAGTAACGTTTGCACATAGGAAACATAGCTCAAGTCTCATTGCATTGCATCGCATAGATTTTCTGAAAGTGTTGATTATATGTTCTCGCGCCTTTCAAATGGTGTGTAAACGAATTTCACAACACGAAAAAATGTGAATATGGAATTTTGAAGAACAATTCTTATCAAATAATCCACATAATTTATACTATATTTCGTAGAAGTACATTAGGCTATGCATGAAGTTATAGTGATATAAACGAATGCACATTTAGAATTTATGTAACTTTGCCGATCTACCCTTTTCTTACCAATCAGATCTGGCTTTCTTTATTTCAAAAAGACAAATTTCAAATATTTCTGCCACCCTCATCCATGAAGACTCATTAGCATTAAAATCACTAATGCTTTTTAATTATATAAAATATAAAGAACAAACTAAATGAAATGCACAATGGATCTTCAATAGTTAGTGATTTTTACCATATTTATGAGGCATCTTTTAATACAATAACTAAAATATATTACTGAATGCTCAGTGGGCTAATTAGCAGTTTAACAAGAAAAAGTTTATAAAGCGTTAACATTTTTTTAACAGAATGAAAAGATTTTTGATAAATTTCTTGATGTAAAAATCTCTATTTTAAACACTGTTAAAAAGTATATTAAGTTGGCTTATCACTTTAATATTGTATAAAGCACACTATCACAATTAATATAAATGTAGTTATTAGAAATAATAATTATAATAAACGAAATACTACTTCTTCTCTACCTGCTTAAAGCTTTTAACCCGAAGTATTATTAAAGCGTTCAAAATAAATCAAATATAAACAAATGTGGTATAAATATCGACTGAATGAATTCTTATGCTAGCTAAATGACCGACTAGATAATTGAAGTTTTGCACTGGCGCCGCAGAGGACCGAAGCATAATTTATTTACAAATTACGCACAGAAAACTGCAGGACTTCATCACACTAGTAAATAGTACAGAATGGGATGAGTGATAATGGATTAATGTAGGAATTAATGGCAAGATAAACCGGAGGACTCGAAGAAAAGCTACTTCGGCCATAAATAGCACTCGCGGCCAGTGGGATCGAATCCAGGTCTGCTTGGTAAGAGGCGAGTACTGTAACTACCCAGTTACAGCGCCGCCCTGGGTTTAAGAGTAAATAAGCTTTAAAATTTCTAATGATATCACAAAATTAGATGAATAAATACTTTGTCTTCAGTATTAGAAAAAATAGTTTGAAATTAATATTAAGACAGTTTTAATTCTAGCAGTTAGTAAAACAAATGCAAGTATTTCATCAGAAGCAAGATAAGAGTATAACAAAGTGAAAAAAATTCTTTTGTTATCTTGGAAACATAATATACTTCCAGAAATAAATTGCCACATAAATCTTGAAATAAGGCCAATTTTAAAGCATTCTGGAACAATAGACAAGCATGAGAATATCGATTTGAAACACCAAACTGTGGATATGAAAGACTTAGATGAAAAGGAAAGCAAATCATAAAACTCTTCAAACTATTAAAAAGCTTTTTAAAAGAGCGTACTATCTAGGGAAAAAGAAGAACGTTTAGAAAAGACCATACAGAAGAAATAACCAGGTCGACCAAAGTATTTAAATTACAAGATATTACGGGAACATCAGAAGAATAAAACACACGATATAGGCCATAAAGGTCATTCTTTAATTCAATAGTAATATTTTTAAAAGAAACAGGCACTTAGTAGAAAGCGTACACTTTTAGATGCCATTGCTTTTCGAATGCACAATTTTGCACCAAGTAACAGCTGAAGTTTCCAAAGTCTCCACAAATAATGCGAAGAAGCATAAACTTTATCTTTTTAGCTCAATTAAAACATTATTTCTGTCAATCTAAAGTCACAATTTTGAAAGAGGCAACTGTTTCATTCGAAGACAAAAGCTGTGGTATCTGAGTTTAGTAGCTTCTATAGCAAACCTGCCGCTTATCGATCATTGTGAAAACTACGCTAACATTTTTCCTGCAGCAGGGCATTCCCAATATGCGCGCACATACATACGGCAATCCTTGTGGAAAAGGGATATTACATTCTTAGGGCTAAAACATGTAAGGGAAACATTCTAAAAGTCTCGGCCTGACCAAGAAAACACAATATTTAAGAGAATTTAGTTATATACATAGTCAACTTGTAAATCAATACATTTAGCCCAATGATTTTCCAACTTTTAAATACCCTCAGTAAAATAAGATTTGTCCAAATGTAAAAAATAAGTGCCTGTCTCAGCTTCAAATTTATCATTTGAGTGAATCTTCGTCCACAAAATCATTTATTCAGGTTTGGGAACAAAAGAGTAGCTGGGAGTCAAATGCAGGGAATATGGTGGATGTGAAAGCACTTAGAAGTGAACGTTTGCAGTTCTGCAGTAACAATAACAACGTGTGAAAATACATTATCGTGATGAAAGGGAACTTTCTTCTTCGCAAGGTGTGAATATTTAACCCGAATAGCATTTTCAGTTGTTCATTAGTGAAGCTAGTGATGGTTCTGCCCTTCTGGAAGCACCAGACCACAAGAATCACAGCAAACCGTAGTAAATACTTTTCCTGCAGATGGAACGTTTTTACTTTCTTTGGTGCACTTTCACCTGTTGTCACCCACGTTTTGGAGTGTTCCTTCGTCTCAGAGGGGTAGTGATGAATTCGTATTTCACTTATTGTTATGAAATGTCGGAGAAACTCACTGGAGCAGATCTTAAGCACTCTTGAGGCTCATTAAAATGCGTTTTGGTTCATTGTTAACAAATGCGGAAAGCTATCTCATACCTAAAACTTTGTGTAAAATGTAGTGAACACGACCTATCGAGGCCATTGCAATGTCAGTCAACCTACGTACCGTCAATCGGCGATCGTTGTGTCCGGCAATGTGAATTATTGTTACAATTTTGTCGTTCTAGCAGTTAGCAAACGCCCTTCAGCTGCCCACTTTTTAATCTCGAAAACGAAGGGGAAAAATCCTTTAATATAGTATGTAACTCCTTTTGTATTTCTTTGTGAGTTAAACCGTTCATAACAAAGTACTTTGTCACGGTTCGTATTTCATTTTTATCCATGCAGTAGAAAATGTTAACACTAGTTTGTTTAAACAATCGTCACAAACAAGTGACTACACATAAGTGTCTGAAGCTTTACAGAACGCCATCTAAAGGATGATACTTAATAACTATTAAGTAATTTGGCCATCTTCACATCTTTTAGTCAGGTAGAGACTTTTAAGACATCTCTAACATGTTTTGTTTTAAGCAGTTTCAGTGGTAATTTGAAACGTTTGGAAATTTAAATTTATGCAAATGCTATAAAATGATTATTATTTTGTAATACACTGTTACTCCTAATTGTGTATTCTATTATTCCTTCATCCAAAAGATCTAGTTAAAATACTGATTGAGTAGATGCTATAAATGGATTACCTGACAAAGAAATCATAATAACTACTCATAGGAATGACCTAATATGTACAAAAGCGTTTGAGGAGCATCTGCTAGTAAACAGATATCTAAATTATTTAATTAGTTGTCTTCTCAACTATTTGTTATATGTAAAAGAGAATTATTTCAGTAGCCAAGAGAAAATAGAAAATATTTACAATTCTAATAAGTTTAAGGTTTAAAAATTGTAAGAAACCATCATAATAAATTGCCATTTTATTATTATTTCTCAGCCTTTTCATTATCCATTTTCATCGTTCATTTCTTGAAATGCATTTTTATTGTGTTTTCATTTTGTTTCTTAGTGCCTTTTGTACATTATTCAACACTAAGAGGTATTTTTATCGAAATGTAAATATATAATAATCATATGTGTGGTGATTATATAAATCTACTGATCACATGCATAGAAAAGGTACTTCTCTGCTTACGCCCCGAACGGATGATATATTAAACCGGCAGAGAAAGCTGATTATCAGCTATGTCATTTTAAATGAATATCATAACACCTAGAATGACAATAATAGAAATTCTACGGCAAGATACAGCAAACAAATATCTCTGTTTGAACATAAGGAATCTAAGTCTACTTTTATAATTACATTAAACGCTTTCTAAAAGCTGGCAGTACATTCCAAAGACAGCAGTGAGTGTAAAGTGATTAGCTATGTAATGGAAATATGGTACGTGCCGCGTTCCAGAACGTGTGCTAAAGTTGAAAGAGGAAGATCGAAAAAGAAGATAGAAAAAATGAAGATGTATGAATAGTTTTGCTAAATAGCATGAGGCAATGAATATTTCTTCGGCCTTTCAGATGGGACCAAGACATCATATAGAGCGAGGGTGTTATATGATCGAAAAAAACCACATCGCAAACGCACAGGAACATCACAACATGATAATCGGGATTTTTTTAAATTTATTTGTTCTATAACATCTCAGGTCATCAGCTTGCCATTCAAATCAGGACGTGAAATAGCCGACAAATTTTGCTCAGAGGCCTCTTCTTTAAGGTTTGAGGTTCTTTATCGTGCCGTAAATATACGACACGGGGCCTATGGCTTTAATTCCTTCTAAAGGATTTACTTAGGATTTTTACCCCCGAAAATATCCATCGCTCCTGGCCGAGATCGAACCAACGATCTTAGGTTTAGAAGGCAAATCGCGAAAGTGTAATGTGTCATTTTCAACAGGAATTCTCGTATTTCAACATACCTTCTTCAAGTCTTCATTGGTGATTCAAGCTATATCTTTAATTTGGCGTAATTCATTGGAAGCTTTGTCCCACTTTTTAATTCTACTTTTAATGTTATACGCACAGCTTTAAGGCCTGAATATATATGCCTTTTATTCTATTTTCTCATGAGGGATTGTATCATAGCTTTATTAATATCAGTAAATGTCAAGCAAGTTTAAACGTTTTCTTGCTGGTCTTTTTTCTACGAGTAGATGAACTGTCAAGTACGAATAAATTATCAAAATGAATAGTCTGCCTTATTCGTATTAATAAGGGTCAAATAAGTCGAAATTTTTCTATAAGTATAACTGTCTAAGTACGATCTAGTAACAATGCTGCTCTAAAATTGAACGCGCCTTAGAAAAATAGCGTCTAATTCTAAATAGCTTCCATCTTTTCTCTAAGGGACCTTACAACACTTAAATTTTTCTCAGGTTAATTGAAAGATACTAAGAATAAATTGGAAGGTATAAAATAATGCGAAATCCTAGTACAATCACAGGACGCTTAATAGATCTGCTCTTTAGCTGGGATTGGATTAATGTGATGGGCGTCTATATGACACAACATTTATTGAACCAGAGCTACTTAAAACGAAAGCGCTCTTTCATGCTTTTCTGAAAAAAAATTTCTGTCACAATTTGACATGTTAAATCAAAATCAGGCACCTGCAATGCGTCATATTCTTCCTCTCATGTTGGCATTAACATTGTGATTACAACCAAATGCGGTCTGCGTTTGCATAATCGAACAGCTAGCCATGTCGTCTAACCTGGCAGATACCTCGTGTACGTGAACCCAGAGAAGCGAACTAATTTAAATGGGAGGAGAAACGTGTGGTCAAATAATAAGGACTATGCTATGCCAGTAATCAAGTTTACATGGAATATCCATTCACGCAATGCTACCTTTAATCAAATATCAGTTTACTGAACTAAACTGGAGCAGTCCGATCCAATAGGAATTAACTTCTATTTTGTTCTTTACAAATAGCAGGTTTTCGTTAAATGACCATTAAATATTTTGTTGCTTTTAGCTAAATGCAAACAATAGCAGCTCTTTTCCTGTATTTATACATTGGTTTATATGCTGCAAATAATAATCGAAGATAAAAATAACAAAGCACAGTCAAAATGTTTCAAAATGGCGTAGGTAAAAATGAAAATATATTAAAATATAAAAATATACTGGTTACAGAATCTCGATATAATTTTTTGAAATAGGAAATTCGTACTGAGCTCTAAGGGTTGGGAAAAGCAGCAACTGATATAACAACCGTGAATATGTATGTGTTGTATTAAAGAGGTCCAAACACTGTATACACACTATGCTAGCGGTTATATAATTAGTTTTTCGAACAGATATTGATTTATAGTATCAATATGTACTATTATGTCGGTCCTGGTGGTATAGTGGTAATCATACTTGCCTACTGCACCCAAGATCGCAGGTTCGATCCCGGCCAGGAGCGATGGGGCGTAAAAATGCAAAAGTATGGCTTCCTTCGGAAGGGAATCTGAAGCCTGAAAGCAGAGGCCTCTGAGCAAAATTTATCGGCCGTTTCACGCCAGGAATTGAATGGGACGCTGATGACCTGAGATGTTAAAGAGCTTCCGTAAATGAAACAAATAAAAAAATGTACTATTATGGTGTCTCTAAATTGCTATAACAACCATATGGCCATGATGTTAATCCACTAAATAACAAAACAAAAGACACCCCCTTGCCACTATAAGACACGTTGTTCGAGCAGTGGATGCAGAAATTATAATTATGTGTTGTAAATGGTGAACATTTCGAACATATTATGTGGTGCAAAAGTAAAACGCTATCCTTTGATGACTTCATATATTTTTTTATCTACTTAAATGGTGTCTTTTGTTTCACAGTCATTGCATAAATAATTTATCCATGTAAACTGACAAAAAGTACAGCAGGGCAGAGCCACAAACAGTTAAAATAAAATATCCTTAATGAAGGTATACACGTTTTGGAAAAAAAATACGCCTCGATTATTAATAAATACGCGTCCATTGAATGTTACATTTGCAGTTTATTAGAGAGTAAATTAAAGGAAAGAAAGTACATACATCACGTCAAATTTCGTCGATTACTAAGACTCCTATACAATGCAACTAACATAGCATGGATATGTGCCATGAAAGTGTATGATAGTTTAACTGAAAATAGGTACCTTGTAATAACATGCATGAATTAAGTTACAGTATTTAAGAAAGTTATATTACATTATTGTTAGTGAATCTAAGAACGAAGATCTATTTCAAAAACGTCTACTAGAGCTACAGTTTTAAAATGTTAAACAATTAAAATGCTTACATTTTATAGCATGTGCAACATATAAATAACAAATTGTAGAAATTTTTTTAAATAAATTTCCTTCGAAGATTTTTGGTCAAAGTTGGTGTGAAAGATATGCCGCAAGTTTATGACCTCTGTTGGGCTTGTATTGAACAATCAAATACTAAGTGATTGGTAGTTTGTGTACATTCTCTCAGAAGTTTATTATGACCTCTATGTTATAATCGACCTTCTTCACAGTTAACTTCGGTTTAAAGTACCTGCACACATTTTCACTTATATTTAATTTCTTTAGCTTTATTATATTTTAGTTCTTAATTTTTATATCGTAGAATAATTTCACATTTTTTATTTATCAGTTAAAATGTTTGAACTTTAAAAAATACTAAGTTCTACACTACAAAACAAAAAAGTAATAAATAATAAACAGACTGAAAACATAATCGAAGCAACTCATAATTAGAGGTCTTGAAACTGTAAAAGTTCATACACTCACATATCATTAATGAAAACAAAAGGTTTATGCTATCCATATTTCTAATAAAAGAAATTGTCCTAGGGAGAAAAAGCGTGTAGATATTTATTAAATTGATAACGTAAACGATAAATGTCTAAGGGTTATATCTCTAACAAACTCTTTAGTTATGCCATATAAAAAGTATGGTATCAATACCCTAACATTTAAGACCCAAATCACATATAAATTACTCTTATACCTCCCATTAAATTCCATAAAATAGGATAATAAATTAATGTAAACATAAGAGTAAAAGTTAGAGTTAGGTAAGATAAGGTTATCCCACAATAATAGATATTCTTTATTTATACATGGGAAATTATATAATTTTGAAAACAAATATACATTATAACGAATATATCGTCACAAAAGGAAAATTAGTAAAAGCAAATAAATCCAAATATTAACTATACATAGAATTCATACACACTAACTAGTTAATATGGTCCAAAAACCTGAATATTTTTACTTAAAAGTAGTGTTCCGACTAAAAGTTCCTCTTATCATAAACGGGTTTTATATCACTTGAGTTGATGCGATAGAAATTATGTTTGATATCTGTGCAGAAAAATCTGGTCAGGCATGCACAAAAACGCTTACAAAGATCTGCGTATACTTCTAGTTGTTTATTCAGGTATTAAAGCTACCTACATATGAGGCTTCGGAATGGTTGTGTCAAACAAAGCAACTTTTTATCTTAGAGGTTCAAACCCGGGACTAAACCGGCCAAAGTCTTAAGAGATTTCTCGCATTACATCGCCATCATGCTTTGGTTTCTTATTTTATATTCTTAGAAATCTTGGGGCTGAATTTTACTGTTATCCCTCTTTGTTAAAGTCGAGTTTTCGCTAATGGGCATCGGCATTACTTTTATAGAATTTTAATTGAGTTTTCATTCTATTCCGCCTTAAATTTTTCTAATAGCACCGCACATTGATTAAATATTTACATTTAATATTCAATATCTATTTTCCCAAGATATGAAATTAATTAATCTAAAAAATTACAGTGTTTCATTTGTTCAATGCTTTTATTTTTAAATGTCAATTTTCATCTTATCGGCAATTTCCTTTTAAATGCCCTAACTTTAGAATTTGCTATGAATTATAGTTTTTAGCAACATTATTTCATTTATTTACAGCTTCTTTCTGTAAACTATTCCATAAATTAAAACTTGTGCAACTGCGAATATGCTGTTTTCGCAAACACTTTACTTTCAAACTATCTGTCAGCTGTTTTTGCGCTTTCTTCAACATCATCTAAATATACATTAAAAAGGAATGGTTATAGGCTACACCGCGGTCCTAAACTTAAATTTTATTGGCATAGAGCATTTTCCTTCTTTTGTTTTTATACTTACAACTTAATTAGATGCTGTGGAATGTCTCTTTAATATATTATATATAAATAGCATGCTTTCATCACCCTTTTTGATCGCTTTTATATAATAAATATCTAGTAGAAGTATTAAAATTCCTATTGAGTTTAATTAGTTTTAAAATAAACAAATTGTTCAAGGCAATATTCCTTTTCTAACGTCCGACTGTTCTTCTAAAATAATTTTTTGTCCTTTTTTAAAATAATTTTTGCATAATTCTTTATTTTATAGACTAATGTTATAAATTTTGCAGTTTGTTCTGCCTACATTTTTAAAAATAGGAAATATTAATACCTATTTTCATCTATAAGATGTGTGACTTAGCTTTCAGCATTTGTTTATAAGTATTAGGTCATTTACAGTGTTCCTCGTTGTTTATATTACACTGTACAACAGCATGGGAATATGTGGTTATGATTAACTTTTGTATGGTTAATTCTTTTAGTTTCTTTCTTTTTCAATACCATTTCTTCAGGCTTTCAATGTTATTTTTTGTTAAGGAAATAAGGAAATAACTCACACGCGTCAGGAAAAAGCCCTCATGTATTGACATTTCTGATCTCTGTGTTTGTCCATCTAGCGTCAGATATCTTAAACACCTTCTGCTTTGTGCTGCCACCTAGTGAGTTTTCTAAACTCACTAAATCGCTTCCTCTCATATGTTTCAAAAGTGTAAACACTGCATTTTCTTTCTGGCCACACTATTAACTTGTTTGGAGAGGCTCATTTAAGTCATACGTGTTGCGTACTACAGCGTTCAAAATGTAAAAAAAAGCTGTAATTTAATGTTCAACTAAAGGATTTTCACGCAGTGATATCAAACAAAGTGTTGACGATGTGTATGGAAAAACTTTCACTTTACATTCATGTGAGGGCAAGTCAGTGAAATTGTTGAAACAAGAAAACATCTCCCTAGTTCAGAGGGAAGTTCTAAAGTGATAGGCGTCTGAAGACAAAAGAAATAGTTGGGGCTTTCTATGCAAGATTAGTGCTCCGAATTCTTTCAGCAGTTCAAATGCAAGTGTGTGTGGGAAGTCTGAAGTTTTTGGTGTTTGCAATGGTAACGAGAGGGAAATATTGGAATCCATCGTCGCAGGGAAGAAAAGTACGGACTCCCATTCAAAAAAAGAACCAATGCAGTGACGGAATAAGTCTGAAGCATTCACTAGACCACACTCGTCGAACTGTTTTATGTGTTAATTGAAACGTTAATGCAGATTGTTAGACATGCATTGAAGTAAAGGAAAATTAAGTTGAAAAAATACTCTTACATATACTTAATATTTGTATTCTCCTGCCTAATGCGATGAGTCTGGAAAATTGTGGACCCTATTCCATATATGGAATCGTAACCAAAATTAATATTAATTGTGACTGAAGGCATTTAAATTGTTGTGAATTTTCGATACTTTTATCTTGCACATGTACATACCTATTTTATAAGATGCTAAAGTTGCTGTTCTTTATGAATATTCAGATATGCGCACAACTTTGATTGAGAGTTTGAAGCACCCTTGAAATAAAATAAAAAATTAAAATTATATCTGTACCTATGTTGGTGTACCTAAATTATTACAGATCTTCTATCAAGCATACGCTCACTGCCAAAAGCTGGTCATTAATGAACAAAATAAATGAACAAACTAAAGTTTTACCTATTTAATTAAAACTTGTTAACTTCTGGGCTAAAATATTCTGTTTCATTGATACTAAATGCTACTTAGAGTATATAAAAGTATTTATTTTGTAGTTTGCCTACTTTGACCAAGTATAATTTCAGTCTTCTAAATATTTTTTTTTTTTTTTTTTTTTGCATTTAAGTAAAAAGAAATAAAAGAACAGGTGCATAAGAATTAGAGCTATGACATGCACAAACCAAATTCTCTTCGGTCTCAATAAATACTAGAGATGGAGTTGGCGCACAAAATAAGGGCCCAAGGGATTATCCAATTATTATCTCTAGACTGTTTCATGTCTTGCTGCGCGGGATGAAAATTCTCAAGGCGTTACAGTGGTTGGCAATCAGATCCTTGGCTTGTACTGCAGTCGCTTGAAGCTGCAGAGAACTTAAGTAGAAAAACCTTGTCTGGAAATGAGGTTCAAACACAGCGTCAACAGCACGTGGCGGGCCCTTAGTAGCAAAATCAATATTACTAGCGCAGCGTCCTTTGAGTTTCAACAGGTAACGGTTCCAACTTTACTTAAACACTTCCACAAGAGAGAGAAATAAGGCCAATTCCAAAATTTTCCAAGCCAAGTAAACAATTTATACTCGGCATGCCTTTAACTTTGTCGGTGACCTATTTCAAGTCGGCAGTTAAACAAGTTTTCCTACTGAGTGCGAAACTCTTCATTTGTAAGCTCTTTGTTACAAACACACATAGATAAATGGATATCTGAGTAATTATTACATAAATATTTAATATTAGCTGTAAGGATGTAGTCTAAACTGTGCATGTCCGGTTAATTGGAGACTAATAGCGTTTTCCAATGCTGTAACGGTTTTTTTCTTCCCCCGGAGCAGGATGTGCATTGTTCTGCAAAAGACGAAATCATCATATTGGTTTCGATACAATCAGTATTTTGATGTATGTAATCTTTTCCCTCAGGATCCTTAAACATTTTATGTTATCTTTATAAAATATGCCACAAGACACCCCCCTTTTTAGGAGTTGTTGTTTGTTCTCAGATGAAGTCATCCTTTATTATGTTTTACGATTTGTTGAGACTTTCATCTTAAACTGTGTCTCATTTTGGAAAATAAGGTGTTTGGTATCTTCTTAGGTAAATTTCGTTTCAGTCATAATGCTTTATACTCGAGAGAGGTTTTTCTCTTAAATAGTAGCCCATGTTGATGCAAAATATTTTGATCTGTAAATACGAAATGTTGCCCATAAGTTTCTGCCCTGGCATAGAAGGCATGTTCATTCTCGTGAGGGATATCCTACCTTTGAGCAGTATAAACAACACGTTTTCTTCACTTATCCTTACACATAGACGGACCTTATGCTTCCTTTCACGAACAGCAGCGAAAAAAATCAAGAGTAATTTCAGGTAGAAATTACCACGGCCTGATAGCTCAGTTGGTTAGAGCGTAGTGGAGATTGGATTCAATCCCCCAAGGGGTTAACTTTATTTTTTAATGTTCATAATTTCTCTATACTATTCCAATATAAAGGTGCTATTTATTACTTAGTTATGTTAAAACGTATAGTGTTAAAACAACGAATAGTTTACAATTTTGTTCGGTCAGTTTAAAAAAATAATAAATGATAAACGTATAGTGCTAAAAGTGTATACCGTTTCTCCTTTGATTATATTACTTTATGTGTTACATTGGATCCCCTGAGGGGCTAGCTTTTATTTTTAATCTTCATAATTCGCTTACATTATTCCAAACTAATAAGCACTATTTTATGTCAAAACTTATAGCGTTAAAAACGCGTAGGTTGCACATTTAGATGAGATTAGGTTAGGTTTGGTTGGATTAAGTTTAAAAAATTAAAAATCCAAAACTTAAGTATTAAAATTGTTACATTAAAATTTATTGTTTAATTGTGCTGCATATTGAATGTGATTAACTATTATCATGCATCCTAAAAATTTAATTTTGCATACAATTGATTCTTTCCGTGCGTTACGACTGTTCCATCCGCCTGCATTTGTTATTTCCGTTGCATTTCGTGAAAGGAGGCAAAACTTCCGCACAAGACCCGTCTGTTTGTAAGGGAAAGTTTTACTTCCCAGCTAGCTAAGCAGTTGGATAGAGAAATTCATTGAGTTGAGACGTATTGTGTAATACAACATGGTGCTCAAAAATGAATATAGAGACTGGTTAAATTTATAAATAAAGAACGTTCACTCACTGATATTGAACAACGCTCTTATGGAGAGGAAAAAGACAGGTGTTTGAAGACAAAAGAAATAAATGCAAGATCGACACTTTTTGAAAAAATTGTGCAAACTGCATGTGTGTAAAGTAAATGGAAGATTTCCTGAATTCTTTTGACAGTTTAAACACAATACTCGTGAAATCTTTGTCTGATAACCAGAAGGCACTGTTGGAGTTCATCCTCAAGAGAGACAAAACTATCGCCCTCCATAATAAACTTTTTTTATGAAAAATCTATGGGAATATATGAAAGAGTGATAATATTTTGGGACTGCAGATAAATTCTAATAGACTTAAAATAAGGAAACTCTACCGTAACTAGGCTGAGTTGTTGGGTCAAATCAAGGAAAGCAATCCTGAAATGCAAGTAAGGGAATTCGTCTAAAGCATTACAAGGTACCGGTCCTGTTGTGAGGTCAGGTGACCTTAAGAACTTTTTCATCCACCGTAAAGATCAGATCAGGCTCCAAATCACTACTGTCTGTTTTATGAAAACTAAATCTTATTTTTGAAAGAAGATATTCACAAAGCACGATTTTGTCCTATATTATGCAGACAAACTTAAATAGAATTGTTCATCCACAGATGTGAGAAGTGTATGCATCCTATTAAAGGGAGGCACTGCCTCAGTTCGGAAATGAATGACCGCACCTCCTACCTCTTTCTGGACAAATTTCTTTGGTACAAAGCATTCTATTCTAACTACAGTTAAAATATTTCTGAATCGAAATCTCGCGGATGTGTTTATATTTTTCCGTTTTTAATTCACAAATTAAAAGTTTAGAGCTGTCTTTCAAAATTTGTTACAAAATTTCTTAACCGAACTTGGGTTTTCATCCTTTCTCAAATTAAACATGGATTAATTCCATACAAAATGAATATTAGCCTAAAAGTTATATATTTTGATAAATAATTCAGAAAAATTTAATTGATGAAAACACCTGAGTAACAACAACAAACCAATTTTAAATCACTGAAACCATTTAACTTAAAAATATTTTTTCCGTGAAATATGCTGTTTAGCAGTATATTACAAGAAAACAGTCAAAACAGCCAAATACCAACTTTATGCTAAAATATGGATTATATTTTTAATTAGAATCAGGTTTTTAACATTCTTGGTTTTGGAATTACGCTCTTCAAACTGAAGTTTCCTTTTTTTTAGACACCCGGTATATATCCGTCATTACTGTTTACTCAATTTAATATATTTACTTAACACTGTTAGCTATAAAAGACCTGTCGAATACTCTACACCTTCCTTACGAAAAGGCTACCTCAGGATTTGCTCTTAATTCGCGAGCCTTTCTATTTCCCTCTAAAGAAGAACTTTCGCGAACACCTCAGAAATCGTATTCTCTGGCTTTATCCTTAAATATATGGCTTCCTGGGCTCCCTTTTAAACGTTTTTGTAATCTATCACGATTCACTTCACAGAACCTGCTAGGAGATGTTCGTGTCGGACTTTAAAACTTACACCTCAAGCAGTAGAGTAAGCGAAGCTTGAAATTGTGTTAGGATGGAGAATAATAACTCTTCTTAGCAAGAACGGCTCGAGATAGAGTGAAGATAGCACAATTAATTATCATTTAAGGGAATGCTTTTTATTTTCCTTTATTGGCATTAGTTTTGAGCAATATTTTGTATCTCTCATTTTTCTATGTTATTACCGTTCCTAGTAAATTATTGTTATCCTATTTTTGTATTGTTTTGAATTTGAATAAAGATGAACTGGTACTTGAAATGGTATTCTCATCATGATTCATATACTGTTATTGCCTATTCTCTAATAATGTAAGTCTTGTTACACCTAAAATACATGTAACGATTTGATTTTTACTTTAAAATACATTTATAACGGAAAAAAGAATATGTTCATATCTCAGCGTTGTGATGCAATTTTTAACTTTAATAATGCATTTTTAGGAGTCATTTACATTAGAATGCTTCGATCTCAGAAAAACTAAAAATAAGGGAATAAATCTGACTTATTTTTTATTATAATGTATGAATTTTGTAGCACGTGTTCGCGGGGAAGGGAGGTAACTGTTATTTTAAATGTCAAAGTTGCACATTAGGTTTCTTTCCATCCAGTTTAACACATTGTTTGTTTCAATTTTTCATTAATGCAAGTAAAAAATGGAAATGAAATGGAAAGAATTTGGGAATATTATGCATACATAGTATTCGAACATTCAAGTAATGAAGTAATGAACCAGCAAATTCCCTTTCCCTATCCTCCCTATCCTCAAAATTAAAACATTTAATGAAGTACAGAAAACGGTTGATTATTATCCTTGCTAGGCTTAGTCGGTTGATGTTCTTCCACTAGTAGGTCTTCAAATGCTTATTTATATTAAAGAAGAAGGAAAAATCCGAAATAAAGGATCACAAATTGAGTTCTCTAAAGCCCCATTCACAATGTAAATTAAACGTAACGTAAACTTAAACATAAAAGCTAGATGCTATGCATTGTAATGGAACCATTGACAATGAATCACATAAATATAAAAATAAATATAAAATTGGACATAAATTTAGTAGTTTGCGAGGGACAAGGTTTTGCGTTACGTCTAACTTAAACTTAACAAATCAGCCAATCAGATTACAGCTGCTCTGTTTTAAGAGCTCTATGGAAGAATGTATTCATACTCGCAGAACGGAAATCAAATGCACCTCTTGCTGCTTGCTGCTGCAAGTCCCGAGCGACGACGAAGAGAGCCGAAGGTAGTGGCTTCCACAGATATAGGTAGATAATAAGACTTTCAAGCGAATAGTGCCACGCACAGAATGCGCTATAAATTGATGTTTATGAGCTTTTTTCTGCTGCAATCAAAGGAAATTGCCACCAGATTTACCGGCCCCTATCAATTTATATTTACGAAAAGATACTGGAGCCATCGGTTTCTATGATTTACCGTAGTGTTAGTATATAATTTGCCATTAATTTATATATATAAAATAAAAATAAAGTAACATTAATAATGTAAGAAATTAACAGTAATTATAATAGTAGAAAAGGATAAAACACTAAGAAAAAGTCACACTTGAAATATATATGCTCGTGACTTTCAGCAGCTAACAGCAGGAGTTGCACTTAATTCCCGGGCTCCGCGTAAGGACAAGTTATGGTAGACAGAGCTAATGAACAAAATATTAATCGCATTATAAGAAAGCTATCCTTACTCATATTACTCCAAGCAAACCAGTTACTACACTTTGCATATGCATAAACGCTACCGCCGTCTGCTCAGAAGCAGCCATTTTCAATCAGCTGTTAGTTGATCTTCGCTTGTTCTTATTTTTGATTGGCTAATACGCAGGTTTGCGTCTTTCATTGCGAGTGCCTGCATACTATTAAGTTAACGTTTCCATTATATTTATGTTTAATTTTCATTGTGAATGGAGTCTAACCTACACCTTCAATAACGGACATTTCCACTTGCCAAAAATATACAGTTACATAACACCAACATTAATGTATTATACATGCAATTTGCTATTTTCAGCGCCATCCACTCGCGTTTTGTGGTTTTGATTCACATTATACAAAGAGAGAGAAATATAAGAAAAATACATTGACACGCTATAACGCAAAAGGCAGTTACAACAACTCGAGCAGATTTTTGGTCTTCCTTTAAATTATTTCGTACTCTTCTCTGTCTTCTGCAACAACCCACTAAGCTTTAATTTCCAATTTTCTTGCATATTTTCTCACCTCATTTATCTATTTGAAAATAAGTTTCTTTGTTCCCTCAGGCTGTAAAATTCGCCGTACCATATCTTCCTCCTCCAAGTGAGCAGCATGGTATTGCATTATTTTAATGCGTTAATAATCGAGAGTCTAGCCTTTTTAAAAAGAAATAAAGTTGTTTTATATCTTCAGCCTGGATACGAACAGTACAGACAAACTTTTAGAGATTATTCAGGGATAATGGCTGAGTCGCGGTCTTCGGTGACTCATTTAGGTACGGGAATTTTATGCTGCAATAATCCTTTTAATATGTGTGCATTTTGCATTTGAAACTTCCATAATATGTACACATAAAAAGTATTAAGACATCATATTGACTTAACAAACAATTTACAATTTTATGTATTCTCGGTAAATAGAATTATGTGCAAACCATGTTAATTATTTAACTTATCAAATTTTATCTTTAAGTTTGAAGAGTTAGCATAATTGTCCTTAAAAATAATAAAAAAGTACAACAATAGTACTCATATTTTATTTCTGTATACTCTCAACTTCTTTTCTGTTGCAGTTTACGACCACCAAAAGTTTTCAATTTTCCATAGTTAGCCACCTGCTTAAGATATCCACAAAGTGGAAAAACTTCACTCCACCTCATAGGAACTCAGAGTTGCATGTACAAAAGCTGCAATTTTATCTGTTTTAATTGTATTTCATTAGGCAATTCGAAACGTTTCCTTGCTAAGATGTCTTCAATCTCATACGTTTGATTGTATCCTGGGTTGTTTGAGAGAACACTATGTACTTTTTTCTTCACTACATTGCCAAGACTTCCAGGTACCGAATTAACTTGGAGAAAGTGTTTTGAAGTACATTAACGACTGGCAGAACGCAATACTGTTGGTTTCCAAAGAAATAATGGAAGGAAGATATGTAAGAAAAGCTCTTTAATATATCTTGAGAATTTTAGCTGAATAAGAATAATTTAGTTTAAACGGTATTCACTACATTCTTAACTGTTTATAAGTACGACCACTACTCTTGGACTTAATTTCGAGAACTCCTTAACAGCCACCTTCATACCGTGAACGGCTACGACCAGATAAGGCGGGATTCACCTATTTATTGATTGTGTTGCGTGTGAACCAACATCAATGTTGCCAAGTTTCAAGACTTGTTCTGTGACATATACTCGTATTATTAAGAAATGAGTATTTTTAAATCAAATATGAAGATAAATGAAATAAAATGAAAATCTATCTATAAAAGAATATTGTAAAACAAGAAAATATGCACCACACTTTGTAAACTGCTGAAATGTTATGCTTATTAACAAAATAGGCAAAATATATTTTATATGAAACATAAAATATTTCATGCACCTTTATGTAGGTTACTTGCCGCATAGTGATTGCATAGTGCGACACTAGTGATCGACATTTGAAAAGATGTAGTAAAGAAACAGAACTTTTGACAGCAGTGAACAATCAAGTATGAGTTTTGTCCTAGTGTTGTTTCATTTCTAATGTAATGTTTTGTAATTTATTGTTATTTTTGGTTATCTGCCCTAGTATGTATTATTTTGTTATTCATGGTTCCTTATATATATAGGGAGACCAGTCCACATTTTGCGCTAAATGCTAAATTGTATATACCAGAAGAGGATGAGTACAGTTGAATAATATTTTTTGTAATACATCAGAACCTATCAACAATACATGTCTAACACATCAACGTCAATTTGTTCTGTAATAAGGAACCGGAGACTATGAGTTCCTTATATCAAGACATTTCGTCCAACATCCTTGAACAACTTTTGAAAGTTTGACCGCACAGTTCATATCCATCATGTACATGTCCATTGCTCTTTATCTTGGCCATATATCAGACACACCAGTTTCTCAATGGAGCCAGTAGCCCCCAATATTCTGTTTCGTATAATATTATGGGCTTTACTAACTTTTTGTATAATTATATTTCGTTTTAAGTGTTTTTGCAAAGAGGAAGTATTATATACTGAATGTCTGCTGCGGGTTTCTTCATTCATATCATTTTCAAAGATAGAGATAAGTTAGTAAATCGGTAGCTAAAATGGATCAACTGTGTGCGGAGTAAACACAGATTTATAACAGTTGTTATAAACACGCACTACTATTTTAGTCAGGGACTAAAGAAAAAAAAACTAATGAAAGATCCAAGCAGATAAGATAAGAACATCAAACTACTTTTATTATTATTATTATTATTATTATTTGTTTATGGACGATCTTTAACATCTCAGGTCATCAGCGTCCCATTCAACGCAGGGCGTGAAACGGCCGGCAATGCTCAGAGGCCTCTCTTTCAGCTTGAGGTTCTTTTTCGTGCCGCAAATGTACGACACGGGACCCACGGCTTTACTTCCCTTCCCTTCCGAAGGAAGTCATACTTAGGAAGTTTACGCCCGAAAAAATTCATCGGTCCTGGCCGGGTTCGAACCCGCGATTTGGGTGTAGGAGGCAAATATGGTAACCACTACACCACCAGGACCGACATATCGAACTACAAAACTGTCGAGTTTTGGTTATTCTCCATGAAATATCATTAACCGGTATAATCGGAGTTTGTTTGGTTTTAAACTACAAGATTAGTAAATGCTAGGGGTAGCAGCAAAGATTAATAAACACTCGAACAAGAAGCGACGTACTAATTGTGTCGTTATTTCGTAGCACAAACCGATAAAGAAGTAAATGGATGTTTATCCGCTAGAGCGCGGGCAACAACAGCAGAAAACAGGTGACGGTGATCTGTTTTTCTGACCTTCAATGTCCCCGCCTAATCTAATTAAAGCGGGTTTTTTTTCCCCTGCCGTGCGTAAGTGCTGTTATAACGTCAAAAAGTTAGTATATTTTTCATGATTCTTATGTGAAAACAATTCTTACAGAATGGTGAAAAGGCAGAAATTCTGCAGTATTCAGGCACCTCAAACACGTACTATTCAAAATCTGGTGGATAAACCTGGAAAAACGATATCTGTTCTCGACAATAAGAAACAAAGTAAACTGTTGTATGATTACACAGTAGAAGCTTGTTGAAAATGGAGAAAAATTAGACAAAGGTAGGTGGCTAATGTAATTGAATTTGCATGAGGGATATGTGCGCTTGAATTGAGGGGTTATAGGTAAACAGCATGCTTCAAGTAGCCACGCGTACTGCGCTCTAGTGGATTATCATCCATTTGAAAAAAAGTTGTTAATGGTGCATTTATTTCTAATTTGCTCTGAAATTACTAAGAATAAAACCGTCAAATGATACCAGTCTCTCTTTTACTCACGTTTCCCCTTTTTCATAATATTTACATGCCTTTTATGCCTATACGAATATTATTCTAGCTACGATTAACATGTACCAAGTAAACATCTACTAAAATGTACAATATGCAGGCAATGCCAACCACACGTTACCAATACCATGAATGCTGGAGAGCACAAACTTGGAAGAAATAATTGCTGCAAAATAAGTACTACTACTTCTATCAGAAACGGGTACTGCTGAATGACAGTTCAGTCTTCTACTATAAAGAAATTGTAAAATATTTATCTTAACTGAAGAACTACTTATGTAAAATATTAATTTTATTTTATATATCCACCTAGTCCGCTGACAATGAACTACAATCTTTGCTTTAAAAAAAAAATCCTCGAACCAAAGCGACAAGATGGAAATGTTCATCTCATGTTTGACATCATCTGAGTGCTACATAAGAACTACTTAGGTAAAATATTAATTTTATTTTATATATCCACCTAGTCCGCTGACAATGAACTACAATCTTTGCTTTAAAAAAAAATCCTCGAGCCAAAGCGACAAGATGGAAACGTTCATCTCATGTTTGACATTATCATCCGAGTGCTATTGTTTGCCATCGGTGAAAAGAGATGGAAATACAAAAAATATTAACAGCTTTAGGGCAAGCGACGAATTTATCTGCCCAATCTGTCCAATGATTCATTAAAAGAGAATTACAAATCTCATTCATTTATATATTCACCCAATATAGCAGCCATTTTGTAAAAGTGTGGTTCAGGAAAATGGTGGAGATGGATTTAACTAGTGACTCCGCCTGACACCAAAGATCCAAATTATGTGGTTGAAAAGGTTAGTTTTTCCGTATCGTAATAAATAAAAAAAGACAATTTATTTTTGTAAATTGTCGCGCATTGTAATCACCAATATATTCTTTGGGTATTTTACACTACACACCATTCGCATTTCCACGTTTAGAGCGTACTTTTCTTTTAGCTACCCTGCGTAGAGTTTACTCAGTTCTGCTATTTATCTACTTTGTTATATGACCATTTCGCTCATCGTGCAACATAGAACTCCCTTTAGTTACAGTATCGTTTGATTTTTTGATCAGAACTCCTTTTTGTAGTCTTTTTAAGTCTTGACATTAAAACCCTTGCTCATAAAGCTACAGTGTCCTTGTGCTACTTTCCACATTTCCGCACCATTACGTTGTGGTCCCTCGTTACAAGTTTCTTCTTAATTTTCTTTGACCATAAAACCAAGCTTACAGCATTTAGTGCTTGTTTTGCACTTTGTTTTGTATTCCAGTTTTGCTTATTGCTTCTTTGAAGATCTCAAACCCTAGATTTATATATACAGGGTGTTTCAAATATGCCTGACCTAACTCAGTAAAGAGTTCCTTATATAGAGACAATAAAAACTGCTTAAATAAAACTTTAGCAATGAAATGCTTCTTTCCGAGTGTTTAAGTCTCAGTTACTCAGCTTTTCACATTACCTTAAAGTAAATATACAGACTCACTCCGACGTTTTATTGTCTTGTAAAGATGATTTCTACAGAGATATCCGCATTTTTTTTTTCTCGATCTCAGTGCTACCGATCACAATTTATATAGTTATATCCGGTGTGTGGACAGGAAGATATTAACCATTTGGTGGTTGAGTTGGTTCAAACTCAACGAATTTCCACTTATGATATATTTGTCTTCGGGGGATGATGTGAAAAATTTCTGCGGTGGAATTTGGCAGGCTCTTAAGACAATGCAGAAACAGGATAGTCAGGGCAGCAAACTTCGAACTCTGACAAAGTTAATTGCTGTCATAAAACACAAAAATCAACTTCCCATATATTTGTTCGTACATTAATGTAATTTAAACACCCTGTATATTGAAAATGCTTATTTAACTTAGAATAAAGATTAATGCACAAAAAGAAAAACTGCAGATGAATCGTGATCCAGGCACCAAGCATGGATGTTGTCTCTCCCCACAAGGGCTTTCATTAAGTGTAATCTTTCCTCTCTTTACGCTTCTCATTTTTATGCATCAAAAATAGATATTCATCTTACAATATCTTTAAAGATGACTTATCTACTCCTAAAAGTGCAGAAATATGTGTGGTTTCCAGGACATGCAAGCGGAAGAATCCTAACAACTTTCAACAGTTATCGTCCGTTACACCACACAATACATTTAACGCTAGAATAATTTCGGCAGACAGCTAATATAAAAGCACTTTCCAGACAGCAAACGCATAGTTAAAATGTTGCGTTATCTGTATAACTACAATATGTGCGACTCAAAGCACAATTTCAGATAAGAGGCGTTCTAATCAATATTACCAACAAATAACGGTTGGGTTCACCCAAAAGCATAGACATAGAGAAAGGAGCGCGCCGACCGTCATCTACACTAAGTTCACCCCCTTTTGGAGTTGGAATACTTTGACGAAAGAAGTTAACCGGAATAATGCCTCTCTGTTACTTAACTTGTGTCCAATCGACAATTTGTTTATGGGTAAAACATTTTTAACACTGAGCTCTTTGAAATGCCACATGCATTCATTAGTTTATGCTTAGGTTTCATATCCCAATTTTATCTATTTCAATTCTATTTTTAAAAAGACACACTTCTTTCTCGCCACTTCTGAAACAAATCGTGCACATACATATTTAATAACCGTGTAGACGCCTGAAAGCGTCACACATACGAAAGCACGTGTTCATAAAAGTTCCTCTTTAAGTTATAGGTTCCTCATTGATAACTTTAACCTGAATCTCTAAACTCCAATCTGTTGGTCAAAATGTACTTCCAGTTAACATAATGTCCTACTGTCATGCGTGCATCATATCTTCCAAATATTTCGGTGAGGAAAGGGGACGGAATTAGAAAGCGAGAAAGAGACAGTGGGTGTATTTCCTGCTAGCGCATTTCTCTCTCTGCCTGAGAGTAGAATGCGTAAACTCTTATCTGGTCCGCATTGTATAAAAATATAAGTCGACTAACAAGCATACATAATTCCAAGAGGAGCCCCATAGCACCTAGCTGGTAGCTCCTTTCCACATCCTAGATGTAACATGTCACGAATTTAATGCAAATTAAACCTATGAAACAAAACTGGCGTAATAATATTACATAAGAACCAATGTTCTTGTACAAACCAAAAATGTATACACTCTTGATTTTGATATATACGAGGGCAGGTCCACAATTATCCGGCCTCGCCGATAAAAATTATTGCCTTCACAAAAGCCTTATCTGGTGTCATACCTTATCTGTTAAGTAAATAACTGCAGCTGTAACTTCCACTCCGCTGTATTCAATTGTTCAGATATAGTTGCATAAAGAAGGCTACGTGTAGACGATTGTGACATGTCCAAAATGGAGATCGATTAAGCTGTTATTAAGTTCTTCATAAAAGAAGTACTTACTACAAATGAAATTAAACAGCGATTGGACGGTGCATGTGAAGAAGCACCCCCCTCATATTCTACCGTAAAAGAATGGGCCAACTTTTTCGGATGGGTCGAGAAAGTATTAAAGACGAAGAGCGTGCAGGCCTGTCCTTGAAGGCGCTCATTCCGGGAAACATCGCTCTTGTGGAAGGAGAAATGATACAAGACCAGCGGCTCAAAGTTGCAGAAATAGTAGCAAGATTGTGCATTTCTAAAACAACAGTCCTTCATGAACGTTTAAACATGAATAAGGTTAGTGCAAGATAGGTACCTAGACTTCTTTCGTCAGTCCAAAAGCAGCAACGAGTCATCTGTTGTCAGGCATTTTTGAGTGCATGAGCATATGTCATCAGCAGCCTTATTAAAAAGAAAATAAAATATTTTTTGACTTTACGCAAACTATGGTACATTTTTGTGACAAAAAACTGCAACATAAACATTTATAGTTCATTTACAGATTTAGATTAAATAGTTAAATTTATTTAATAAACTACGTATTCAAACATTTGACATAGGGACTAAACTAGTTTACTGTGACGACTGAGATGGTTGATATGGCAGCCAATTTGGTCGCCAAATTTTAAAGCGGGCCAATTGGCTTCGGCTATGTGCTCCAGATTAGGCACCAATCTTAAAGCGATATGTTATTGACGTCGAGTTGCCTCAAGTTATGATGCCAATTTTGAAGTGATTTTGTATATTGATTATTGATCGCTTCGGTATTGTTGACCACGCTTTAACGACAAAAAGTTCTCAGGGTTTTATTCTGTTATTTGTTGACTCGTACTCAACAGGAATGGGAGATTGTTTTATGGTGAAATTAAGCAGTGATGCGACATAATACATATTCGTATTTTATTATGTCCAAATTTTTTCGCTTCCTCTGGTGTTTTGCGTATAATAGACTTTGGCTATGTTGAACATAAACTTGGTTGCCGCGTGTAAAACTTACAGATGTGTGCCGCGCAGCGTGAAACTAATGAGCAGTGCGAACTGGTTCTGGGAATGGCAGGTATCTTGCCGCGCGTAAAACGTATAACTAAGAATGAGTCTAGCTGCGTGTAGTGCGTAGAGCTGCTTCTGTATCAAATTGAACTGACCTTAAAACTGAGTTGAATTGCCTGCCCCAAACAAGCAAACTCTCCATTATATATTAAATTCAATTCAAACCAAGTGATCGTTGGTTTAACGACGATATGGGTTACACAGGCGCGCGCAATCTTCTCGTCTATCTTTAAAAGTTCAAACGTACATTCTACATTGGTTGGTCAAATTCACCTACTATACTTGCGATGTGGTATTTTTTTAAAGTTTAAATAGGTACATTTTGTTAGCATTGGCTTGTTTAAGTGTCTACCAGTACGACAGAGGTCGGAGTCAAAGCCCTAAAGGGTTTAAAAATCTTCAGTTTATTTATCCTGCAAAGTCAGGCCAAAAAGGGTGGGGTCTTCACACACGTTACCCTATTCCATTATATGGTTTTACTTACCTGTTAACTTTCCAAGCTAGTGAAACAGAAAACACCAGACTTTCTATTTGGTACAATTTTTACATCGAAAGCTTATTACAAATATAGATTAATGTGAGAAAAAATAGTTATTGAATTTAATAAATTTAGTTTTCCTTTACCCTTCAATACTTTTAGATTTCTTCTTTGTGAGATATAATCTATGAGAATAACGATATTATAGCCTGTTAAGACTCTATATCTACAATTGGAATAGGCGCATCTATAATTCAGTATACATTCTGATTTAATATTAGGAACTGTATTATTTTTAACGAAATGTAGAAAATGTTAAGTTTATGCCGCGTGAACAACTGTTTATATTTCGTTTCTGTGTAGACCTGATGTGGATTTGAAGTGCTTAGTTTCAATATCATTTTTAGCTCTTTTGTCAGTATTATCGAATGCAACAAAGGTGTTCAGTTACTGTTTTACCCTTAAATAATTCCAATTTGTAGCTGGTCTTGTGAATAAATAATGGAAATAAAGCTAAAGAATTATTCATCGCTGTCCAAATGTTCACTCGTAATCAAAAGTTTCACTAAAAAGTAGAGCTTATTATAGAATAAGGGCAGATATCAGTACCATGTTTGCATCAAGGGTTCCGGTTTTCAGTTTATTATGATCCTCGATGAATATCCACGCAAGAGAATTGATTCACATGCAATTTACTGATGAACGGCTGGCAATTAGCTCCTTTACGATGGACCTTTATCAATGACTAGCAGATCTTTATTGCGGTTTGGTAATTAGCATTGAATCGGAGTTGAGATGTGCATGTTATGCTAAGATTAACCGCAACCAAACCGAGCTCAGAGAAGCGGTTTATGTAGCTATTGCAATGCGATAGATTCCATTGTTTCGGCCTCCTCATCCCTTCTCATTGTAGCTCAGGGCTGCCACATCGGCTCGGCGTGGGCCACAAGCAGTCTTTAGACCCTTCCAGTTGCCTATAAGAGTAAGCTAGACATAAGAGTCCTACTGACAAATTCGCAGTGTCGCCCGAGTTGTTATTAAAACTTTTACGTTTTAATAACAATTTTGGTAAATAATCGCTCGCGTGCACATGTACTATCTCATTGATACCTTATTCACCAGTCTGCATGGAACTTAGTACATAGTTTTAAAGCATAGTGCTCAAAAACTAAAAGCTGATAGTTCTCTTCTACGTTCTTTTTTTTTCTTCTTCTTCCTATAACCTCTGCTTCAGTTCGTAGGTATCTAGGAAGCCTATTCTAATACATTTTCCTACTCACAAATGTACTGCTAACTGTTATTATAACCTCAAATGTACATTTATTTCTAATTACTCAGTTAATGACTTTCGTAGACACTGGAACAAAAAATAATAATAATATATTCTATCACCTTTGCTTCACCGCCTGTGGTGCCTCAGTAGTAAAAACGATCCTTAAACGCCATACAAAAAAAAAAAAACCATTTGCTTCGACTCGATTATCTCACTGTATCCCAAAAGCATTTCTCATTATAATGCGAAATATGACATATTGATACAAAAATAGTAGTAAATGATAATGATATAATGGTGTTTAGTTGTAGTTTATTGAATTTAGGTCTCCGCGCGGTTCTGCTTGGAATAAAAGTTAACAAATTACTGTGTGTTTTCAGAAGGATTAAACAGGAAGCCAAATCACTTCAACGATTAAATTGAAAGTACAAAAATGACATCGTTCTCGCATTTTCAACTCTTGCTTATAATTATTTTAGGTAATTTAATTGACCTTTGAAATAATTATCATGTTAACAAACATTTGATAACCTCAATTAAATTACCCAAAATTATCAACACTCGTGATATTATCGAATATATCTTTTTATGTACTCTTACATGAGTTTTCTTAATCGTACAGATGCAAAAGGTTACGTTTCAGAGGTAGGTTGTTCATAGAAGTACATCTGATGAGTGAGCGTTTAGCTGTTTTCACCGTTTCATAGTCAAACCTTACACTTAAAATCAAAATGGTGGGTGATGTATCAGCGAGCACAAAGAGGCACCCCTACCATCGCGGAACTGTTGAGGAATGTAGCTGCAACATTCTTTAATGTTAAATTGGAAGTGTATACTACAAATATATTTACAAATCAAGAAGTTGCAGAGCAGATAATTCAAAGCACCATATTCAGAACAAAATAAGTAGACACCGCTGTTACATATACAGAGTGAGGAATTTATAGGTGGCGGCCATTTTCCTCCGAAACGAGGTGGAAAATCAAAAAATGCCTTAGACAAAATTTAAAGTACTCTTAGGGGGAACATAAGATAGCGACCTAAACTCTCCTTTGAAATGTCATTCTCAATGTAATTTCAAGGTCAAATGGATCCGCCCCACAAATGGAATGGTGTATTTTCTTTTCCAGGAATTCCAACTTGCCATTTCTAACGTCACACAGAGAGAAAGAAATCTCACATTGAGCCATAGCTGATTAATTGGTAATTGCTTCTGGATTTCTTCCCATTTCTTTTAAAATTTCTTCATCTGTTACAAATTTCTCCAAACTGGAAGTGGGTAATTCACTAAAAGTTTCTCAGTGTCTAAACCAAGATACAGTTCACAAAGATGAAGTAAGTTTTAATAGAACATAAAGTTCCACTCAGTTGCTTTCAACAGCCTAGGAGAAGAATTTGTTAACATGTACCTTACGACTTTGAAAAAGTATATTCAAATTGTTTTTATGAAGCGGTAATGAAAAGCTCCTGGACTGGTTCTGTTACAAAGAAGATGTTTTACCTAAATTTGAACACCATATCCTTGGAAATATTCCCCTTGGGCTGCTACTGTTCCAGCGTTTCATCCATTCTTGGAATGCGGCCCAAAAGGCAGTGTTAATAATTAAGTAAAGAACCTTCTGCGATGCAAGCTCGTCAATCATGTTGAAACGGCGACTTTTGAGATGGGTCATCAACTTTTGGAAAAGGAAGTCCGCAGGCGGGTTTTCCCATGATCCTCATGAACGCGTTCCCCAATTTATGAAGTTGCAGGGGTGACTTCCAGGGACAATTTTCTATTTTTGAAGCAGTCATACCACTCGAAGTATTACGCATAGAATATGTATTCTGTATTCTATATGCATCATCGCCATAAGCTTGCCGAAGCATTATTAATGTCTCTGTGACGAACTCGCAGGCTACTACGGGATGACACAAATACCGATTGCACTACTCCCAATGTAAATACAGCAATGTCGCTTGGCACATTGCTAGTTCAAGGTTATAGTCTCCTAATGTTGCGCGCGCAATCCTGTACTATTACCTGTTGATGCGCTACAGAACCAGTTCGAGAACTTTTTGATACCGCCTCGTAGACCTCAACATATACTTTAGGAATAGCACATATGCCTTGTGTTACAGATTGTTTGACTCAGTCAATATCAATTCAGTACTTTTCAGTTTGTCTTCGCAAATAACTTTCTGTGATAATAAATTTCTATTTTATTTACAACTGCAAAATAATGTTCCTTACTAATTCTTTTGGTACCTACACGAAGGAGTTTTTCGCATGCTTTAGTAGCTGAGTGGCATTATGAACCCGATCAAAATAGTGTTTGCTACATCTTTTTTCAGGCGAGTGACAAGGGAATCTTTGGCCCCCAACATAACATTAGTCCCAACACGAGCCATCAGTCCAATGTTACTTTAAGGGTATATTCTGAAGTGAACATTGTAAGAAAAATGCATATACGCCTTCTGCAGAACAATTTCCGGAATCTAAATTTACTAGTTCCAAGATTTGGGTTTTAACTTTGCCCGTTAAAACGGAGAAACGAAATGGATAAGAAGAAAAGGTAATGATTGTAAACAATATCTGTGCTTTCGTCCACCACAGTGAAAATTAGGCGTCCTTAACGTTATTTACCAAATCAACTGCTTTGATTTGGCAACATTTTTTTTTCAAATTTAATTTGTTCACTTTATTGGTTTTAATTTGATTTCCAGCGCAATTTTAGAAAACAAATAGGAGGATACAAGATGGTCAAGAGCTTGAAATGCAATTGTTCTGCAAAGAAAGCAGAAAGCAGTTTCTGCAGGTCTATTTACCGCAAGACAGCTCTGCATACACGCAATGCATTTAAATTAAAAATAATTTCCCGCCATTCTTTTTAACATCTCTTGAACAGTGCATCGTTAAACCATTCCTCTTGAAACTTTTTCTTTCTGTTTTTTCTCTCACTTCTTCAGGCGATAAATCGCCTCGAATCTTCCTTATCTTTTTAAATTGTGTTTTGCTTCACCCATTTTAATAAATACGATTTAGAAGTACTGCATTCTTAATATTGGCACTAATAAACTACCACACACCGAAGTGATGAGCACTGCAGCGGCGGGCTCGATATTTACATAATATCCAGAATTAGGTTAAACTGCATTATTAGAATTTTAAATATCAAATATTTTCATTATGAGAGATATATTATCATTCACATTTTGTATTCATCATATTATTAAGACATGCAATTTATATATTCATATAAAATTAAATTTATAAGAAATATAAACGTATTTCCAGCTTTAGACATTTAATAATAAGAGCAACTTATCGTTGAGCGCATTATCGCAGAAGGTTTCAGGGTTAAATTAAAAGTAGGGTGCATCAAAATATACGTTATCCTAAAAAAAAGTGTCGCTCTTATTTTACAATTCGTTTGTATAAACATATAGACTAAAGAAACTATATTTGTCATACAAATGTGAATATAATAGTATACTGCCAATGATAATAATGATAATGATCGAATTAATATTAGCAAAATGCAATACTGTTTGTATATACAAGGCTCTCCCTAGGTTCTGTTTTGGTTTATTTTCATAGATGTAAATTTAAATACAAAGAAATTATCATTTGTTGTAAATTTTCTTACAACGATATTAAAGTTTTAAAATTATAAATAAAAGAGCTAAATTTTGAAAATTATATTTTAAATTACTTAATTGTACTGTTATTATTTTATAGTCTGTTAGGCCACATTATAAGCTGATAATTTTATTGTTTTAGGCATGATTTTTCGTTAAGTTCTGCATTCTTCCGTAGTGCGTATAAGGTGAGAAAGTTCCCGTAAATTTTCAGTTAAAGGAAATCTTATTCCAATACTCAACTTTCTTCTTTGCTTGTGCCAGTTTTCTGTATTTGCCTGAAGAGTCCACACGAATTTTTGGTTACTACCTGAGGAGAACGGCTTATTTGTGATACTGTTACACCAGTTCTTTTGTACTCTGTGAAAGAGAAGCCCTGAGAATTTTTTCTTTCCCCCGTTCCCTTTCTACTTTTTTCGCGATAACTGTTCTGTCCTTCAAGGGTATCTTTGGCCTGTCGCTCCGGGCTTGTGAACAATGGGGTTGGTCAGTATGTGTTACTTGACAGTTTGCTCCAGAGAGATTTTAGTCGCAATGGACTCGAGGTAAAGGTTTGTATATGCCCCTCTTTCAGGCATCTGCATCTTCGACCTTATCATAAACGTAATTATTTTAAACAAAACAATATAATTCTATATTTTTATATTATAAAATACATCTTCAGGTATTGCCATACTGAAAGTATAATACATTATTAAATATTTTTACGTGTTTATTTTGTTTTCTAACTGGCAAACCATTTCTTATGTCATTGCATTTCTGGACGACCTTTATGACCACAAAATGTAAAATAAGTTTGGAATTAAAATTTCCTCCTAAGTATCGCTGGCAAAGTTCACCATTTTACTATGTATTTCGTTTTATATTAATACTAGGGGTAAATTTGGAAAACATACATTTATCTTGCTATTTACTTAGCCCACTTTTCCAGTAAAACATAAAATACTTAGCGATTATATTTAGAACTTCAATCTCAATTGAATTTTTGATGCTATTACATTAACCTTTAGCTCCGATTAATTATTTCAAGGATATAATTTTTTAGGAAGTCGCGCCTAAAAAAACAATATCTCTGAATGCCTTCCTCGTGTTTTCTCTTAATGACTTAACCACATACCATTAAATGTTTGCTGATAACATTGTCGTCGGCAAAGCCATTTCCTGATCTACACTGTTGGTTATAAAAAATGCAATTCAATAAATGGGAAATTGTATGGTACATGCTGACTGCATTATTATTATTATTATTATTATTATTATTATTATTATTATTATTGTTGTTGTTGTTGTTGTTATTTTTACATTGAATTTATTTGCAATTCTGACTTCATTTCTGTTTTATATTCGCTTCTCTTTCACTTCTATAGAAGATCCACTATATAATACAGAATCTTTTTATTTTGGCAATCACTGACTTACTGAAGTCTTATGACTTAAATGCAAGCCCATACGGAACAGATGCGCTCTCGAACAAAGCATGCATAGTTTCGAACTTGACTGGATCACTCTGTATTTTGCAAAATAACTTTCTAAAATGAAGGAACTTACATTCAAAACGAAATTAGGTCCATAGGGATGGGGAACTGGGCCATCATTTTCTTTGTGTGTCAGGAAAAATGGACAATATTTCTAGTATCTACTGCAAGGAGGGTGAGTACCAGATTCTCTTATTTGGTACCCAAGTTTTAAACCCGCGAATCTCTTGGGCGCTGCAAATATACGCAAGAAAATAGCAGCAGCAGTGCGAGCTCTAATCGCTGATCGGCTGAACTAGATATCGGGACTTTTAAACTGCTCTCATTGTAATTCTGCTATCGTTCAATCTATTATATTTCTGAACAATTTCCTTTAAATACGTATTCATTTTATTAATCGATGTTGTACGCCCTAGATATTTAAATATTTTTCCTTGTATTATTTCCGAATCAAATAATATTTAAATTCTCCTTAGTGTTTATCTTTCATAGAAATCACTTCAGTTTTAGATTATGCTATTTTCATGTTACATTTCATTAGAATCTTGTTTTTGTTTATTTCATTTCGTTGTAAATCATTTACGGATTTCGCAAATACCATTTCATCATTGGCAAATAAATTATAGGCATTTATTTTGCATTTAGTCTTTATCCGTTAAATTTTGTTTGTGTAAAATTAAATAATAGAGATAATAAACCACAACTACCAATGATGTTCTTTTGGTTTGTAAATATTTAAGAATCCTGAGCTACAGAAATTTTTCAGTGGAGTTTATCCAAATGTTTACAGTCCATATGCATAAAAAGAATTCTATATTTAGTACAGTTCAGATTTGTTCCTTCCTTATTTTTTCTCCAACGTCCTTGAATATGTTTATATATTTATTCTTTGAGAGTACTTAATAAATACATTCATTTCTTCAGATTCTATCTCTTTGAAATATTTATACTCATTTATTATATAACTTCGGCTGTGGGTTATTAATTTCTTTTTGTTATTTTTTTTCCGTTGCTCCGAGTCGCTCCGGAGGTTTTTAATGTGTTAAGTTATACATTAAAAACATATACTTATGTATTTTTGAATCTTTTTACATTTTATATGTAGATTGTTAATACTGTGAATTGATAATCTCTTCTACATTTATAACTAAAAGCTTCTTCCAAGCTTAGAAGCCGTGGTCTGTTGGAGCTAAGGTTTCGTCCCCACCTGCGGAGGACATCTTCAGTGGCATGGTATGAGTTTTCTGGAAGAAGGTTCAGGCACGACTGAGGGTGTAGTATTTATACACGGGCTGCTCGTAGGGGATTGGCTCGGCTGGAGCGGCAGGTGTATACGAGGGCAGGAGTAAAACCTGGCATCCGATACTAGAGCATATAAAACAAGCCCAAACTCGTAAAAATCACCCGAACCTAAACCTATCAGAGAGGAGATGCCCTACCATCCGAGTACACACCCGCCGCTCCAGCCGAGTCAATTCCTAACGAGCAGTATATAAATACTACACTCTCAGCTGACGGGAGTTCAACATGAGACGGCGTAGAATCAAGACCTCAACGAACCAACGCAGCACACGTCTTGCCGCTCCGAAGCCGCGCCCGCCGCCGCAAACACGCCCGAATCACCGCCCGCCACCGCTGACACTCAGCCAGCCCCAGCCATAACACCGGCAGCCCGGGGTCTGCACTCAACGAAGTTCTTAAGGGGAAACATGTCCAGCAAGATACCCCGGAAGGAAAGCTTACTGTTAGAAACACGAACGATCCCATGCCAGATCCTACACTTCGCCTTCACAGCCATCACATTCAGATTCAGAACAAGAACAGGAACAGACACAACACAGCTTAGTTACATCAACCAGCCACAGCAGTGCTATGCTCCGAGGAGTGCCCCAGAGCATAGCCTCCCCGTACATTCTCCGAACTGTTCAGCGGCAGTGGCCTTCTGCACACTATGCAATACGCATATATTCCTACAGAGGCACGACACCCTTGATCTGACTAAATTTCTTGGAGTCAGAAGAATGAGAGGCAGCCATCACCGCCTCATATTTGAGCCCAACCTCCGCCGTCACAATGCCCGTGCAGACATTGCTACACATACGGGCACACGGAACAAGCTTGTACAGAACCACCGCGCTGCCACTACTGCGGGGCTGCAGCTCTCACAGCTAACTGCACCTTGCACAACCTGGCACGCCACCGCAGATTTTGTGCCTCGTGCGGAGGTACCAGTCATTATAGCGGCCAGGCCACCTGCCCTCTACAACGAAGCCCCAGCTATAACCACAGTCGCTCAACTACTGCCCATGACTGCCAACTATCGCACAGTGCGCACCAACCACATCCATCGTCGATAAGAACAGAGAAGCTGCACCCACCACTCTGACCACAATTATGGAAGCAGTAACAGAGCTAACTGGTCTCATCAACTCACTACAGAATGTCATCTTGCAACACGCCGGCTTATTTAATCAACAACTTGCAGCACACTACTTCTAGATTAAATCAACTGGAAGAGGCCTTGAGCACTCTCCAGGCCACGAACACACAAACTTCAGACAACATTAACAGACGTATTCTAGACATGAAATCAACTTCTGAAACTGCAGCAAGAAGTATACAGGACACCCAGAACGAACACTTCAATGCTAAAACTTCATTTTTGAACTCCAATAAGATCTAATATGGCAGAAAATCTACACTATGCAAACTTACCCACAGACAACCAGAATAGTTCTCCAAATGACGAGGAACTCGCTATAAACTATTCGGCACCACCTCAACGTCAAGTAAGCAGATTTGCACACATGTATGGTAAAACCTACATGAGCAACGGTAGCAGGTTTGAATATGCACAACAAGTACGAACGAACAGCAGGCGTAACCCGCTGTAACCAAACTCACCACAGATGGAGGTTTACATCAGGGCTCCGCCATGGCGTTAATCCTGAACCACCTCGACCTTTATAGGCGCCTTTGAGCCTGTTTCGGTGTTTTAGTAATGCTCATAAGTTCCTGGGAGCTACGGCGGTACCAGGCTTAATCTCCCCATTATCCATATTTAATAAATAAACAGAGTCACCACAGTATTACTTAGCAAGTAGTTAAAAAAATGGCGATTCAGTCGTGCCTGAACCTTCTCCCAGACGACTCAGACCGCGCCACTGAAGATGTCCTCCGCTGGTGGGGACGAAACGTTTGGACACAGCTCCAACGGACCACGGCTTCCAAGTCCGGAGGAAACTTTTAGTTATAAGTCTGACTCCGGCCATGAAAGCTGCCGACTCTTCTACGTTTGCTAATTTTACATTGAACCCACTGTTATTTTTGGCTTACGTCCGTAGTTGAGCGTAGCTTCAAGCCAGTCGCCTACCATAGTAATAATAAACAAATTCCGTGCTGATGGTTGTAAGTAGAGAGTTATTTGCTGTCACGATAAAAAATATTATTTCTTTGTATAATTAGAGCCCTATGTATGGACGCCGTGAAGCTCTAAGCTATCCACAACAGTTTACTGGAGATGGATTATTCCTGGGGACTATCCACAGCTCCTTGTGTGTTTGGTTATATTACTTGAAAATAATTATAATCAAGCCACACAAGGAGCCATGATGTCTTCATGTGCTCTCCTGCAGGTAGTAGAGGGGAGGTGCCTTCAATGTTGCTTTAACTGTTTTTCTTCTTTAAAAGCGAAGTTTCTATGACTAACGAACACTTAACGTGTATCCAAAGTGGACAAAGGTTGTGCTCTAACCAACAGATGAGTGTCTGTGATATTACAGGCTTTTGGTTCGTCAGTGTCATTAATTACAGAGCATTTATAAAGTAAAACTTATTGTAGCATATTTCAATTGAACGCAGAACACAATTAATAACAGTCATTCTTCAGAGGTACTTAAAAGAAAATACCAGAAATAATGGAAGTAAAAGTTGTGAGAGAATGTAAATTTCATGAAAACGCGACATAATAAGCGACAGTAGAGGGACAGCACTTTGAACAACTCTTATACAACAGCAGTATTTATTATGAAATGTGTGCATGTTGATCAAAGTTGATCAAATGGTAATGTGAGGGGAACTCGTCTGTCGGTGAAGCCGGTGATTGGCTTGACATTGCCCGGCGCGATTTGCTTTCCACCGATGGCAATACCAAAATAAGTATCTGCAATTACAATTCAAGTTATAATTGTGACAGGTTATGTAATACGCCGATCCTTTGTCCCCCTTCTTTCTTTCCTTCATTGGAAGAGAATGTAGTGGCATTTGTTATTAAATGACTCCAACATGTTGCGTCATTCCCTTTTTCTTATTGCATTCCAAGCTCATAGTGAGTTGGCTGCAGGCTACCAGATAGAGATTACTTTAGGCTCCTGACTGGAATACGGAGTGTCACCATTCCGTACCCTGGGTAGGTTTTCAATACACTGCGTGTGGATGGCGACTTCTTGGCATCCTGTCCTCTAAACCTTTTATGCTGAAAATCATAGAATTCCTATGTTTAAATTGCTTTAACATAGATATTTTTGAGGGAAATTAATGAGGGACTGTAGTACTATATTTGCTTTAGTATATTATTGTGAATTTGGGTGTAGATTTGTACTGCCTTTATGACGAGTGTAAGATAAGAGCTCTTGCTTCCTAATTTAGGTAAAAATTCCTATGGCTACTTCTTCAATTTAGTATTATGCTTTAGGAAAAGTAAATAAGGAATTATTCTTTTTCAGTCTATGCAAAACTATTAATATTTTCTTTTGTTTACTTTCTAACTTGTTTAAACAAGAAGGAAAACATTTCAATGCCCTTGCTAATTGCATTCATCATTTCAATGTACACTTTCTATTTCTTATTCTTCAACTCAAAAAAACAATTCATAAAGGAGCGCATTTATTAAATTGCTTATTTATTAAATTAAACTACAGAGTACTTGCCATTGTGTTAGAAATAATTCGAAGGCCTGATAAAAATTTTTCAGACAGCTCAGTACTATAACTTTTTTTCTTCTTCCTTCTGGAAAAGACTCTACTGCAATCTAAACTCATGAGTGTGCGAAAACCATTTTTAGGAGGTAGTGCAAACCTGTAGAATAGCAACGGTGTGTAGAACATTAGTTGGAAAGAAAGAATCAGATTTTAAAAATTCTGGTCACGGCTAGTTTCTTAGATTTTCGGCCTTCCGTGCACTTCCTTTATAACTAATGTCTTGCACAAGGCTAGTGTGCAAGAATCATTTCTATATATAAATTAACCCTTGTATATCTTGTGGTTAAACTAGAAGCCTAGGTCATAAGTACTCGTAGCATTTCCAGTTGCCTCTTAAGGAATAAATCTCTCACGGTAGATAAAACCTTAGGGAGGTCTCCGGGATATATAGAACAAGATAAGAAGAGGAGAACACATTAGCTCAGTTTGTTAGAGCATACGCACGGTAGATCGAGGATCCGTGATTCGAATCTCGTCTATGACCCGAATTTTCAAGTGGAATTCAACTAGTTAATGTTTATTTGCGATATCCTGCGGCCTTTGATGCTCAGATAAAATGCCAGTACTTGATAACCACCAGATTTCATATTCTTATCCAAAGTGCAAGATGCTGCAGATCGAGCAGGCCTTATAAAAATAAACCAACGTAAAAAAATTATGCGGTAAGGTATCAGCGTTTTAGAATTAGCAACTCTTCAATTTATCTTTTTGGCTCCAACTTAAAATCAAAAGGAATTCATGAACATATAACGCGCTTCGCTAATTCAGTATTTAGCGTCGATAATGCAACTGAAAATATTTTTTCTTTAATAATTTAATAAACAAAGTGTTTGATCCCTTCCATAAGGCGATGCTGATATTGTCTATCATAGATTCCCGAACATTTTAGCATCTCTATAAAAATTACTCATTATTTGCTGTATGCTATTTTGAAAAATAGAGCCGATTCTCCCACTATGTTAAGCCTCAGTATTTTCATAGCATGTGGATTTGTTCTGTAAACACGAAATAAAGATCAAGGGTGGTTAGGTAGAGATATTTTTGTTCGAACTTGACGAATTGTATCTTTTGGATAGGTTTAAATGCAGTTTGTTTTTATTGTTGTTTAACACCCGTTTTTATTACTGAGACACTACAGGCGGTGGACACTGATGATACATGAAATGAAATGATGAATTGGGAAAGGATTTTTTTAAAGAAGGAAACGTTCCAGACCTAAATTTAGGGTACCTCCTCGGCATTTTCCATTTTTGAGAACTAAGGAAAACCTGGATAAAACCTCAGACAGGGAAGACGGTTCTGGCGGGATTCAAACCCCAGACCTCCCGCTCATGAGTCTGCGTCTTAACGACCTCGGCCACTGGTGACAGTTTAAACGTAGATAAAAGCAATAGAAAACAATGCATAGATAACTGGATTTTCAACGTCAGAGGTCACTGTCTGGTCTTGTTTACTATAAATTCTGCATAATGGTTTTATCTACCCCTGGAGTGGTTGACACTTGTATATAATAGTTAAATTTAAAAATAAACATGTAACAGTGATAATAACATTAACAACACAAATATTATATTAAATAAGGTTATAACTGTTATTTATTAACATTTCAATTATCCTCTTTTCCTTATTTATTTCATTTCTGCTTTTCTTTATTTTCTGGCTCTGCTCTGAGTCTATCATACTAGACAAGTACAATGTAGAAAGAGGTGAATGGAAATATTAAATGAATGCGTTTTTTCATCCTGTGCTCCCTTTTTTTGCTTGTTCAAGGGATTCTGAGAAGATAACAAGGAACGAGTATAATATAATCTCTCTCTTATACCTCTATATAAAAGATAAGAGAGGAAGTTAGAAAGGAGAAAAGACGGGGAAGAAATACGAAACAAGAAAAAGAAGGAAGAGAGAGAATATGGCTAAAGAGGAAAAAAAAAAAAAACGTTATTTCTCTTATCGCTTAATTTTTGTAACACTCGTTTTGTTTTTCTCTTCTCTTGCCAACTTTTCAACTCTTTGAGATATGTTGTGTTTTGTATTTTTATACATCTTTTATTGTTAGCTTCAACTATTAATGCTGAGTTTTTAATGCTATGGCATGTGCATGCTTTAACGTTTCGCTGTATCGTAAGCTTCTTATCATTTGTTTACTTTACACTATACCATTACCCTATTAACAATGCAGGAGCACACCTAATGAGCCCAGAGGAGTAGTGCACCCCAGAGGGCCTATACGAGCGAACCCTGGGCACTGGGAAGTACGACGCAGGTTTCTAAGCTAGGAGACATGTCGGTCAAATGATACTGTCCCCTAGAGCCCCTTCCAGATGTCAAATTGTTATTGTACCTTGGTACATGCCTATCGCCGCTTCCTGGCCATTGGCTGATCAGAGTAAATGTGATAGAAGGCACGGTGCTTGCGAGACCCTGGAGAAAGATGTGTCAAAATGTTCACTGAACGCAGATTCCATCTAAACACAGATACTCCACGTTCACCTTAGATGAAAAACTCAAATTACGGCATATAAAAATGCCTGAATGCAAGGTATGAGGACAGATTGAACTGCTCTCTCCGTTTTAGGGGAATTCGTTTCGCTCCGTGTCCTATTGTTATATTGTGATAGAATGAGGAAGGTTTCAGAAAACACTGGTGAAATAATTTCTTTCCCCCCCTTTTTTTTCTTGGTATCAAAGCGGTGATGTTTGTATTCATTTGTGAAAAGTGTTTTAAACCAATCAGCAGGTATTAAGTAGTGATCCTATGATTTTAGTCCATTGGAGTCTCTTCTTATGGTGATAAGTTTAGCAATGATATTTTTCTTACTGCCATATACCCCTTCAGATCAGCTTCTAAAACAAACGTCTTATTCTTTTCTACTAGTTCCACATATATTTGTGCTTAAGTGTGAGGTATTTTCTTTCTTTTTTTTTTTTTTTTTTTTTTGGTTATTCAAATGAATTTTTCATTATTATTTGTAGTTTTGATGGTTATCCTGGTCCTAGTAAATCTTGATTGATATCGGTATTTGTGTGGCAAGCAAGGTTGTATTTCAACCCTCAAATAGACATATTCTTTAGCATTCTGATGAAACCGAAAAATCTGTCTTCCTCAATTCTATAATCACAACAGATAATATTTCCACTCTTGGAGTTATAGAAACCATGTAATCATTTTAAGTGTGACCAACACACTAAGTTCATAAGGCAGGTTCTTGCTGTGTGGTTGATAGTACTGGGAACAGCATCGATGCCTAAATTACATAGGCTGGTATGGACAATGAAGCATACAGTTCCAGGTTTCTATACTTTGTTTCTCCAATGCACTTTATAACAATAACTTTGCATAATCTGTGTATAATATTGAATCTCAATTAATTTAACAGTTTATTGCGCGTAAATAAGCAGGTGTATTGAAATAAATGTATGGAAGCTATACACGTGAGCTAAATATGCAAAGTATGCAGATATTTAGTTTATGCACATGATGAAAGGGTGAAAGCCAAAACAAAAAGCTTATTCCTCTGAGTCGCTTGTCCTTCCCAGTTGACACAATGTGTAAATGATTATTTGAAGGGGGAAGCATACCAATATGGGAGAGATAAAACTCATCGGTGCTATATATCATACAAATTACTTTACATTTCTCTTTTCTTTAAAAACCAAGCCTTAAAATCGGACTTAACAAAACAGAAACAAAGAAAACCTCTTTTGTTTCAAACAGAAAAATTAAAATGAAGGAAACAAAGCAGAAATGCTGCAAGACCGGTCTGCAGTGCTCTGGTTTAGAGCTAATGCTCTAGAGAGGCATTTGTTTCAGGTTTACAACTTCCATCACAGATCATCTGTCACGTACTCTTCACGATAATTCAAAACCGTCGTGTGGAAACAGCTGCGTGTGGCGCCCTCTGAGAACAACAGTTGGAACTCTGTTACTATTGTGCTTTCTGAACGTGAATACGTGTGACAATGTGCGCTGGAGAAGTTGCCCTGCCATTTCGACATTCATATGTTAATAGCGATGGAGAGAGTAAATCGTCATAAATCAACAAGAGTCGTTTGCTAGTAAATCGATACAATATGGTTGAAAGATTCAATAGCATGTTCATTGATTTTACATTCGCTTTGCGTCAGTATACATGCCAATCTTTAAATTCCTCTACCAACAGGAAGGAGCAGCAAAAAATCAATTCCATTAATAAATAAAGAATTCTTTTGACCAAAGAAAAAACGTTAAAAATTAAAAAAAAAAAAATCAGTCTTCCTAAAGCTTAGGATAATGAAATATTGAGCACAAATTCTTTAAGGGGAGTTCAAAAGGCCTATCCTTATAATGTTAAATTTACCAACTTCAGTTTCCATTTTCTCAAGAACTATTAAAGCTAATGAAATGAAACTTTTACAGCATACTGCACATAATTGAAATGTGCTGTTCTATTTTTCACTGTTATACCATGACTCTGAAGTAAAATATATATTATTTTCAATTGTTTGCTTTCTTCGGTCCCCCCCCCCCTCATTTTGTCATCCTCATCATCATATCATAAATAAGGGGTAAACTTTTCAAATAGATAGTTTATACAGATCCTTAAAAAATTGGGAAACTTATGCAAAAAATATTTTTACAGAAAAATTAACTTTTTGGGGGAAACACTCCTAGCTAATCCAACATTGTAAAATAGCAAAGGACGATGTCATGAAAATAAACGCGGCTAGTTTATGAAATAAAAAAATTATATAATTCAAGACAAACCACAGCCTTCTAGAGAAACAGTTCCTGAGATATAGAATTTTAATTGAACAAGTGCTAGCGTCTACAGTGGCATAATTAAAAATGCGTTAAAATACTTATAACCAAAGAACATTAATAATGAAAATCATACCAAAATAAACAGAAATTTCCAAATATTAAAACGGTACAAAAAACAAGAATATTATTTTCCACCTCCCCTCCCCTTTTCCATTTAATACTTCCCTTAACACGGACCAAGTTTAAAATCGGATCTCTTTCATCTAAAAATGCTTTGGTGCTAAAAATCTCAACGCAAACACAATGTCTTTATAAAAGCATTTCGTCCAACTCTTCTTTTTTCAACGATGAAAAGCCAAAAGTTGCATATCTACGCTTAAGGAACACAACGACACTTTAGCTCAAAGGCGTTTGCCGTCAACAAAATACAAGTGACGATCCAAATACAGCCAAGTTCCCACTGGTCGCAAGATGCATTAAGGCTGCAGGGATAGTCCTCAAGAAATTCATGACTACGAACTTTTCAGATACTCTCGCACACTTTTCCGTTTTTTTACTTGAAGAATATTTCCAGAAACAACAGAAAACGTTTGTCTTCACAACGCATATTGTCTAGCGCTTGATAACAGCTTTAAAATAGTTGCAGGACAGATGCCTCAAGAAAGAAACGTAGTTTATTTATGGGTACTAAGAGGTGAAATTTGATAATAATCTTGCAGATATCAACGCAGATATCACATTAAATCTTAATAAAATGTAAAATGCTTACATTTTTATAGTATAGTATTTATTCCTGATTTTCGAAATGAATTAATTAAACTTATTGAAAACAAAATTATATTACATTACCCATGTCCTTCAGATCACTAGAATAGTAAAAAAAAATCAAAATATGTTTTTCCAACATATAATTATTATATTAACATTTTCAATGGGTCCAAATGATAAATTCTGCATTGTGTACAACATTGGGCACATTAGTTTATAAGAGTAAATGAATTATTATTTTTTTCTTAAATGATATAACATGTTAACATGGACATTTTACCGTGTTATTATACTACTACAGTGAAAAATAACTGAAGAAATTTGCTTAAAGCAGTAAGATTTAAAACGTTCACGTAGTTATTAAAACACTGAAAGTGCAGAATTTATAGAAAATATTGCTTATATAAAAATTCATATTTATAATATATATAGATAACTTTTTATACATTATAATGATTGAATAAATTCTGCGGAATTTTTAAATACCATTCCAATGGTTTTCTACTTGGAATCCAATTATATGCTATGTTTATTAAAATTACGAATTCGCAACAGATGTCCATAGCCAAAAAATAGAAATAAAAATTGAAGATACACAAAGGGAATATTTCTAAGACAAATTTATTATTAAAAAGTAACATATGGTAGAATTGCCACTTAAATATATCATCTCTAGTGCAAAGAATATAATTAAACTATGGCCACTTTAATTATGGATATCAGAAAAAGAAACGAAAGAATTTAACTTTTTCAGTTTAAAGCAAAGACAGAGATTACTGGGAATTCCTAAATGATGTATATATTTCCAGCATTAAAGTTCGGAGAATGTTAGCGAACACCGCAACTTACAGAACATAAACGTTCATCTTCCAACATGAAGGAGCGCCTTTTCATTTTCAATGCAGTATGGCTATTTCTAAAGAGAGTTTTATAACACTGTAAACTGCTGCTATAGAGACAATTTGCATACATGCTACAAAGAGTATTGGACGAACTTTTTTACTCCAAATTGGACATTTATTGAGTCAGAAACAACACATTGGTATAGTAAATTAAAACTGTATAAATAAATTTCGGGCATGCTTTAGAAATCCTTCTTTCTAGGAAAATTAGATTGCACTTTTAAAGAGTAGTATATTTAGTACCTACATATTATTAGGTTAGCCAGAAAGTTTTTCCTTTAGGTACCTGGTGCCTTAACATGACAGAACAACGAGAAAACATATATATATATTACTTCAAAATATTATTTTCAAATACTTTCATCCATTTAAAATATTTAGATTTAGGGAAACAAAAATCTCTGACTTGTTTTTGACATCTTCGATATTATTGAAGTGACTTACTAGAAGAAATGTTACCATGTACTGGAACAGCGATAACCAGAAGTCGCAACATCTGGACCTTTTGTCTAGTTTCTGGATTTTTTGTTGAGTCAACTTGAACGATGTTTTTTGCAGTAGCCCGCTCTCCGTTTATTAAAACCGAGCAGCGCAGTCTTAAAAGTTCATAAACCCTGTGCAGTACATCTCAGTGTTAACTACACGATAGTTTGGGATCAGCTGGAAGAAAACACTTTCAAATTTCACCAAATGCAAATAATCACTTTTTGACAGAACGACTTTGCAGATTACTGCCTGAGTTTTCTCTTCTGAGAATTACTTATGGAACAAGGATCATTTTTCATCACATATCACAATACGTTTCCAAAATAGCTTATATAGGGGAGAAATGGTAACAAATATCAACTCCTTGCTGATCCTAAGCTTCGGCAAGTATCATCTACTCTTCGACTTTTATAGATTATGTCCGTTTGGTGTTGTTTCGAAGACACCAAATCTTCCTGACAATGCACAAGTATTACGAGTAGCAAGTGACAATTCGAGAGCAAAGGACGCAAACTTTCATGGCTACTATGGAAAATCCTTGAAAAGGTCCTTACGGCCCACCTCCACTGAAATATAAATATCACATAATATTGTAAACTTAATTATCATAATATTTCATGCATTATAATTAGTAACGTAGATTTCCTATAACACGACATAATGTTAACATGTGACTTGCACATCAACAAAAAAGTAAGTCTCTGGTGTTTTTCGGTTACGGTAGCTTGGAAACCCAACCAGGTCATAAAACTGTATTAAATAGGAAGAAACCCGAGGGTCGTTTGTGAAGCCCCCATTTTTAAAAGAACTTTCGTTTGGGGATTGACTCTAACAGGCGTTGTAATGTTAATCTTTAAACTAGCCAATGCCAACAAAATGTTTTAAACTTTTAAAAATAGCGAACGGCACTTGTGGCAAGCGAATTTAAACCAGCCAATGCAAAATGTATGTTTGAACTTTCAAAGATGAGCGCGAATTTGCGTGTACCTTTGTGACCCCCTTTGGGGTCGGTACGCCACCAATTACTTGATTCGAATTTAATATATAACAAAGCGTTTGCTCTGTTGAGACAAGCAGTTGTACGGTGTACATGCGGCATTGCGCAGTGCTCATAAGTTCCACGTTGCTGAGGCACGCTGTTCACAGAAACAGCTTAGTCGTACTTCGGAAGGGACAAAAGTTCTGATACATCAATTAGGTAGTTTTTAAGTTGACACTCAGCTGAGAAACGTTTATCAGTTACGCATTTCAAATACACGATCATCAGTTTTCAGCTTCACACACCGGGGCGGCGGTTAAGTTTATCTAAGTCTATCGTACGCAAAACACCAGAGGACACCAAAGATTTAGAACATAATAAAGTACCTATATACATTGCGTGTTTATTTATATTATTGAACTCCTCTCCCAGTCTTTAGAGTACGAACCACCAAAACAGCACAATTCAAACTGAGAAATCGTTGTCTTTGAAGCGTAGGCAACAACACCGAAGCGATCATGGGTCAATTTACCAACCGTTTCAAAATTGGTGTCACAACGTGAGGCCCATCTACAAACCGCTTCAAAATTGATGCCAATAGCCGGATTCACTGAATACTTCATCCTCCAGAACGCAGTTTTTCTTCAAAGCTGGTATCTCCATCAATGAATCACGTGAATCAATTTAATTTGTTCTCATACTGATAACATTCACCTTCTATCTGATTATATATACAGCTGCTATCTCAAACTCGTTTTAAACTATTATTTAAAATAATATCCTCAAAAATATAAACTAATCATCCGTTATCTAGTAACTCCGAGACAAATGAAGAGCCTGTTTTTAGGAATATAAGTGTGTATCCAACAAATACTTCTAAAAGATAAAATTATTCAGTAATATGTTAAAACATTTAAAAAAAGGATGTAATGGAATAACAAACTCGAACCTAAAGAGAAAGTTTAGTTTGGAAAGTAGTCGGAAGTTAACGCTGGGAATCTCACCACGGATGTTTGAGTTTCAATTACCTAAAGTCTCTACTTATAATTCGATTTTCTTGTTTCTTCACAGACAATTCCTCAAAGAAAGGTTTTAAATTCACGGAACTAGTTCTGTACTTGCCTTTTGGTGCATACATGAAATATTATATAAACCAGAAAAGGCTCAAAGACCAATATGTTTATCCCGTTAAGCAAATCATTGGAATTGTTATTCCATGGAAAAGAAGTACGTTGAACTTTCCACTAAGGACTCATTACTTCCGCCTTCTGTTGTCTATAATAATTCAACCATCGCTTGGTAACATCCATTGTTCGTTAGCTGTATTGCTTAGTTGCAACGGCTCGCCTTGTATGGGCAATATACTCGCTGTGCTTGACCAGAACTCAATAGGGTTTAATTGTTGTCTCGCACGACATGTATCATCGAACGGTTATGCTACTATACTGGCAGGACACGATTAGTAGAAAATGACATTCCCTATAATAAAATCAAAAGTTGTTACGTTAAAGATAAATAGCTAATTAAATAGCTTTGATTGCAATGGTTTTACTGAGAAATTTGTTCATACTGTGTATTTCAAACTTTAAGTAGTATTCAATTCAAAATTTTCCAGAGAAATAATCTCTTCCTCCATCATATATATATATATATATATATACTAACCTCATATATCTGCAAATCTATGATATATGCAGATATATGAGGTTAGTTCCGTAACCTTGTAATGCTATATTGCACTTTTATTTCATTTTTTAAGCTTTTTCTGGTGCTCATGATAATAATATATTTATTGTGCATCGATTTTTCGGGTGAAAATAGCCGATATTGAATTTGAAGCCGAAATATATCGAATTGGAGCATTAAATGTTTGTTTCAGAAAAATAAATGTTTATTATTTTAGCTCTAATACCACGACCCTATCAAAAAGTTCCCGGAATATAATTAATATATAACAAAGTGTCCAATTTAAATTTTATCACCATCCTTTTAAAAAGCCACTGTGCAGTGATAACCTTTTCCAAAGTGTGAAAGTTCTCTGAGGCCTGTTCTCAAAGTGAGTCAAGCATCTTCCCCAATTCGCAGTGGATCTCGTTCATAGAGTTAAAACGGCGACCCTTGAACTTCTGGTTCTTCTTCAAAAAGAGGAAGAAGTCCTAGGTTGCCAGTTCTGACTAAAGAGTCGGTGACGAAAGTTAATAATAACGTTGCAATCGAGAAATTCATTCGATAGTAACCTCTATAAGGGGTGAACTGTTGTAATGGACATCCAATTTCCTTTGCACTATATTTCAGCAAATGAGCGCTAAATATTCTCTGTCAGAGGCCTCAGAAAGATTTTAGCGATGTCTGTATAGTTTTTTTTTTTTTTTTTTTTTGAACGATTTTCATGCACAAGTTATCTAATTTTCGGGATTCGTGATCGTGGACGCTCGCCTTGACCTCTGGTCGTCTTCTAGCGATATTCTGCCATTCTAGAGGCTTAAGTTTCGCTCTGAAAAAGCTTTCACTACTACTTATTTAATTAGCATAAGCCTGCCGAATCGTTTCAAAGGTCTCGTTCCAGATTCACTGAGTATGACCAAAAATTTATTTTATCTCTCTGCTTTCATTTGTAGTCCATAATGAAATCACAAATATGTAATAAAAATGTATGTACAGCTCAGCTTCAGATATTTGCAGGATGACACCACTGCTCATGCTGCGTGCGCATCCCCGTATTCATTTCTATCGTTGCGCAATACTCGTAGGCCTAGTCTCGGAACTTTTTGATATTAACTCGCAGAGAATGAAAGGTTATAAATCTATTAGATATATGAGTAAAAAGGAATTTTAAGTGGCAAACACGAACATTAAAGTTACATTAATAGTATAGCATACAGATGGAACATTCGTAAGTTGATAGCAGTTTATCTATTTCTTTAATTTTTATTTAGTTTCAATCGGTTACATATGGTTATGTTAGCGTAAACTCTTAAAAAATGTAAGACTAAAATTATTGAAATCTACCATATAGTGGATAGTTTTGTGTGCCAATGAAGTGTTCATTTTGTATTTTTAATTTTAAGAAAGCGTCAACATATGCTACTAAATAGGACTGTGAAACATGTGGACTTTTGTCATATTTTAATTCAGTTTCCCCAAAATCGTCTACATGTGAGTATATTAAACTATTTGATCTCCGGGCACAGATAACACTGTGACACTATATATCTCAAATGTTACATTTTAAAACCAAAAATAATGCTAATATTGGGAAAGAGTCACGTTTAGGTTGCCAAAAAATTGAAATCAGTTGCGAATTTTGTAATTAATGAATTACCTATTTGAATTCAAAAGTTTTATTTCTTTTTATAATTTATTTCTAGACATTATGTTCATTCTAGTCATTATATTTGGTTAATTTATCACATTTTGAGTGGTATTTGATAAGAATCCAATGTACCACAGTGCTCGTTCTTTCAGTCGTAGTAATACATAGCTTCAGTTAAAAATATCGAACCATTTGGAACGCGATTCACTTGCGAAACTGCAAGGCATAGCTATTAAAGATAAGGTGACATGTGTATACCTAAGTTAAAGAAAGTATATAAGAGAAGAGGAGGGAAAAGAATGAAGGCAAATAGAAAAAAGAACAAAGAAAAAACACAAGATAGAAAGTAAATCTTAAGGTTACCTTTCTCCCGGCACTACTATGGACTTCCAGGGTACATTCTCAAGTGAAAACATGGAATGTTTTGGTGAATGACCAATAAGAGATGAGGTGGCCATCGATTTCAAGCACTAGCAGAAACACAGCATAGGCACTCAAGACTAAAGACGGTGAATGGATTTTCTCCTGGACAATTGAAATTCTCTTGTCGGTGCCAGAAATGAAATATGAGATATTATCTTAAAGAGTTTCAGCAGACAGTCTACTGCAAGATAGAGAAAGCATAGCTTTCATTATTATAAGGCGGAAAGAAAAACAAAGAATGAACAGGATAAAATTGTGTTTCAAATTCCTTAATGCCAGTTATTTTTTTTCGGAAATATACATAAGGATACAATCAGAGAGAGATAGATCTCAAAAAGAGGATTTTTTTTTTTTTGTTACACAACATACGTTCTCTGACGCGTCGTTTGAAAGTTCTGAGCTCCTATTGTTAATGTTGGCTCATGTTTGAACCACGTGACGTTACCTTGTCCTCACCTTGTGTGCGTAGTCGATGCGTGTGCATTTTTTTTCCTTGAAAGGTGTTCAATACCCGTTTTTACTACTGAGCCACCACATGCGGTGGACACTGATAATATGAAATGAAATAATAAATTGGGGAAAGATTTTCTTTAAAGGAAGGAAGCGTTCCAGGCCTAAGTTTAGGGTACCTCCCCGGCATTTGCCATTTATGAGTACTGCGTAAAACCCGAAAAAAAAACTCAGTCAAGGAGGAAGGTCCTGGCGGGATTCGAACCCCAAACCTCCCGCTCACGAGTCCGTACCTTAACGACCTCCGCCACCCGAGGCGGTTGCGCCTACAATTGAATGCTATCTCCATATCTATATTATCCTGAGTTGACACGAACTGACTGGGTCAATATTCGCTGCTTTTAATCAAATGCGACACATGCCTGAAATGTTAGCCCGAGTCCGTCAGGCATTGCTGCGACAATGTAACAAATGTAATTAATTCAGGGTAGACACTTTGAACACCTTGTCGTCTGTCTCAAGATTCCCTGCAGAATATAATAATAATAATAATAATAATAATAACAACAACAACATGTCATAAATGTTGTTAAATGTCTATAACATCTGTATATCCTATAATGATATACGTTTTCTAAACGACGCATCTAATTTTTTTCGAAAAGCTTACGAAAGTTTCCATATGACATTTCTTTTGTAGTTCTCATTCTCCTTAACTAAAACAGCTATTTCACACTGTTTCTTTCTGGCTTATAATTAAGTAGTGGTACAGATTAAAAAAAAATTATCGGATTACGCTCTAATCGCTTTCTCATCTGCTCTTCTGGTAAAAAGAAAATATAATTCAAGCGCAGTTTCTACTGCACCTCCTACGGAGGGATCTAAGCAGACGGTGTAATAGCGCGTTTTATACTTGTTTTCATTTAGTCTGTGACATTATTCGTTTTGTATATTTTTTCCTGACCGACTCCTTGGACTAGTGGTTAACGTTGCTGACTGCTGTCTGGAGATCCCGGAGATTGGAACGTTAGAAAGATCTGGAATGGGGTTCACCTTGCCTAATGAGAACAATTGGGAAGCTGCCTGTAGCGACCTCTGATAAAACCGCGGCATGATGTCAACAGATAGAATTCAGTGTGCTAATCTCATGCTCTCCTGCAATACTGTCCTCTATCAGTGATGTCGCAAGACGGAAATGGAGGACGCGGCGTTCACTGTGGTAGTGGTTTGATTATTTTTTTTATTTTTCTTTAGCTTCTATTTTTTAACGTGTATGTTGATACAAGATGTTCTATAAACAATGAAAGAAAATCTACAATGAACCGAAAATCACCTAACAAATATACCTGGTGGCAGCTGTAACGATAAAATAATTCTGTTGGAGGCAAAAGAAGCCTTCAAAATTCTTTTAGGCTTTTAAATATGTCTTTCTCGTCCAGCTTTCAACCTAACACATGCTGTTTAAATTAGAAAAGCAAACATCTGTGAACACTCTTTAATATAATTATATTTACATTCATATCGTTCTTTCTAACGCCAAAGCTGATGTTTCTAAAATCGACTAAGCATCTGAAGGTGAATCACACTGAAAATTTCCCGGGTCGAGGCCGGACAGAACAAGGGCTTTATCCCTCCACTCTGTTGAGTGATGAAGGAATAATCCCTGCATAGCGTATAATGCCAGTATCGTGTTGGAGCGATGGTACAGAACAAGTTGAGCGAGGGTTTTATCACAAAACCCTCACTTGCGCATGGGATATCCAACCAACAACAGCAGCAGTAGCAAACAATTCTCTAAGGTTTACTCAGTACAAACACCGCATTGCTGTCGTGCTCCCTCAGGGAAACTTTACAACGAAGCCCCAAAAGTTGTTGCCCCCGGAATAAATCCTGGGTTTAGTTTCCCGGAATCATGCTTGGGTACCATCCACATCGAGAGCTTCGTGGGCCCGTAGGATAACGCGACTGTTTCCATTTCAAAATGTAATTTAATCTTATTCTGTGATTATTAAATGCGGTATTAAAGTTTTAGAACGGAGGTAAAAAGCTATGCATATAATTACGTCACTTGTTGATCTTTTTTTAATTTTAGTTTCCCTTACATGATTACTCTATCATTAATAAACATTAAATGCAATTGCTAATAATGAAATTTCAATTGCATTAGAAATGCATAACACGGCTCGCTATTTAAAAAGCAATACATCCATTTATACACTGTGCTTATTTTTTTTAAAATGCTTGGATAAATATATTTTTAGTACACATAAACGAACCGATAATACAGTCATTGTGCGAGCTATGACTTAATGTTCAAACCGTTTAAATCAATATTCCCATTCCTTTTTAACAGTTACAGAGCGATCCAATAAACTAAAAACCAATTTGCGAAGTTTTCCACTGGGCTTTGCACACCAGCCGTTGACTGGAACAAGTTCTCGCTTAATTCTAACTGACAGCTACGCTTATGCCATAAATTAAAACTGATACTACAGTGGAAGAAATACAAAATCTTTATTTTTAAGAGTAACCTTTAATATGAGTGAGAAATGGAACAAGCACTTATTTATTATTAAATATAAAGCACGAGGTTAAATAAATGAGTTACTGCGTGTTCTAACTCGCGTTCCAGATATACCAGTAGATACACCAGAGAGGATATACAATGCCATGGCTAAGTCTATTCTATTATATGTAAATGAAATATGCGGATGGGGGAGAACTGAACGTGTGAATAAAAGTCAAGAAGATATTTGGAAAAGGGTTCTCGGGCTCTCCAAAGCAAATTAAACTGTCGGGTCTTGAGGGAGATATGAAGATATGATTAACAGCAAAGAAAAGACGGTGCAGTATTGGCTTAGGCTAATGCAGGAATATTAGTCTGCACTTCGCCTGCTAGATGCTTTAGACACCACATACAAAATATAACAGCAACGTTTTGAGTGGCAGAGATGGAAAGAGGACACAGAGGATTTAGCCTGGGTTCAATATGACAACGCGGCAATGAAAATATTAACAATATATGAAACATGGTTAAAACAAGGCTAGAGGTTATCAGCAGGCAGGAAATCGAGGCAGAACGTAACACGAAAGTTTCCTTGAGCCTATAAAATGAAATTAAACTAATCTGAGGGTGAGGTTAGGGAGAAAGACGAGATCAAAAATTGACTGATTTAGACTGCCGAGCTGGAAGACTCAAAAAAATAACGAATAGTTCTGGTAGGAAAATCTGTCAATCTTGTGAAGGAAATGAGGAATGGGTCATATTTTAGCAGAATAAATCCATTGGGAAAATATGAGAAACGCGCTGCTTCCAATACATTTTTTTAAAGAAAATAGAGGTCGATTGGCTTGCTGGGATCTGTTTCCGAACCACGCTAATGGTTGAAAATGGGCATTTTCCTGGCCAAAGTGCGCGAAGCTAGTAGCCATTTATTTGCTGGTTAGAACTCAATAACAGTATAATTATAGATAGTATGTAACACGTTTCAATTCATATATATGTAAATTCCATTATTCGTGTTTTAAATATGTTTAAAATATTTATTATTATTAATAATGTTTTTATTTTTTATTATTATTTTTTCCTATTTCAAAATGTGTATCATACTTAAGCATCTATGGTATACGATTCATGTGTAAAATATATTTGTAATATGTATATAGAATTTTATAACAATAAGGTACATCTACCTCTACTAACTGGGTTGATCTGATAGGGGTGAAATCATTATAGTTGTTACCAGTGACAAGCTTTGTTCTGTATTTAATTGCAAATTGAATTGTGGCTTATATCAAAAGTACAACGAACACTCCCGTTTCGTTTATCTAGTTTTAAGTGGATGTAAGTAAATTATCTCCCATTGCAAAGAAAAATAATTTGGATTCTTTTTGTCTAACCAATTTCGTAATAAATTTAGATTATATAAAATTTATATAAGGACATATCTATCAGTTAAAACGCATAATTTAGAAATATATATTAAAAAAAAAGAATAAGGATGGTCTATTCCCCTTATTACTCGACCTAAATATA